>OZ024742.1:7749161-7801661 GCA_964016885.1 Eledone cirrhosa | reverse complement strand
TTATTGCTGCTGCTGTTGTTGTTGTTGTTGCTGTTATTGCTGCTGCTGCTGTTGTTGTTGTTGTTGCTGCTACTGTTCTCCTTGTTGTTACTGCTGCTGTTGCTGTTGTTGCTGCTGCTGTTGTTGTTGTTGCTGGTGTTACTGCTGCTGTCGCTGTTGTTGCTGTTGCTGTTGTTGTTACTGCTGCTGTTGTCTTTGTTGTCACTGCTGCTGTTGCTATTGTTGCTTCTTCTGTTGCTGGTGCTGCTGTTGCTGGTGTTGTAGCTGCTGCTGTTGTTACTGCTGCTGTTGCTGGTGTTGTAGCTGCTGCTGCTGTTGTTGTATCTGCTGCTGTTGTTGTATCTGCTGCCGTTGTTACTGCTGCTGTTGCTGGTGTTGTAGCTGCTGCTGTTGTTACTGCTGCTGTTGCTGGTGTTGTAGCTGCTGCTGTTGTTACTGCTGCTGTTGCTGGTGTTGTAGCTTCTGGTGTTGTAGCTGCTGCTGTTGCTGGTGTTGTTGCTGCTGCTGTTGTTACTGCTGATGTTGCTGGTGTTGTTGCTGCTGCTGTTGTTACTGCTGCTGTTGCTGGTGTTGTTGCTGCTGCTGTTGTTACTGCTGATGTTGCTGGTGTTGTTGCTGCTGCTGTTGTTACTGCTGCTGTTGCTGGCGTTGTTGCTGCTGCTGTTGTTAATGCTGCTGTTGCTGTTGCTACTGCTGCTGTGTCTGTTTTCCTTATTACTACTGTTGCTGTTGTTTCTACTGTTGTTGTTGTTGTTGTTACTATCGTTGTTGTTACTGCTGCTGTTGTTGTTACTGCTGTTGTTATTACTGTTGTTGCTATTGTTGTTACTGCTGTTACTGCTGTTGTTACTGCTCTTGTTAGTGCTGCTGTTGCTATTGTTGTTGTTGTTGCTACTACTGTTGTTATTACTGCTGTTGTTGTTATTACTGTTGTTGCTATTGTTGTTACTGCTGTTGTTACTGCTCTTGTTAGTGCTGCTGTTGCTATTGTTGTTGTTGTTGCTACTACTGTTGTTATTACTGCTGTTGTTGTTATTACTGTTGTTGCTATTGTTGTTACTGCTGTTGTGTTATTACTGCTGTTTTTGTTATTACTGCTGTTGTTGTTACAACTGTTGTTGCTATTGTTGTTACTGCTGTTGTTGTTATTACTGCTGTTGTTGTTATTATTGCTGTTGTTGCTATTGTTGTTACTGCTGTTGTTGCTATTGTTGTTACTGCTGTTGTTGTTATTACTGCTGTTGTTATTACTGCTGTTGCTATTGTTGTTATTGCTGTTGCTATTGTTGTTACTGCTGTTGTTGTTATTACTGCTGTTGTTGTTGTTACCATGTAGTTTCCTCGAAAAGAAGCGGAATTTAAGTAAAGCAATTAAGGTGTGAAATCTAAATAGATTTAGTAAAGAACAGGAGTGAATCTGACATAAATTGAATTACTTTCGATATTAGACAACCGTCTTTGATATTCTAAAACAGTTAACACCTATTTTCTATTCTATGGAGACTATGTTACCAACGTAGCGCTCACTTCTATTGCCACTGTGCTATTTGGTTAACAGCTACATTCTCTATATTTTGTCTGCCAGATATTTTGAATTGGTGCCAATGTAATCGTGCTCCTTTCTGTGTCTCAATGTATGTCGTGTGTGTGTATGTGTTTCTAGGGATGTGTGTGTGTATGTTTGCTCGTGTACAACCCAGCGTATCATTCTCTTTCTAGGTGTGTGTATGCGTGAGTATATGCGTTCTTCTACACACGCGTGTGTGGTTGTGTCCCTGTGTGTGTGTGTATATACGTGACTATATACACATGTGTACAAACTCACATACGTTTTTGTTCCTATGTGTGTATATACATGACTATATGTGCATGTGTACACACGCGTGTGTGGTTGTGTTCCTGTGTGTGTATATGTGTGTCTATATGCGCATGTGTACACACGTGTGTGTGGTTGTGTTCCTGTGTGTGTATATGTGTGTCTATATGCGCATGTGTACACACGCGTGTGTGGTTGTGTTCCTGTGTGTGTATATGTGTGTCTATATGCGCATGTGTACACACGTGTGTGTGGTTGTGTTCCTGTGTGTGTATATGTGTGTCTATATGCGCATGTGTACACACGTGTGTGTGGTTGTGTTCCTGTGTGTGTATATGTGTGTCTATATGCGCATGTGTACACACGTGTGTGTGGTTGTGTTCCTGTGTGTGTATATACGTGTCTATATTTGAATGTGTACGTATGCACACAAGCATATGTTTCTCGAGCTTGTATGTATTAGCACGTCTATATGCGCATGTGTACGCACGCGCGTGTGGGTGTATTCCTATGCGTGCCTCTCCATATTTGCATGTGTATGTAGGTGCTTGTGTATCTGTGTGTATATGCGTGCCTCCCTGTATGTGCATGTGTATGTACGTGCTTGTGTATCTGTGTGTATATGCGTTCCTCCCTGTATGTGCCTGTATAGGTGTCATGTGAACGTGAGTGTGATGTATTGAAAGACATAATATAATGGAGGGGCTATCTGTAGTTTTGTTGGATATTGAAGGTTTCGATGACTCACTGGCTTTGTTCTGACAGAAACCGTAGGCATGGTAACCATGTTGAAATAATATCCTGCAACACGACACATTATTACAGATGCATGCAGCGACAACATACAAGAAGTCACCTCCTAGTTGGTCAGTGACTATTTCCATTTACCGAGAGAATGTTCAAATCCCTTCACTTCCCTCCTGTAGTTAACATCTAATTAGTTGACATCACATAATTACTACTTACACAACACCTTCAATCCCATTAATCCCTAAAATATTTTGTACAAATTTCTAAATTAGTATGAAGTCATTAAAACTTTAGGAGAGCTCATAGTGGGAGAAGAATTATGGTACCAGAAGAAATTGGTCTCTACTTCTTCGATCGTCCTTTTCTGAATAACAGTGATATGTTCATCAGAAAAGAAATGTGAGAATGAATAACAGAACCTAAGTACACTATTTCGGAGAAAAAGGAGGATAAATACAAAAAAAACAACAACAAAACATGGTTGCATTGTTTTTATAAGGCCAGAATTGGGCTAAAGATAATTGTAATGAAATTATAGAGAAACGTTTACCGTCGGTGAATACCGAATAAGGGAATTTATTTAAATATGGATTCTCTGGAATGGACTTACTTTGGTTTTGACGATGAGTGTTCCAGTTATTAAATAAAGAGACCAGCCTGCACATTAAAATGACATGATTGTGACATTAACCTAATTCTTGAAGAGATTCAAAAAGACACAGTGTACTAAAACTAATTTCTCTAATTACAGTTACAATCAATTCGGTTTCCACCTATATATTTTTAATCACACAAGTTCAGTCATACTGGGGTTTTAATAAATGATAGGAGGCCCACATTCAATACAGTAGGATCAAATGGTTGACATGAGTTGAAGCCGAGCTTCTTAACCATTCGAAAATATTGGTTTGTTTGATAGGAGTTCATGTATTTTATCATGGTGGATATGTGTATATCTTATTGGTATGGCGATATCCGTACGGATATTACTAGTTGTTTTTTTTATTAATTCATATTTTATATCGCAGTAACTAATGTCTAGGAAACCAATCATTGGATCTCTTCATTTATGATGTGTAACATGATGTAGTTCTGTTTGATAGGTACTTCGTGCGTAAATACTGATTGGGTCTTAGGGGTGCTAACGTGATATACGGCGTATCTCGGGCATTTTAAAGGTGGTAGGGTTAATCCACTCTCCAGATCTGAGAACCGGAGATTTCTCCAAGAGAATGAGAAGGGGAAAGAGAGTGACAGGAGAGAAGAGAGAGAGAAGTTAAAAAGACATAAAGGAATAATAGACCCTAATACTGGACTGACATACTTTTTATCGACACCGAAAGATGAAAGGAAAATTTGACCTTGGTAGCATTGAAACTGGTGCTGGTGTGTTATAGATACAATATCATTTGGTCCCTTCCCTTTTCTCACATATCGTGCTTAATACAAATAATATTTAAAAGGGGAACACTCTCCCTACATTCTTCCCTTACAAAGTTTTTCTTTAAGTAAGGAAAACATAAAGATGTCCTTATATTTCCCTCGAATGCCCGACAAACCATTGTCTACCTTTAACGTAGCACCTTATTTAATGGCATCGCTGTTTAGATTTCAGATTAACTTCAGAGAAATAAAAACTTGAGAAATTCCAATGTCGTAACACAAACAGAAATATTAAATGAAAATAAAAACAGTGAAGAAATATCAACAGAGACTTAGAGTATAGAAGAAAGAAGAAACACTATATATATATATATATATATATATATATATATATATATGTGTGTGTGTGTGTGTGTGTGTGTGTGTGTGTGTGTGTGTGTGTGTGTGTTAGAATTATAGGAAGATATTCACACACACATAGAGACACAAACACACAGACACACAAAAAGCATACACACACGCACACACACGCACATACACTCACACATATATACGTATATATCTGTGTGTGTATGTATGAATATATATATATATATATATATATATATATATATATATATATATATGTGTGTGTGTGTGTATGAATATATATATGTGTGTGTATATATATATATGTATGTATGTATGTATGTATGTATGTGTGTGTGTTTATTCAAAAAAAAAGGAAAGTGAATGATAAGAAGAAATAATTTTGTGAAAAGATTTCTATGAAAATGTTTACATATATATATATATATATACTTTTTTTTTGTTTGTTTTGCACAACATTTTCATCGTTCGTCTGGAATTATGATATAAATTAATTGACAGTAGAAATAGTTGCGTGTTTTCAGAGATTGATTCCATCATTCTAAACCTAAAGTGTTTGTCTACATTCACTGCAGAGCACTAAAATTATACCCCTAGGCCAGCACGCTTTTTATGTATGTATATATGTGTGTATGTATGCATGTAGATATTATGTATATATATATGTATGTATGTATATTTAAGTATGTATATATTTATGTTTGTATGCATGTATGTGTGTATGTATGTATATGTGTATGTATGTAGGCATGTATGTATATATATATGTAGGCATGTATATATATATATATATATATATATATGTATATATATATATATATATGTGTATGTGTGTGTGCGTGCGTGCGTTTGTCTGTGTGTGCATTTATGTATGCATGTATTTATATAGCAAATGAATGTTTGTATGTCACAAAATTTTTTTGTCTATAGACTGCCCAATACACCAATCAATCAATCTATCTACCAATTTATCCATCCATCTATTTATCTATTTTTCAATCTATCTATTATCTCTCTCTCTCTCTCTCTCTCTCTCTCTCTCTCTCTCTCTCTCTCTCTCTCTCTCTCTCTCTCTCACACACACACACACACACTTCACAATAAATATATATATACATATATATATGTAACTAACTGTTTATCTCTCTGTCTCACACAGACCTCAAGATAAAACGAATCTACCGAAAGTTTTCACTACTTTGTACTATACCTTTCGACAAGTCACTGAACGGTATTGCTGTAAGACAGCAAGAGAGTAGAGTTTTCAAATATCTGAAGATTGCTATGTTAGTATTCTACCAAGCATAAATTCTTACTTTGAAGTTTACACAGAGTAGATATGTTTATCGCCAAAGAAATATAGTTTTCCTAACCTGGTTTAACTTTGTGAAGATTCTTCCGTTAAATAGATTTGAAACATTTATTTACATTAAGTATACTATGATGTGGGCGAGAAATTGGCAGATTCATTAAAACATCTGATACAATTTTTTATGGTATTATTTCTGGTTCTCTGCGCGTTGAGTTCAAACCTCGCCGAGATTAACTTTAACTTTCTTCCGTTCGAGGTCAAGAAAACCTAACCGTCCATTCCTGAGGTCCATTTTTCCTCTATATATCTTTCTCATTTACTCTCCCTATCTCTGTCTGTGAAAGAAATTAGCCGTGATCAGAGCTGGAGAGAGGATAGTCTCCGCCAGGCTTTAAATGCTCCTGGCACACATCAGGAGTTATGGGGCTATACATATATAGCTGGTTTACAAAATCGGGTTTGGTTTGGTAGATGTTACGAGTGCAGGTTTACGGTGTTTTCTGGGTGTTATGTTTATGGGTTCAGGAAATCTAAGAGTTTTGTTTACAGGTTAAAGGCAAACAATGGTCTTATTTACATAAAACGAGGAGAACCTATTTGGTTTCTTGTGGTTAGGTTATATTATACATGAATTTGAAAAAAAAATATTTAAGAGAAAGAATGATAGATGATATAATAAGGAATGGTCTTAGGTGTTTGCCAAACACTTCGATTACTTGTTGCCGCCAAACACTTCGATCTGTGGTTCACCAATACCGCCTCAATCTAAAGCGCTAAAACTTTCGAACAGAGAGGAATCACACGATATTATTATTGGTAAAAGTTAGATTTCTTGTAAAAAAAACATGTAAATCATATAATCAATTATATATATATTATTCATAAAATATCACTACCGTTCATTTTCATCACATTACAGCCTGAATAATTTAGACATCTTCAAGCGAGGTTTATTAAAAAACCTACATTGTTAAATGTTCACAATTTCCCTCCTTTCGTTGAAATGTTTCAAAACATTCTGTTGATTTACAAAATACATATGTTACTACCACAAGAATATTCCACTCGCCACAGAAAATATACCTCAAATATCAACTTTTAAAATACCGTCAAATTTTGTTAAGAATACGACGAGTTTATCTATGCACGAATGATTCTGTCAAACATCCTAAATACGTACTAATACGGACTAACACTATGTTACAACCATTTTCCGGCCTCTACGTTCTAAGTTCAAATCCCGCCAGGGGTAGCTTTGCCTTACATCTGTATTGGGTCGATAAAATAAAGTACCTGTAACGCACTTTCGCTTCCTCTCCAAAATTGTTGGCCTTGTGCTTAAATCACAAACCATATCTTACAACGATTCAAACATGAGATAATGTTGATGATCAAGTGTATTTAATTCAGTGAGCATATATACAATCCTTTGTAAAATAACCCCAGGAGAAATTAAACGGATTAAGAAATGGAAAAATATGTTTGTAAACCAAAACAAAATTAAGAACATATAATTAGATAAACGAGAATTAGATAAACGGCTTTAACAGCGATTCTTATCAAAATCTATTTCTAGCGCCTATAAATATACTTACCTGGAAACTCTAAACGATATCATTACTTCAGTGAAAAATACAGTCAAAACATTCAACAGAGGATATAGAAAATATAATCTAACAGCTAAAACATTCTATAAAATTCTATAAAAAAGGAAGCAACTTACTGAACCAACCACACATCCTCAATTACTTTTAACAATATATTAAAATCCAATTTTTGACATGTCAACATAACCGCTTACGATTCCACGATTTCCAAAATTAAAATCGGTTCACACCTTATTATTTGGAATAAATAGAGTTGTCAGTTTTGTCAACAAAGCTGCCAACGACCAAAACAATTATTACCTTTACCACTTCAATATTCACAACTAAAACAAATCTGTCATCAACCACCTTCATATAGCTGCTCATAAATTCATGAAAACAATTACCACTATCACCTCTCGATATTTATGTCACATTACATGCTAGAAAACTTACATTATTTTATCATCTTTTACGATCTGAGTTCAAATCCCGCCGAGGTTGACTTTGCCTCTCATCCTTACGGGGTCGATAAAATAAAGTACCAGTAATGCACTGAGTAATTGCTGGCCTTATGCCTAAAGTAGAAACAATTATTTTATCATCTTTTATCATCATATTCAACACTGATCCATTCGTCTTGAGAAGGATAATGAAGTATTCCACCAAATTTAATATAATTGTCAATCTGTATAGATTAAAATATTCAGTTTTCTCCAGGGCTTGTTCCTACTTAGAGATTACCCTTCTCCAATCTACCGTTCGATTCCGGGAGAAACTCTATCAATTGTTTAAGAAACATAGCGGGCAACCTTCTTAATATAAAACATTTCCTAAATGTCATCTTAAGATTAAATTATTCTTTATACGAACCCACAAAATAAAACAAAAAAATCATCAACAAAGCTAAGTTGCAATTTACCGACAAATCTTCCAATGACACCAAAAAACATATAATTTAGTTAAAAATTTAGTTGTGGCTGCCTTAACGCCCCTCCCTTAAAACATATTCAACAAAACCTCATATATGAAGTAAGATCTATATTGAATGTAATCAGATATTCGAACTAAATTAGAAAAGACATGTCGATTAGTTTGATCCATTCATCAACCCGCAAGCCAGTACACCTGGAAATTATAGCATCGATACAAACACTTCCTTTCAATCATACGATTACAAACTATTGAACGAAATATCAAAGAGACTTACTACGGGAGGACAGTAACTTGCCCAACAAAATCCTAATTCAATGCTCTCAATATTATTGATAACGTAGGTGTAACAAGACACAGTGCCGAGCAAGTGCATAGACTATGTGGTATGTCCATTGGAGGGTCACTGGTAAGTAGAGAGTCACGTCTCCCATGCCATAGTTAACATCAATTTATACACTCTATTATATATAGTTAACATCAATTTATACACTCTATTATATATAGTTAGCATCAATTTATACACTCTATTATATATAGTTAACATCAATTTATACACTCTATTATATATAGTTAACATCAATTTATACACTCTATTATATATAGTTTATATCAATTTATACACTCTATTATATATAGTTAACATCAATTTATACACTCTATTATATATAGTTAACATCAATTTATACACTCTATTATATATAGTTAATATCAATTTATACACTCTATTATATATAGTTAATATCAATTTATACACTCTATTATATATAGTTAACATCAATTTATACACTCTATTATATATAGTTAACATCAATTTATACACTCTATTATATATAGTTAATATCAATTTATACACTCTATTATATATAGTTAACATCAATTTATACACTCTATTATATATAGTTAACATCAATTTATACACTCTATTATATATAGTTAATATCAATTTATACACTCTATTATATATAGTTAATATCAATTTATACACTCTATTATATATAGTTAACATCAATTTATACACTCTATTATATATAGTTAATATCAATTTATACACTCTATTATATATAGTTAATATCAATTTATACACTCTATTATATATAGTTAACATCAATTTATACACTCTATTATATATAGTTAATATCAATTTATACACTCTATTATATATAGTTAATATCAATTTATACACTCTATTATATATAGTTAACATCAATTTATACACTCTATTATATATAGTTAACATCAATTTATACACTCTATTATATATAGTTAATATCAATTTATACACTCTATTATATATACATAATAACTAAGTCATATAAAAGTCAATATTTGAAATGGAATCCTTAAATGTTTCACAACATCCTTGAACATTGAGCAGGGATTATGTTAGTAGTGTATGGTGTGTCAACCAGTGGATTGGTAGGGGCACCCAAGTGACATGCTTGAGTACTTTAAACCTAGGGGAGACTAACCGCTTCAGCGGTTTCTTACAGCGAAGGAGATAGAGGAAGAGAGAAAGAAAAAGAGAGAGGCAGACAGAGAGAAAGAGAGAGAAAGAAAGAAAGAACGAAAGAAAGAGAGATAATTAGAGAGTGATAAAAACGACGCGAGAAAGAGGGAAAGAAAAAAAAACGAGAAAGAGATATAGAGAGAAAGGAAGAGCGAGAGAGAGTGTGTGATAGAAAGGATATGAGAAAGAGAGAGAGTCATAGAGAAATAGAGAGAGAATGTGTGTGTGTGTGATAAAAATGACGTGAGAAAGAGAGAGAGAGAGTGTGTGTGTGTGATAGAAAGAACGTGAGAAAGAGATACCCAGTATTGGACTGGTACTTTATTTATCGACCTCGCATAAAATGTGAAATGGATGTCGACTGGTTTGAACTTTTGTAAAAGCGACATTTCGAAGTCCCTATCAGAAATATTATAATAAATATTTGATTTTATTGATGTATTGAGTCCTTCGTTCAATCAATGTTTGGTATTTTATATATTTAACACATCTACAACAATATATACATGCATAAGTATGTGTATGGATGTGTAGGGAGATACATACTAGACCTGAAAAATGCGCAAGCTCAAAAGAGCCACAGAATGTTATAATAAACCTTGAAAAGTGTGGGACTAGAGTTGTTGCTCAAAAATATTGTAATAATTATCTATCGTACATTCTGTAGCATCTTTTTATAAAAAAGAGACTCATAATGATCTCAAGTCGACACGATTATTATTTAAGCTAATGTTCGATATCTCATATTAGATGTTTAGTAATTATTAATAGGAAATGCACTTAAACCGAATTCTATATTATAAATTCACTTAAATAATTATCGTGTCTTCTTGAGTTCATTATGAGTCTCTTTTTTTTTTATAAAAGGATGCCACAGAGTGTACGATAGATAATGATTACAATATTTTTGAGCAACAACTCTAGTCTCACACTTTTGAAGGTTTATTATAACATTCTGTGGCTCTTTTGAGCTTGCGCATTTTTCAGGTCTTGTTAAATAATTTTTAAGGCAACGCTTGCAATAACTCTAGTTAAACATGATACATATTAATAATACATTTTCGTTGTAATGTAATGAAATTATATAATTGTTATTATAAATGATCTTATAAATATTATTGTAAGAGGTATAAAAATATTTTCAGACTTTTAATATAAACAACTACAAAAAACAATCAATATTAAATAAATATATTTTACATACTAATTGTTATAGTTGAATTAATAAACATTAAATATTACATACAAATAGTCTAACATAATAATAATAAAATAATCTAACATAAAGCGAACAATAATGTGGACAAATATACAAGTAAATATGATACAACCAATATTATAAGCATGTTATAATGAGCTGAACAAAAAAATTGTTGATATAAATTTTAAAAATCATATATAAATTAACAATATAACTTACCAAAACGAGAAAAATATTTCGATGATAACGACGAAATACAAGAGGAAGATTCGAAAGCGAAACGTTAAATAAACGTGCAAACAAAATGGCGAATACTTTTCAGCAACAATTACTCTCGTTGGTTGATTAGCCAATAAGACGATGAAATTAGCCAATAAGACGATACATTACAAAACATGTTTGGCACGTGATCACCACAGCCAGCGACACCCCTTGAATTTTTTATTCACAAGCTACGCATATATGTCAGACACGCAAACTTAAAACATTCTGTTGATAGTCACTGCGTGTCTAACAGATATATATAGAAAAGTTTCTATAGGACTAGAACTGTTTCATTCGTGAGAAAGCATCAGGAAGCTTCTGATGATTTCTCACGAATGAAACAGTTCTAGTCCTGTAGAAACTTTTCTATATTAAATATTTATACTCTGCTTTGTATTGAGTACCTTACTTACTGTGGTTACCCCCGATTGAATCCGGGATAAATTTTATTGACGTGATATAAACGAACATAAGCTAACGTGTTATAATTTTATAATCTATAATGAGCCATTTTGTGCCTTACAATTTATTTTCGTAGAATCTAGTTGTAAAATGTTGTCATGTTACATTGAAGTTGGAAATAAAGACAAGGTTAGTTTGACCTTAAAATATTCTTGCCATAAATTCTATTCTAGATATCCCAAGTGACACTAGAAAATGACACAAATGAAACCTATGAGGACAACGAGAATGAGAAGAGAAAATAAAAATATTTGTTTTTGATAAGAGAACACGCATATAATTATTCATGTATATTATAATGTAAGTGTAATACAACACGCTACAACATAATATAACAAACAGAGACACACACACACACACACACACACACACACACACACACACACACACACACACACACACACACACACACACACACACACACACACACACACATACACACACACATACACACACATACACACACACACACACACACACACAAACACACACAATAAAATATATATCTTTTTCTTCTTCATCATCTTCACCCACTTATTCCTGAGAGGGTCGTGGGGGTAGAATCCTCAAACACTCCTTCCATACGATCCTGTCAGAATCAACCGTTTCCAACGGATCCCGCTTGATCCCAAAGAGGGACCAGCCAATCACATGGATGGCATCCAACCATTTTTCTCGCAGTCTACCCCTGGGTCTCCTGCCGGTTGGTTTTGCCCGTTAAATCTGTCCAGCGATTCTTCCCTGAACAATTTCCTAACCACACGCCCATAGTGTCGGAGATATTATATGTATATACATATATATATTCCAGAGTCAGATTCAATCATTAATAGATCGTTCCTCGAGGTGATCGACAGTGAAACATATGTAATATGTAATTAAATATGTATATGATGCAACACTGTTTCTTTGTTCCCTTATATATTAATACAATATATATATATATATATATATATATATATATATATTGTATTAATATATAAGGGAACAAAGAATATATATATATATATATATATATATATAAATGGAAAAGAATGAAACGAAATTTCATTTCTCACTCTTAGTACGGCTGATACTTAAATGTAAGTATGTATGTATATGTATACGTACATACATATATGTATACAGACGTACAGTAGTATGTATATATATACACACATGCACACATATATATGTACGTATGGGTTTACCGAACATTTATTATAATCCTCGGTTTGTTTGTTTGTAAACAAACAAACAACCCGAATTAAATCGTACAGTGTTCGGCAACCATCATCGCCTCTTTGTTCAACACTGACACAGGAACGATGTACTAGTTTCAAGCTTATTAGCTATCGTCAGCACCATATACCTTCCTGCCAGATGATTGAACGTCTGAAAGTATATCCTTTCCTTATGCATATTAACGGTTAAGCAGCGAGACAGGAGAACAACAGAAAGTATAGCATACCGTAGGGGACATATATATATATATATGTATATATATATATATATATATATATATATATATATTAATTTCAACAACTTCAGTATTCCGTGTGTCTTAATTCTCGATTATCATCGGTTCATAGGTTTCAAACGACCCCGCCCACCTCAATGACACCAAACTTAAATTAATATGCATAATGCTAATGAGTGAGTGAGAGGGGAGAGTAAGAAACAGAGAGACAAAGTGAACGCTGTAACTATTATCATGTGTGCGTGTGTATGTACGTGCGCGTATGTTTATGTGTGTGTGCGTACGTGCAGCGTTCCACAGAAAGTAAAAACTATGAACATGTGTGAATGTGTAAGTGTGTATAAGCGCACGGGTGCGTGTGTAAGTTTCCGAACGTGTGCGCGTTTCCATTCGTGTATGTGTGTGTATGTGGGGCGTTCCACAATCGCCACGCAGTTTATCTGTCTGTGTACCTGTCTGTCAGTCTAACATACACAGAGTTGTGAAGGGAGTTAATAGAGACCTTTTTTTTACATTGACGGACATCTTTTATATTTATTATTGTGTCATGTTTTGACAATTGCTCGAAATGAATACTGATAATAAAAGCAATTCGACTTTATCAAACAGGGACTACAGCGGCGACGGCGTGCAGCCAGCAATGAAGAAAAACGGGCCGAACAGTGCCATCGGCACGCCGAACTTCAGAGGCGAAGACGTGCCGCCATGAATGAAGAGGAGCTGGCTGAACAACGCCGACGAAACACTGGAGCCAAGCAGCGACGGCGTGCTGAGCATCATCTTTTATATTAATTACCTATATCTATATCTACATATAATATAAAAGAGAAACGTGGAACAACCACGTCTATGCAATGATACACGTTTTACAGTCAGACAGAAGTTGAACCATCTCCTAGAGGTCACTATTGTAGGTGGGAGCACCTAGAATTGTTCATATACTATACAACGAAGAATCTGGTATATCTGGAAGATTTTTTTTTACAGTTTTCTGTATCACACAGACACCACGGACTCGCCTCATACTCTAACCAGACAAACATCCAATACAGTCATTTTCTCTTTTACCTGTATTCTCTTATCATCTGTTTACCCGGGCGAAGCTGGGTACGTCAGTTAGTAAAAATAATAATTGTTTCTACTTTAGGCACAAGGCCAACAATCACCCAGTACATTACTGGTACTTTATTTTATCGACCTCGTAAGGATGAAAGGCAAAGTTAACTTCGGCGGGATTTGAACTCAGATCGTAAAGGGACGTAACTATGCTGGAAAGCATGTCTAACCCTCTACCGATACTGCCAATTCACCGCCCTATAATAATAATAATAATAATAATAATAATAATAATAATAATAATAATAATAATAATGATTTCTTTATTAACCACAAGGGTTTACATAAAGTAGACATTAAGGACAGTGCAGGACAATGCAGGACGGTACAAATGGGCATTTCTGCGTGTAAAAAACAAAAACAGAGGATGTAACAAAAATAACAATGAAAATAACAATGAAAAATTCCCCAATAGGGGGGAGACTTCGGAGGGACATTTGTGGAGAAAGCCCAGTAAAAAGCCACAATGACCCTGACCACCAAGGCAAGTGCCCTCTCCCAGTTTTCCACCTTTAATTTACAGATATATACTCAGAGTAGGCCCATTCACTCGGGCCATTCTTGCTTCTCTCACCCATCTTTCAACAAAATGCTGGGAAGAGAGCACTTCCCTCTCTACTCTCTACTCTGGACGAGTGCGGGCAGGACGGTTTCGTCGCCCTGCGCACATCTCGGACATGCCCGGCTGACGGCACCTCCATGCCTGTAGAGTTTATCCCGAACTGGCAAGGCTCCTCGGTAGCACTGCCAGGCCAGAGATTTCTGGAAGTTCTCCATAGACCCTGGCCCGAAAGTTCTTCCGAAGAGATTGGCTAGTTGATTTTCGTCGACGCCTAGAGTTTCTCCAAGTACATCGTCGCTCTTCCCCTCCACTAATCCTCTATAGAACGCCGAGGTGGAGTTTCCACCGATCACATTGCCCGATTGGTCGAGGGCTGTGAGTGCCTGAAGACATTCCAGTCTCCAGGCGCTCCCTCTCGGTCTTCGCTTGACCCAGGACTGCAGCTCCGTCAAGGAAACGAGCTGGGGAAATACGTGTCTAGCAAACGGCGACCACACCTGATCACCGTCGAGGAGGAGGTGGAGATGTCGTAGCCTGAGCGCGTGTCTGCGCATCATCAGCCACGGCATTCCCAGCCCTCCACGTAGCGGGTGTTGACAGCAGATGGACCGCCTGACCATCGGAGCGCGTCCCTTCCACAAAAAGCGAAAGAGCAAACGCTCCAGCGCAGTCAGGCGGGGCTTTGGACAAGGTATGACGGTCAGGCGGTAGCAGATGACAGACGCGATGTACGCGTTAACCACCTCCGCTCGACCTTTCAGGGATAGCTTCCTCTCCGCCCATTTCTGGGTGAGAGAAGCCACCCTGCTCGTCACATCGTCCCAGTTTTTGTCCGTCTGGTGGTCCGGACCGAACCAGGCCCCTATCAATTTAACCGGTCCGTCCGTCCAGCGTCCGACGACGCTGTTGGACGGCATGGACCTGCCTCTCCAGGTGCCGAGCTGCAGGCCCACTGACTTTTCCTGGTTGATCATTGCTCCTGTCACCGCTTCGTATTCTCTTAGTGTAGTGCCGATCGCCTCGATGTGTTTGGCGTTCGACACCACTACGGTGACATCGTCCGCATATGCTGACATGGATCTTCCGCATCCTAGTTCGCGCGGGACGCCTCTCAACGTCTCCAGTTTGTGCAGTAATGGCTCGAGAGTCAATACGTACAAGAGGGACGAGAGGGGACATCCTTGGCGGACCGAGCGCATGATGTTGAACGGTTCCGACAGGTGACCGTTCACTCTCACCACAGAGCAGATGTCGCTGTGCATGGCAGCGTTCCAGCCTCTGAAGACGGGCCCAAAGCCAGCCGCCCTCAGGACTGCCGCTAGGTAACGATGGTCGACCCTATCGAAAGCTTTAGACTGATCTAAATTGATCAAGCACCCACCCGTGCCAGGTTCCCTAGCTACCCTCTCTACGATGTATCGCATCAGGTGGAGGTTGTCGTGGATGGATCTGTCGGGAATGGCGCATGTCTGAGCCTCTCCCACCAGACCACCAACGACAAGCACCAACCTCTTTGCTAGCACCTTGGCCAAAATCTTGAACTCTGTGTTTAGCAGAGTTATGGGCCGGAAATGATCTATGTTATCCCCCTTGTTCGGATTCTTTCTCAGCAGTGCCACCGCTCCTCGGCTCACAGAACTGGGAATTCTCCCGTTCTGTTGCCTGTTGCAGTAGACGTCCGCCAAGAGGCCTCCGAACAAGTCTGGCATCTGTACGTAAAGTTCATAGGGCAGACCATCCAAACCAGGCGATTTACCCCTTGTGCAGCCAGTCATTGCCTCCCGTACTTCAGCGGCTGTTATCCGCTTTTCGCAACACTCCGCCTCAGTGGCCGAGAGCCGCGGCAGTCCGTCGAGATAGACACTAAACTCCATCCCTCGACCCGGCCCACCGCTGCCACCGAACAGCTGAGCGAAGTGTCGCTGAAAAGCTTCACACATTTGCCCGGGATCGAGTAGCATGCGCCCGTCGCGGTCCACCAAAGACCGGATCGTGGCTTTGTTGCCATGACGCGCCTCCGCCACTCGGGCCCATTGAACGGCTTTCGTCCCCTCGTGTCTAAGAGCACGCACCCTAGCTCTGACAACGCAGCCTTCGTGCTTTGCATTGAAGAATTGGTCAAGGGCCAATTTCGCCGCAAGCACGTCGGTCGCAATGCCTTTGCTAAGCGCCTCGTCTAATTTTCTAAATAGTTCTCCCTCTGCTCTATTTTTCTCTATTGCTAAAGCCTTACTAAACCTAATCGATTCTATTCTAATCGCTCTTTTCAGAGCAAACCACCACTTGTTGTTGACGATGGCCCCCGTCGATGCCCGCTTAACTAGTTCGCTAATCCGGTCTCTGTAGGCCTTGCGCGCTGGTAAGGACGCGTTTAGCTTCCAGTAGCCGGGTCCTCGTCTATGAAGCCTATCTAAGTCAAGCACACAGATCACGAATTTGTGGTCCGTGTAGCTGACTATCTTGAATTGTGGACAGCCTATGCTAGACCTATCTATTTCCCTACAAAATACTCTATCTAGATATGATCTGGATGACCCTATGCGATTTGTCCAAGTCCACATTGGCACATTCGGGAAATCCAATCGGTACCTGTCAGACAGTTCAAAACGCCTGAGCAGGTTGGTGAGGCTCTTGCACCCTCCACCCCTATCCACTAATCCCACACAGTCCCAGCGTGCATCTAAGATCCCCTTCCAGTCGCCCACTAACACTAAAGAGCGGGACGTTCCAAGAAAGGTCTCCAGACGCCGGAAGAAATCAGGCCGCCCTGCTCCTGTCGGGGCATAGACGGCCACTAGCCTGAAAGCTTGCCCGTCTCCGCTGGTCACGTCCAGCACCACCAACTTACCCTCTGGGTCCAGGAAGATGGCCCGTATGGCGAGATCCAAACCTCTCCGTAAAAGCACAGCAACTCCTCCCCCCGATCCAGGACGGCTGGGAGATGCGTACACATCGTAGCCGCCGAAAATTGGTGCGAAGGCCCGTGCTTCGGAGATTCTGGTCTCGCTGATGGCCACTACATCTATGTTTAGTGACCTGAGGTCGTTGAGCAGGTGACCCTGCTTCCATGACGACCCCAAGCCACGCGCATTTATGCTGCCTATTCTGAGTGAGGTCATGTTTAAAATAGAGTGGAAAAGATGGGAAAGACCACACAGCGTACTTTTCGTAGAGGAGGGATGGTTTTTCCATCCCTTTTCACTTGATCGTCTGGTGAAGGGACCGTTGAATCGTCCCTTCGGCTGGTCGTCGGCCCTTCTATGAGTATGTCCGAATATACTCTTCGGTTGAGTGTCCCTCCTAGGTCTCTGAAATCACCAACTGCGTTGGGGAATTTCGTTTTAATGTTTGTGTATTGTTTCTGTGCTATTTTTAGCAGTCTTATGTTAGTTGGCGTTTTGATTGGTGCTGGTATTATGTAGTCGTGTTGTGAAATGTCTGTGTGTTCAATCATATAAGTCATTAGTTTCTTGTTGTGTGTATTTATTGCCGTGCATTTGTTTTTCTGGGGGTGGGGTGTGGTTCTGTTATTTTCTTGTCGTTGTTGCTGGGTGTGTGTGTTTTGTTGTTGTATTTGCGATGTTGGTCCTTGTGGTGTTGAAGGTGTTGTTGGCGGTGGGGTTGTCGCCGGTGGTGATGGTGGTGCTAGTGTGGGTGGTGATGGTGTTGGTGGTGTTGCTGCTGTGAGTCTCTTTGCAGTAGCCTTTACCCTTTTTTTTATTTCTTTCCTCCCTTTTCAAAGGCGACGATGCGCTGCTTCTGCGTTTGTGCCTTCTTACGACCCTTTGCTATCCCTCTCCCACCTCACACTCCATGTCTGATTCTGTGAGGTCGGGGAGGGGTACCAGCTCCACTCTTTCACTTGTTGTTGTTGGTGATGTTTGCACTGGAGTCTCTGTTGCAGCTGCATTTGGTATTGCTGTTGTTGTTGTTAATATTTCCACTGCTGCTGCTGGTTTTGATTTCCGTGGCGTGGGTATGGGTGCCACGGACCTATCGTTCCTGGTTGCCGATTGTCCTGTTGCTGGTAGCCGTGGAGCTGGTTTCGGAAGGAGGGGGTTTTTCTCCTTTCTCAGGGTCTTCTCGTTGCAGAAGGCCCGAGGTGAGTCTTCGATCCACAGCGAAAGCATTTCGGGCGTTTGCCCTCAACACTTATGGGCAGTTGAGTGCCGTTATCGAAGTCTATCACATCCGGGATAGCTTCGATGCACTCCTGGTTGGTTTGGATTAACATCTCAATGGAGGTGCCGACCCAATCTTCTCATACTTTTTTCTGTACTTGCAGTACAGTTGTTTTGTCCTCGATTCCGGCGAGGACAGACGCCGCGGCCAGCCAAGAAGGGGCCATCCCGGGGGGGGGGGGGGGGGGGGCACGTGTTCAGTTTGACCCTCACAATTTTTTGCCCGCAGTAGGAGGGCACAAACACCATTTCCTCGCTCCTTAGGGTCACTAAGGATTGAGCCGTTGCCTCCTGGGGTGTGACAAAAAGTACGTCTACGGTGGTATATTTCTTGCCTCGGGTGATGTGCGTTTTCCGCTGCCACACAGACCCCAAGGCTTTTTGTATTTGAGCCTCTGTGGCTCTTTCAACCCTACGGGATTTTGTACTTACTGTACGGTACGTGACCGTACAGTGCTGTTGGGTTTCGAAATATTTTTCCGCTGCCTTGCAGATTGCTCGGTGTCCAGTTTTTGTCACCATCTTCTTCGCTTCCTCTAATTCCTCATTTGTTATGAGGATGGTTTCCAGGTTATTTGCGATACCTGCAAACGAGATTGGTTTTTCTTTGCTGCTCTTGTTGATGTTGTTGTCGTCACAGCTGATGTTACTTTTGTTGTTGCTGCAGGTACTACGACTACTGCCGACGCCGCTGTTGCTGTGGTTGTTGTTGGTGTTGCTGCTGCTAATGCTGTTGTTGTTTATGCTGCTGCTGATGCTGTTGCCGCTGCTACTGTTGTTTTCATTGTCACTGTTGCTGTTGTTATTACGGCTGCTACTGTTATTATTCCTGACGTCACACGAATGAAATGGGTTTTCGTAATTCCCGCACACCTGTTTCGTCGTTGTCGTCGTCGTCGTGGAGAAATCTTGCACGCTTTGCACGAGATTTTTCTTTTCTGTCGTCGCTTGCGAAAGAGAAGGGAAGGAGAGAGACACATTTAAAGAAGGGAGGGAGAGAGACAATCTTCTCTCTGCTGTAGTGACGATTGCGGAAGAAGAAGACGGAATGAGTGGGAGTGACCTATGAAAATTCTTTTTCGTAGCCATGTTGTTTTTTTTTAAAATAAATATTGGGCACAAAACCACAATAAGCGGTTATTTAACCCCGAAGGGCCAAATAACGGGCAGAAAGACCCCTCTCACGAGGAGGAGGGTGTTTTTGTCTACAAGTTGGTTAAAGTTTTAAACAATTTACAATTGTTATAGCGGTCAAAATTTACAATACCTTACAGAGCCGAGCCTCCGTCAACCATAGCATTCAATAATAATAATAATAATAATAATATATTTGAGAAAACTGAATTTAGAGATCCACAGACATGGAACTGGTTGAAAAGAGGAGACCTTAAAAAGGCTACAGAAGGAATGTTAATGGCTGCGCAGGAGCAGGCCCTCAAAACGAAGTGGTTGAAACACCACATTTACAAAGAGGAGGCTAGCCCACTGTGCAGGATCTGTGGAGAGAGAGAGGAGACTGTGGCTCACATTTTATCCGAGTGTAAACACCTAGCCCAGACTCACTATAAGGGCTGGAGACATGATGTGATGGGCAGGGTGATCCACTGGCACCTATGCAAAGTAAACAATTTACCACATTCTGAGAAGTGGTATGAGCATAAGCCAGAGGCGGTGATAGGAAACGATCAGGTGAAGGTGCTGTGGGATTTGAGGATACAGACGGACAAGAAACTGGAACACAATAGACCTGACCTGGTGGTTTTGGACAAAGAAAAAAGATCGTGCCTGATTGTGGATGTGGCCTGCCCATTCGACACGAGAGTGCAAGAGAAGGAGAGGGAGAAAATTAACCGATACCAGGACTTAAAGTGGGAGGTAAAAAGGATTTGGAACTGCCAAAGGATTTGGAACTATCAAAGGATTTGGAACTGTCAAAGTGATCCCGATTGTCATAGGCGCACTAGGGACTATCTCAAAAAGTTTCCAGGGATGGTTAAAGAAAATTGGCCCCTTCACGCTTTTTGGAACGCTTCAAAAGACATGCTTGCTGGGAATAGCAAGAACACTCCGATACTGAGACTCAAAAACTAATAATAATAATAATAATAATAAAGAACGGGAAAAAACGAATATAATACGTCATTATGTGGAGCGGTGATAAACAATTACACGCAAAGACAAAACCACGTTTATGGTATAAAAGAAGTCGTAGACTAATATTCTCTTAGGTGGTTCATAGAGACGTTCTCTGGCAATGAATGAAAAAAACGAAGATAATACGTCATATGTGGAACGTGGAGAACAATTGCACGCAAAGACAAAACCACGTAAATCGTATAACTGAAGTCCTAGACTAAAATTCTAATTAGGAAACCGAATGATTCTCGGCTTCAGAGTTAAGAATAAAGTAAATAAAATACAGAGGTAATTGAAATTAAATAAATACATACACGCATCCAAATACGTACATACACAAGCATACGCGAAAATACTCGCCATAGGTATACCAATACACGCACGTACACACACACACACAAAAAAAAACAAAAAAAACGCACGCACGTAGGTCATATGTATACATGCACACACACACACTTATATATATATATTTTTATTTTTATATATATTTTTATGTGTATTTGGTGTATACATTCGTATGCGTGCGTGCGGGTACAGGCGTTGCGTAGGTACTGTATGTAGGTGCGTTTTTTTGTTTTTGTTTTTTGTGTGTGTGTGTGTGTGTATTTGTATACCTATGGTGAGTATTTTCGCGTATGCCTGTGTATGTACACATATGGATGCCTGTATGTATTTATTTCATTTCAATTACCTCTGTATTGTATTTTATTTACTTTACTCTTAACTCTGAAGCCGAGAATCATTCGATTTCCTAGTTAGAATTTTAGTCTACGACTTCAGCTAAACCATTTACATGGTTTTGTCTTTGCGTGCAATTGTTCTCCACGCTCCACATATGACGTATTATCTTCGTTTTTTCCGTTCATTGCCAGAGAACGTCTCTATGAACCACCTAAGAGAATATTAGTCTACGACTTCTTTTATACCATAAACGTGGTTCTGTCTTTGCGTGTAATTGTTTTTCACCGCTCCAAATAATGACGTATTATATTCGTTTTTTCCCGCTCTTTGCCAGGGAACCTTTCCACGAACCAAAGTATCGTCTTCCTGTCTTCCTCCGGTTAAAACGTTCTTGAAATACTCACTTCTGCGTTCACAGATTGACTTTGTTAGTTTCAGAAGATCCCGTTATGGGTGAAAGCACCGATTCTTTGCCTAAACTTTAATCTGTTATTTTAATAAATATATATATATATATATATATATATATATATATATATATATATATATATATATATTACCCCTTGAGAAGATCGGCTATTTAAATACCAGGATAAATGTTCATTTAGTCCAGAATTAGCCGTCGAAACGGATTGAGCTCAGCTGTCGGGGTATACTGGTTCCTATATATATATATATATATATATATATATATATATATATATATATATATATATATATATATACATATATATATATATACATATATATATATATACATATATATATATATATATATATATATATATATATATATATATATATATATATATATATATAGGAACCAGTAAGACCCCGACAGCTGAGCTCAAGCCGTTTCGACGGCTAATTCTGGACTAAATGAAAATTTATCCTGGTATTTAAATAGCCGATCTTCTCAAGGGGTAATTCCATATATGGTCAAAGTGATTGTCAAAAATCAGTAGTAATTCTGTGGTTGCAAATTAGTAGGGGAGATGGTGGCTAAACCTGCCAGTAGGAGAAAGAGGGGAGGTGGTGGAGTAGACCCAATCAAGCGTTGGTAGTGCCAGCTACAGCTGGGCATGAGGTCAAAGAAGATACAGGGGAGGGAGAGGGGGAGGAAGTCGGAACGGTAGGTAGAACAATGGGGGGTAGAAATATATAGGAAAGAAAAAATACTGAGAGTGAAGAAAAGCAAATAAGTGTAAAGAAAAAAGTAAAGTAAATTCTACGACCTAGGTCGTAGAATTTACTTTACTTTTTTCTTTAATATATATATATATTATGAAAGTAAAACAAAGAAGCCTTCAATACATCAAAAGTCTTTATTAGCCAACAATGTTTCGAAACATTGTTGGCTAATAAAGACTTTTGATGTATTGAAGGCTTCTTCTTTGTTTTACTTTCATAATTCTTCGGCTCTGTTTAATTACATTGAGCTATACCTTTTACTGTCATTTCTATAATACGAAGAGGGTGTTTAACTCCAACACGCTCCAGTATTTTAATCCTTATATATATATATATATATATATATATATAGCGGCGATGAATTAGTTTAGCGAGGTTTTTTATATGAAATCGTGTGTCGAAACAAATATTGTTATACTTGGGGAGGGTCATATTTGTGTAATATTGCCAGAATTAATAACAGAACACACTCACTGTTTGGTTGGTTTTCGCTTCTCGCTGTCTTTTATATCTGCGATGTAACTTAATCGGTCCTCAATGTTGCCATTGACTGACCGACGGTCAAAAATAATACAGATACAATATAGACACAAAGACATATATATAGTTTACATAATTTACATAAATCTTTCGTTGCACATCTGCAACATCGTCAGTGGTGTTATATTTTTTTTTTCCTCCTGTTGTGTTGTATGTCTGCGCCATTTTTTATTCAGTCTGTCTATATATTTTTATTTATTTATTTGCTTGTTTGTTTATTTTATTTTGTCTTCTTTGCGCATGCGTTTGCGTGTGTGTACAGTGTTGTGTGTGCTGTGTGACTAGTGTGTATAGTGTTGTGTCTGCTGGGTGACTAGTGTGTGTTTATGTCCTTGTTGTTATTGTGCTTGTGTATATATTTATTTATCTTATTTTACTTTATTTTATTTATTTACTTATTTATACTTCTCTTAGGTCAGTGTTGTTTGTTTGGGTGTTGTTGTTGTTCCACTCATTCTTTCTGTTTAGCTTTGGTCTTCTAATTTCTATTTCACTGGCCTCTCTGATTTGCCTATCTGCTGGGTCATTCCTATGTTTAGATATTATTCTAATTTCTATGTTGTCTATGTTACCGTCATGTTGTTGTCTAGCATGTTCGTATAGTACTGACCCGTTTTTTCGTCCT
Source organism: Eledone cirrhosa (assembly GCA_964016885.1). Taxonomy (NCBI): domain Eukaryota; kingdom Metazoa; phylum Mollusca; class Cephalopoda; order Octopoda; family Eledonidae; genus Eledone; species Eledone cirrhosa. The sequence goes on along the minus strand of OZ024742.1, from coordinate 7,777,581 downwards.
TTTAGTTCCCCCAGTGTTGGTCTATCCTTTCGCCTATGCTACGAGCTGTCTCACCTATGTATGTTGTTGTCATGTTTCTGCAAGTACCCTCTGTAGATCTTATGCTATAGACTACGTTTCTAGTTTTACAGTTTATCCGGGGGTTCACCTTACATATGATACATTTCCTATTGGTATAGTGGGTTTTCTTAAAAGGGTAGGTTTTGCTGATCAGGGATTTTATGGTGGTTCCTGGCTTTTCTACCACCTTCATTTTTAAGTGGGTCTTTCTCAGGGCCTTTTTACACTGGTTAGCTAATTTCCCTCCAGGGGTGGCGTCCACAAACATGACACTCTGATATCTCTGGTTGTCGTATCATGATGTGGCCTTCCCTATCTTATGTCTAGCCCTATCTAAGCTATTCCATGATTTTCTCCTGTATAGTGGGCAAATTCCTTTCATGTCCAGTTCTATGAGGGTCTTATACTTTTCCATGGCTCCTTCGTATACTCTGACTCTGTCTCTTTGGTTGTAGCCAGAGAACTGCATGCGGTTGATGAAGTGTTGGATGTGTCTTTCCATTTCTGTTGGGTCGCACATGCCGGACACATTCTTCATCACTGGTACCAAATCTGCGATCAGAATATTAAACTTAGCACTACTGGACATTGCTGAGTTTTTGAGTATCAGGTATTTGGAGGCCATGGGTTTAGCATAGTGTGAGTGGAGAATTTGGGCTCTCTCGTCTATAGTGTTAATCCAGAGTTCTGTGTCTAATACAGGTAGTCTATTGTTAGGGTGTTTGGAAAGGAAGTCTATAGTTACAGTTATACTCTGGTGTATGGAATTAGCTATCTGCTGGATGCTTTCCATCGTGCTACGTTCTAAATCAAACTTGTTAGTGCTCTCTAGTGGGGGTGTTCTTATAACTATATTGATATCGTCTACATAACGAGAGTACATGATGAGGTCTATGGAGCTTTCATTAAGGAGATCTTTAAGTCTCCTTTCCCACCATACCATGAAAAGGTTGGCAACATCACCAGCTATGCTGACGCCGATGGCCGCTCCCTCATTTTGGGTGTAGATTTTCTCATTGAACTTAAATATGTGGCCCTTTAGGGTAGTTTTGATACTAGCACCTATTGCATGTGCGGCCATTTTTCTTACCTGATCAGTGTTTTGGGGGGTCCGTATAGCTTTGGTCCACCCAATCCACCTTCCTATGGGAGTCCTTTTAGCCATTGAGGTTATGGTGGGGGGTCTACCTCTTATAGGTCTACTAGGGCAGAAACATCTAAGGTCATGGCTGTCTAGGTAGTCAGTGTCGTAGGTAAGTCTAAGTAGGAGGCCCAGTTCGTCTGTGTCGACGTCGCAGAACTCCACCTCACTCTCAATGATCATCTCCACACATCTTTTCACAGCAAAATCAATGTTAATGGATGGGTACAGTGACACAACATCCATGCTGCCTATTATGCAGTTGGATAGGCTCCTGTTTTTGTTGCAGTCACTGATTCTGCTGAGGAGGTCCTCTGTACTTTCACATACATCTGGGGACATCTTGATTATGGGGCGTATAACCATTGAGAGGAAGTAGGAGATCCTGTAGTTGCTAGCTATATTAGCTCCGCATACGGGTCTTGTTGGTGGTCCTGTTGTTGGGTCGTTGACTGTCATGTGGTCTTTGCGGAGCCCATACAAGGGTGGTATGCCATTGTTAGACGCCTGGAAGTTGTTGACAGTGCGTCTGCTTGGCTTTAGGATGTCAGTCCACATCATCATGTGAGCGTTGAGGATTTTTTCCCTCGTGTGTTTGTTGTGCAACTTCGCTCGTGTTGGTGATGTGGGGTTGCATAGCCTCGATGTAGTTCGGCATGCTATCTATTGACATCCTACCAGACTTATCTGTGGGTAGACACACTACCTCACCATCCCTTGTGCGCTGCTTGAGGCTAACCAAGCCTTCTACAGGTTTTCTCCCAAGTTGTTGGGCCTCTGGTCTGCTCTGTCTCTTAGTATACCTGTCTACTACTTGTCTAATCTTATTTCTAGCTATGGTGAACTGTGCCTCCGTCTCGTCATCTATTTGCTGTGGTATGCAAACTCTTTTATTAAAGGGTAACCTCGTAGGATAGATATTACCCATCTTATATGTTTTGTCAGCTGGGTTGAAAAATAGTTTCTCCAAGGGGTTGTCATTATATCTATCGTCATAGTTGTGTGTGTTGCTATTATTGTTATCATGGTGGTTGTTGTTGTTTCTATCATTAGCATTATTATTATTGTTATGATTGCTAGATGTATTGTTGTTTACTTCACCGTTATTGTTGTTGTTGTTACTGTTATTTCTACCATTGTGGTTGTTACTATTATTATGTTTCTTGTTTTTGTTGATGTTGCTACATGTACTATTTCCATTATTACCACTGTGGTTATTGTTGTTGTTGTTCGTATTGTTACCGTTATTACTACTGTGGTCACTGTTGCTGTGTCTGTGGTTAACGTTTCTATTATTATTATTATTGTGGTTGTTGTTGTTCCGTCTATCGCTAGTATTATTGCCATTATCACTATTTCTCACTTTCCTGCCATTGTTATGGTTATGGCTGTTATTTCTATACCCAGAGTTATTGTTTATATTACTACTACCGTTATTATTGTTGTTGTTGTTTACCTTTGCATTCCAACGTATTTTTGTGAAACACTTTTCCAGCTCCGTTTTGCACTCCATAGGGTGAATCTTTTTGTAGATGGCAAATTTTGGTGGTAACCGTAGGATTTGTTGTTCTTGTTCGCTGATGAAAGTGTTCCCATAGATATTTACTGTGTGGTCATTGGTAAATTCTTCCGGTAGTTTTACATCAGTCATACGGATATTGTCGATGTTATCTGGGTATTTCTGAGAATATTCGGTTTTCCTTTCTTGTAGTTTTTTCTTATTCATCCATTCTAATTTCTTCTTGAAATGCCTATTGCATTCGTTTTGAGCGTATTTCGTTTCACGTCGGATGGCGCTCATGAAGTTATCTCTCTCGTTTGGTGTGATGAGATTTCGGATTTCCTTACCGTTAATGCGTTTCTGTTTGTAGAGTGCGTTGACTTTTGTGTATGTTGTTCTTTTCATATTAACTGTTATTATGTGTTTTAGTCGTCCGGCTTGTGTTTTGTTCAATAATAAATTATTTACTTGTTTTGATATGTTTGTTGTGTATGTTTTGGAGGAAACACAGTGTTTTAAGAAGCGGATTTGTTCTGTTGTTATTGTAGTTTTTATATAACAGAAAACAGTGTCTTTCAGTAACCTTTCAGCTTGGCACAAGCTAATGCCGTAGCGGCGATGAATTAGTTTGGTTATACGCCCCATAATCAAGATGTCCCCAGATGTATGTGAAAGTACAGAGGACCTCCTCAGCAGAATCAGTGAGTGCAACAAAAACAGGAGCCTATCCAACTGCATAATAGGCAGCATGGATGTGGTGTCACTGTACCCATCCATTAACATTGATTTTGCTGTGAAAAGATGTGTGGAGATGATCATTGAGAGTGAGGTGGAGTTCTGCGACGTCGACACAGACGAACTGGGCCTCCTACTTAGACTTACCTACGACACTGACTACCTAGACAGCCATGACCTTAGATGTTTCTGCCCTAGTAGACCTATAAGAGGTAGACCCCCCACCATAACCTCAATGGCTAAAAAGACTCCCATAGGAAGGTGGATTGGGTGGACCAAAGCTATACGGACCCCCCAAAACACTGATCAGGTAAGAAAAATGGTCGCACATGCAATAGGTGCTAGTATCAAAACTACCCTAAAGGGCCACATATTTAAGTTCAATGAGAAAATCTACACCCAAAATGAGGGAGCGGCCATCGGCGTCAGCATAGCTGGTGATGTTGCCAACCTTTTCATGGTATGGTGGGAAAGGAGACTTAAAGATCTCCTTAATGAAAGCTCCATAGACCTCATCATGTACTCTCGTTATGTAGACGATATCAATATAGTTATAAGAACACCCCCACTGGAGAGCACTAACAAGTTTGATTTAGAACGTAGCACGATGGAAAGCATCCAGCAGATAGCTAATTCCATACACCAGAGTATAACTGTAACTATAGACTTCCTTTCCAAACACCCTAACAATAGACTACCTGTATTAGACACAGAACTCTGGATTAACACTATAGACGAGAGAGCCCAAATTCTCCACTCACACTATGCTAAACCCATGGCCTCCAAATACCTGATACTCAAAAACTCAGCAATGTCCAGTAGTGCTAAGTTTAATATTCTGATCGCAGATTTGGTACGAGTGATGAAGAATGTGTCCGGCATGTGCGACCCAACAGAAATGGAAAGACACATCCAACACTTCATCAACCGCATGCAGTTCTCTGGCTACAACCAAAGAGACAGAGTCAGAGTATACGAAGGAGCCATGGAAAAGTATAAGACCCTCATAGAACTGGACATGAAAGGAATTTGCCCACTATACAGGAGAAAATCATGGAATAGCTTAGATAGGGCTAGACATAAGATAGGGAGGGCCACATCATGATACGACAACCAGAGATATCAGAGTGTCATGTTTGTGGACGCCACCCCTGGAGGGAAATTAGCTAACCAGTGTAGAAAGGCCCTGAGAAAGACCCACTTAAAAATAAAGGTGGTAGAAAAGCCAGGAACCACCATAAAATCCCTGATCAGCAAAACCTACCCTTTTAAGAAAACCCACTATACCAATAGGAAATGTATCATATGTAAGGTGAACCCCCGGATAAACTGTAAAACTAGAAACGTAGTCTATAGCATAAGATCTACAGAGGGTACTTGCAGAAACATGACAACAACATACATAGGTGAGACAGCTCGTAGCATAGGCGAAAGGATAGACCAACACTGGGGGAACTAAAAGGACGAAAAGACGGGTCAGTACTATACGAACATGCTAGACAACAACATGACGGTAACATAGACAACATAGAAATTAGAATAATATCTAAACATAGGAATGACCCAGCAGATAGGCAAATCAGAGAGGCCAGTGAAATAGAAATTAGAAGACCAAAGCTAAACAGAAAGAATGAGTGGAACAACAACAACACCCAAACAAACAACACTGACATAAGAGAAGTATAAATAAGTAAATAAATAAAATAAAATAAAATAAGATAAATAAATACATACACAAGCACAATAACAACAAGCACATAAACACACACTAGTCACCCAGCAGACACAACACTATACACACTAGTCACACAGCACACACAACACTGTACACACACGCAAACGCATGCGCAAAGAAGACAAAATAAAATAAACAAACAAGCAAATAAATAAAAAAAAAATATATAGACAGACTGAATAAAAAATGGCGCAGACATACAACACAACAGGAGGAAAAGAAAAATATAACACCATTGACGATGTTGCAGATGTGCAACGAAAGATTTATGTAAATTATGTAAACTATATATATGTGTTTGTGTCTATATTGTATCTGTATTATTTTTGACCGTCGGTCAGTCAATGGCAACATTGAGGACCGAGTAAGTTACATCGCAGATATAAAAGACAGCGAGAAGCGAAAACCAACCAAACAGTGAGTGTGTTCTGTTATTAATTCTGGCAATATTACACAAATATGACCCTCCCCAAGTATAACAATATATATATATATATATATCTATATATATATATATATATATATATATATATATATATATATATAACAATATATATATATATAATATATATATTGGAGTCAGAGAAGTGTAATCAAACTACTAAAATACATTATATGTTCTCAAAGTTGATGTCTCACATAATCGGCCACATGTGTTATTTAAGGCAACATGTTGGCCATGAATTAGCAGGATCTAACTTTCTGAGTTCAAATCTCACCGCGCTCAATTTTGCCTTTCATCATTTTGATATCAACAAAAACATTAGCAGTCCATCACTAGGGTCGACTTATATCTCTTTCACCTTTCTTCTTCATCACTCTCTCTCTCTTTCATTCTCTGGAAGAAATTAGCTGTGTTCTGTCCAGAAGTGGAATGTGGCGTATGGCAACACAGTAAACCTATGACTCCAATATAATTTACGGCTACTTACATAAATACATATAATCAATTATTCATGTTTCCGCAACTGGAACAGCCAGTCGCTGGGGTGTCACTTTAGATGTGCCACTGGTACAGCCAGTCGCTGGGGTGTCACTTTAGATGTGCCACTGGTACAGCCAGTCGCTGGGGTGTCACTTTAGATGTGCCACTGGTACAGCCAGTCGCTGGGGTGTCACTTTAGATGTGCCACTGGTACAGCCAGTCGTTGGGGTGTCACTCTAGATGTGCCACTGGTACAGCCAGTCGCTGGGGTGTCACTTTAGATGTGCCACTGGTACAGCCAGTCGCTGGGGTGTCACTCTAGATGTGCCACTGGTACAGCCAGTCGCTGGGGTGTCACTCTAGATGTGCCACTGGAACAGCCAGTCGCTGGGGTGCCACTATACATGTGCCACTGCTACAGCCAGTCGCTGGGGTGTCACTTTAGATGTGTCACTGGTAGAGCCAGTCGTTGGGATGTCACTCTAGATGTACCACTGGAACAGCCAGTCGCTGGGGTGCCACTCTAGATGTGCCACTGGTAGAGCCAGTCGTTGGGATGTCACTCTAGATGTACCACTGGAACAGCCAGTCGCTGGGGTGCCACTCTAGATGTGCCACTGGTACAGCCAGTCGGTGGGGTGCTACTCTAGATGTACCACTGGTACAGCCAGTCGCTGGGGTGTCACTTTAGATGTGTCACTGGTGCATCCAGTCGTTGAGATGTCACTCTAGATGTGCCACTGGTACAGCCAGTCGCTGGGGTGCTACTCTAGATGTGCCACTGGTACAGCCAGTCGCTGGGGTGTCACTTTAGATGTGTCACTGGTGCATCCAGTCGTTGAGATGTCACTCTAGATGTGCCACTGGTACAGCCAGTCGCTGGGGTGCTACTCTAGATGTGCCACTGGTACAGCCAGTTGCTGGGGTGCCACTATAGATGTGCCACTGGTAGAGCCAGTCGCTGGGGTGCTACTCTAGATGTGCCACTGGTACAGCCAGTTGCTGGGGTGCCACTCTAGATGTGCCACTGGTACAGCCAGTTGCTGGGGTGCCACTATAGATGTGCCACTGGTAGAGCCAGTCGTTGGGATGTCACTCTAGATGTACCACTGGAACAGCCAGTCGCTGGGGTGCCACTCTAGATGTGCCACTGGTACAGCCAGTCGGTGGGGTGCTACTCTAGATGTACCACTGGTACAGCCAGTCGCTGGGGTGTCACTTTAGATGTGTCACTGGTGCATCCAGTCGTTGAGATGTCACTCTAGATGTGCCACTGGTACAGCCAGTCGCTGGGGTGCTACTCTAGATGTGCCACTGGTACAGCCAGTCGCTGGGGTGTCACTTTAGATGTGTCACTGGTGCATCCAGTCGTTGAGATGTCACTCTAGATGTGCCACTGGTACAGCCAGTCGCTGGGGTGCTACTCTAGATGTGCCACTGGTACAGCCAGTTGCAGGGGTGCCACTATAGATGTGCCACTGGTAGAGCCAGTCGCTGGGGTGCTACTCTAGATGTGCCACTGGTACAGCCAGTTGCTGGGGTGCCACTCTAGATGTGCCACTGGTACAGCCAGTTGCTGGGGTGCCACTATAGATGTGCCACTGGTACAGCCAGTTGCTGGGGTGCCACTCTAGATGTGCCACTGGTACAGCCAGTCGCTGGGGTGCTACTCTAGATGTGCCACTGGTACAGCCAGTCGCTGGGGTGCCACTATAGATGTGCCACTGGTACAGCCAGTCGCTGGGGTGTCACTCTAGATGTGCCACTGGTACAGCCAGTCGCTGGAGTGTCACTCTAGATGTGCCACTGGTACAGCCAGTTGCTGGGGTGCCACTATAGATGTGCCACTGGTACAGCCAGTCGCTGGGGTGTCACTCTAGATGTGCCACTGGTACAGCCAGTTGCTGGGGTGTCACTCTAGATGTGCCACTGGTACAGCCAGTCGCTGGGGTGTCACTCTAGATGTTCCACTGGTAGAGTCAGTCGCTGGGGTGCCACTATAGATGTGCCACTGGTACAGCCAGTCGTTGTGGTGTCACTCTAGATGTGCCACTGGTACAGCCAGTCGTTGTGGTGCCACTCTAGATGTGCCACTGGTACAGCCAGTCGCTGGGGTGTCACTCTAGATGTGCCACTGGTACAGCCAGTTGCTGGGGTGTCACTCTAGATGTGCCACTGGTAGAGCCAGTCGCTGGGGTGCTACTCTAGATGTGCCACTGGTACAGCCAGTTGCTGGGGTGCCACTATAGATGTGCCACTGGTACAGCCAGTCGCTGGGGTGCTACTCTAGATGTGCCACTGGTACAGCCAGTCGTTGGGGTGTCACTCTAGATGTGCCACTGGTACAGCCAGTTGCTGGGGTGCCATTATAGATGTACCACTGGTACAGCCAGTAGTTGGGGTGTCACTCTAGATGTGCCACTGGTACAGCCAGTTGCTGGGGTGCCACTATAGATGTACCACTGGTACAGCCAGTTGCTGGGGTGCCACTATAGATGTACCACTGGTACAGCCAGTCGCTGGGTGCCGCTTTAGCTTATTTCGTAGTCAGCCGTCGCCACTGTTCGGCCCCTATCCTCCGTCGTATATAGAAGGATCTCGGTCTATTGACCAGTCGAATCTTTGATGTTGTCAGACCAGGAATTTCTTTGTCTGCCTCTACTTTGTCCTCCCTCGCCTGTGCTCTGAAGTATGATTTTATACAAACAGTTGTGGCGAGATACCTGACCATATAAGGCAAGCTTCCGTCATTCCACCATCGCAAAGAGTGGTTCATGTCTGCCAGCATATTTGTTATCTTGCTGCCTATCAAATCTATTTGTTTTGTGTTCCAATATAAGATAAAAGAGTGAGTTTTGTAAATGACTTGGAGAAGGCAGTGTGTTATTTCATTTGTTAAGCTTTGGTTAGACGATATTAATTAATGTGGGAGTCGTTGGATCAGGCAGCATCGTTAACTTGCCGACTTATACAGTATTTTCTTACATCGTCAGAAGGACACGGCTTATATCAATGGAAGACCAACTAAATAAGGGAAGTCAAGATGGTCACTAAGTGTCAAGTATTTGTTTCAATCAGTTGCAAGGATTCGTGACTATGTGACATATCTAAAGTGTGTGTATATGTTGATGCTATAATTATACAGCTTTCATTAGTTTATGTGTGTGTATGTGGGCGTGTGAATGGTTGCTCCTTATGTATGTGTTTCTGTATTCTCTGTGAATGCATGTAATTATTCATTTCAAGAAATTCAAACGAAGAATCTTTGGAATGGGTTAGAGGTTAACACTGTATCATTAAATAATTAGGTACAGATGAGATAATTCACTTTAAAGATTTCTTTCTTCAAGACAAATCAGGAATTTTAGGGTTTTACTCAGATTTTTTGCTTCATAGCCAAGTGTGGTTATGATAATATGTAGAACATATATATATATATATATATATATATATAAAGAGAGAGAGAGAGATAGCGAGAGAGAGAGAGAGAGAGAGAGAGAGAGAGAGAGAGAGAGAGAGAGAGAGAGAGAGAGAGGTATGTATACATACATACATATATGTATACAGACGTACAGTAGTATGTATATATATACATACATGCACACATATATATATATATGTACGTATGGATTCACCGAACATTTATTATGATGCTCGGTGTGTTTGTAAACAAACAGCCCGAATTAAGCTGTACAGTGTCTATCAACCATCGTTGCTCATTTGTTCAACATTGACAAAGGAACGTATATACTTTCAGTCGTTCAACCATCTGGCAGGAAGGTATACGTTGCTGACGATAGCTAATAAGCTTGAAACTAGTACAGCGTTCCTTTGTCAGTGTTGAACAAATGAGCAACGATTGTTGCTAGACACTGTACGGCTTAATTCGGGATGTTTGTTTACAAACACACCGAGCATTATAATAAATGTTCGGTGAATCCATACGTACATATATATATATGTGTGTGCATGTATGTATATATATACATACTACTGTACGTCTGTGTACATATATGTATGTACGTATACATACTTATATTTAAGTAACAGTCGTACTAAAGTGAGAAATGAAATTTCGTTTCATTTTTTCCGTTTATCGTTTTCGGTACTCCAGTCGATTAACTCACTCGATATGCAAATTAGGCTGCTCAGCCGTTAATATGCATAAGGAAAGTATATACTTTCAGACGTTCAACCATCTGGCAGGAAGGTATACGTTGCTGACGATAGCTAATAAGCTTGAAACTAGTACAGCGTTCCTTTGTCAGTGTTGAACAAATGAGCAACCATGGTTGCTAGACACCGTACGGCTTAATTCGGAATGTTTGTTTACAAAGACACCGAGCATTATAATAAATGTTCGGTGAATCCATACATACATATATATATGTGTGCATGTATGTATATATATACATACTTCTGTACGTCTGTATACATATATGTATGTACGTATACATACTTATATTTAAGTAACAGCCTTACTAAAGTGAGAAATGAAATTTCGTTTCATTTATTTCCGTTTATCGTTTTCGGTACCCCGGCCGATTAACTCACTCGATATGCAAATTAGGCTGGTCAGCCGTTAATATGCATAAGGAAAGTATATACTTTCAGACGTTCAACCATCTGGCAGGAAGGTATACGTTGCTGACGATAGCTAATAAGCTTGAAACTAGTACAGCGTTCCATTGTCAGTGTTGAACAAATGAGCAACGATGGTTGCTAGACACTGTACGGCTTAATACGGGATGTTTGTTTACAAACACACCGAGCATTATAATAAATGTTCGGTGAATCCATACGTACATATATATATATGTGTGCATGTATGTATATATATACATACTACTGTACGTCTGTATACATATATGTATGTACGTATACATACTTATATTTATGTAACAACCGTACTAAAGTGAGAAATGAAATCTCGTATCATTTTTTCCGTTTATATAGATATATATATAGATATATATATTATAAAATAACAGGAGGCTGGGCTGGTGTAAATCCTTGAAAGGTTTATTATACTATGATCATTTCAATGACCGGGCTCAGTATAAATCCGTTGGCATCATCAGGTATTCAAAATATAACAAAGGATTTTGAATACCTGAAGATGTCACCGGATTCATACTGAGCCCGGTTATTGAAATGATCATAGTATAATAAACCTTTCAAGTATTTACACCAGTCCAGCTTCCTGTTATTTTATAATAATTAACTCCGTACTCGCACCACCAACTACACAAACGAAGACGGGTAAGTTGCATTACGGTGAGTGCTCTCCATAATATTACATCGAGATTGTCCATACGGAATGACCAGTTCTATCCAGTGGTGAACCAACAAACCTAAATATTTATATATATATATATATATATATATAGTAATAATAATAAATTTGAAGACTAAAATCGAAAGAGGTCTCGATAAGGATAAATATATATCAAATATATAAAAACCGTAGAGCAAATATTTATTAAAATAACACATTAAAGCAAAGAATCGTTGCTTTCACCCTTAACGGGATCTTCTGAAACTAACAAAGTCAATCTGTAAACGCAGAAGTGGATATTTCAAAAAACGTTGCAACTGGAGGAAGACAGGAAGACGATACTTTGGTTCGTGAAACGTTCCCTGGCAAAGAACGGGAAAAAAACGAATATAATACGTTATTATTTGGAGCGGTGAAAAACAATTACACGCAAAGACAGAACCACGTTTTTGGTATAAAAGAAGTCGTAGACTAATGTTCTCTTAGGTGGTTCATAGAGACGTTCTCTGGCAATGAACGGAAAAAACGAAGATAATACGTCATATGTGGAGCGTGGAGAGCAATTGCACGCAAAGACAAAACCACGTAAATGGTATAGCTGAAGTCGTAGACTAAAATTCTAACTAGGAAACCGAATGATTCTCCGCTTCAGAGTAAAGAATAAAGTAAATAAAATACAATACAGAGGTAATTGAAATTAAATAAATGTGTGTGTGTGTGCGTTTATACAAATAAATAAGTATATAAATAAATAAATACGTATATCACAAGCGCACGCACATACCTACATATAAATACACACATGTTCGGAGAGGAACGTCAACCAAAACATGAAGTTGCAACGTTTTTTGAAATATCCACTTCTGTGTTTACAGATTGACTTTGTTAGTTTCAGAAGATCCCGTTAAGGGTGAAAGCAGCGATTTTTTGCTTAAACTTTAATCTGTCATTTTAATAAATAAATAAATATATATATATATATATATATATATCCAAAATTAAGATAAATTAAATGAATTTAATCCAAATCGAAATTGTGGGTGTCATGCCATAAAGGCGTGCGCCATATCGCCTGGAAATAAGCTCAAAGATATGTCCGAGCATTTTATAATAACTAGAAATTGATTAACATATATATATACATGAATAATCACAGGAGGTAATTTTTACAAGCGTGTAACCACGCATGGCTAGTTGGGTAACAAATAAATATATACCTTTAAGTATGATTAATCATACTTAAAGGTATATATTTATTTGTTACCCAACTAGCCATGCGTGGCTACACGCTTGTAAAAATTATCTCCTGTGATTATTCATGTATATATTTATGTTAGTCAATTTCTAGTTATTATATATATATATATATATATATATATATATATATATATATATATATATATATATATATATATATATGAAAATGTATGACCCCGACGGCAGAGCTCAAGCCGTTTCGACAGCTATTTCAGTCCTGAAATAGCCGTCAAAACGGCTTAAGCTCTGCCGTCGTGGTCATACCTTTTCCTAACACCCATACTACTACCCTAAGTATTGAGTACTCTGGTACGCTATGGTCCACCTGATTCCTTACCACAATTCCCTCGTTATATATATATGGGGTAACAAGTTATCGTTATAGGTAATCCAGTTAGAGGTTGTGTGTACTCTGTGTCGTGGATAGTTTTAACGTACGGTTTTGTTTAACACAACAAGATGTATCCATAGTTAGGTAACGAGTTCGCGGTATTTCCTATGCAGGTTATACTTAGAGTAATAATAGAAAGATTGAAGAGTAACATGTTTGGCTGTACAAGAGGCTTTATTCCAGGTATTGACAATTGTTTCATTGATCAGGTGAGTCTAGAGGTCGCTAATCGCTTGAAGTTGCGTCACTCGATCTCCATTACATTAGTTACCTAAATATCTTCGTATTCTGATGTGTTGATCAGAGGTTAATCATGTAAAGGAGATCGATGACGCAACTTCAAGCGATTAGCGACAATCTAGATTCACCTGATCAATGAAACAATTTTCAATACTTGAAATAAAGCCAAACATGTTACTCTTCATTCTTTCACTATATATATATATATATATATATATATATATATATATATATATATATATATATAATGGAAAATTTGAACAGGAACAAAACAGAGAGGCAGTACAACGAATGTTTATTAATTTCACGCTCTGGAGAGTGGGGTGGTGGTGGGGAACGACGTTTCGGGCATAAGCCCTTCCTCGGGTGAGAAGTGTGTGGGAACAGAGTTCAAAGGGTGTGTAGGGGAGTGATGGAGAGACATATAGCGAAAAGGGGGTGGGAGGAAACGGTGCGAATGAAATTAAAAATAAAAGCATGATCAAAATAAAATAAAATTAAAATGGGGTAAACCAGGTGGTGGAAGGGTGTGGGGTGTGTAGGGGTGGTGGCAGGTGGAGTGGGGAGAGGGAGACGGTGTGTCCTAGCGGGGAGGGCTGAAGGTGGTGGTGTGTGTGTAGGTGTACGTGTGTGTGTGTGTGTGTGTGTGTATGTGAAAGCAAGGTTTGGGGGAAGAACGGGGTTGCATGTTCAGGAAGAGGTGTGTGTGGGGTTGGGTGTAGGTCGGAGTGTGTGTGCGTGTGTGGATAGAGGGGTGGGGGGAGAGGAATCTGGAGGCTGAAGGTGTAAATATGTGGTGGAAAGCACGTGTGTGTGGGGTTTAAGCGTGTTGTGGGTATAGGTGGCGTGTGGGAAAGACATGTTTTTGGGTGTGTCTGTGGGTGAGTTATAAAGGTGATTCCGTAAGAAGATGTGGTTGAAAGGTTGGTAAACTCCTAGGATGGTAGTTGATTCCGCGGTCAAGCTCCACATACGAGTAATCCATGAAGAGATGGTCGGAAAAGGAGAGATGTGGTGTGCGCGCGCAACAGGAAGTGGTCAAGGCGGTAGGAGTGTTGTGTGTCTGTGTGTGCTGGGAGGTGGTCAGAGGGCATAGCAGCAGTAGAGTGGAATGGTAAAGGGGCGAGGTATTATATATATATATATATATATATATATATATATATATATATATATATATATATATATACATATATATATATATATATATTATTCACATATATATATATATGCTTTATTATATATATTTCGAAGGTACTGTGTTGTTTTTTCAGTACGTCCTCGTCAGATAAAATACATGATTTGATATATGACATACCTCTACGGTATTGATAGTTCAATTCCTGTATCTGCCAATACTGGAATTGAACTATCAATACCGTAGAGGTATGTCATATATCACATCATGTATTTTATCTGACGAGGTCGTACTGAAAAAAACAACACAGTACCTTCGAAATATATATAATAAAACATATATTTTGATTATGTGAATATCTTCATTTGTTAATATTGTGAATAATATTAAAAACTCCAGGAATACTCTACTGTTGAGTGCTTTTAATCTATTGTAAAATTGTATTCATTGAATAATCATTGAACCATATTAATCTTTGGTGATATATATATAGTTTAGGGATTGTAATGAAGATCTAAGACTTCGTTTTATTATTAGTAGTAGTATACTAGACTACCCCTGTCCCGTTGGGTCACGTTACCTTAAAAATATTTTTTATATAATTAAAATATACAGAGACATGCATATAATGTAAAATGAAATTGGAAGGCCTATATATATATATATATATATATATATATATATATATATATATATATATATATATATATATATATATATTGTGTGGGGGGTGTATGTGTGTGTATCTGTGTGTGTATATATATATATATATACACACACACTTAGAAACCCTTTCTATTTAGCAGGAATTATTCGCTTCTCACTCACACCCACTATCACTTTCTCTCTATCTTTCTCACTCCCTATTTATGAATGTACCTGGAAAACCACGTATCTCGGGAACCCGTGCTCCGATTCACGCGAAAATTGTTTTATTTCATTTGTATTCCCATTTCAGGGGCAACTTCCTTTCAAAGTATTTTCCCATTATGCGCAGGTTTGACTGTATTAAATTACAGACAAGCAGACAATCAGATAATTTTAGTAGTATATAGATACATATATTGAAGAGGTGTGGAAAAGTTCCTGGCTTTGGGTAAATGAAAAGAAAATACAGGAGGATCATTTAATTATGATTTTATTCAACATATTCCCCTCTCAGATTCACACAATTATTGCAGTGGACCTACCTCCTCTGTAAAGGTAACAGCTCTACCCGTGCGCAGACCTTCCTCTCTTGTAAAGGTAACAGTTCTACCCTTTCACAGTCCTACCTCTCCTGTAAAGGTAACAAATCTACCCTTTCACAGTCCTACCTCCCCTGTAAAGGTAACAGTACTCCCTTTCACAGTCCTACCTCCCCTGTAAAGGTAACAGCACTACCCTTTCACGGTGTACGTCCCTTGTAAAGGTAACAGCACTACCCTTTCAAAGTGTACCTCCCCTGTAAAGGTAACAGTTCTACTCTTTCGCAGTTCTACCTCCCCTGTAAAGGTAACAGCTCTACTCTTTCGCAATACCCTTAAAGCCTGAAATTTTTCAACACCCCTCAGATTTTAAAAGATTTTGAATACGTCTCACTTAAGAAGGTTGCTTCTCACGGGTCCCGTTCGAAGGAGTGTTTCAGTACTCTGCGCTCACGAACCTCATAGGGATAAGTGGACACTGATGATGTTTGCCTCCTAAAGATAACTTCCTCTCTCCGTCCAACCAATCATAGAGAGTATAAACTAAGGGTCTCCTACACAATTATTTCTTCTTTAATTAAATTATAATAAAACCATTTTAAAATATATTGAGTTCAGAAACAAAAATATACTCCTTGTATTAACAAAAATATTTGATTTATATAACGGAAACATTATTATTGGTGAATTTGACATTTAATTGTTGTTAGTGTATCTACGGTAAGAACATTTCACACAGATGTGATTGTCGTGCAGGTGAGATAAAATGTCTTATCTAATGTATTAAATATTCCACAATAGAACTTCTTTGTTCTATGGCACTGGAGTCTATTTGAATATGCTATTTCTAAAGTCCTATTGATATATGTTTAGTAAATTGATATGCACAGGTGGTATATCCCAGATAGAGAAAATAGCTTGATTATATTGATGCTCTGAAGCATATGAAAAGGCTGGCTAAGGAATCCAACCCTGTTATAAGAAGTAGCTCACATACTAAGACAGTGGTAATTAGTATTCCATCACTTCTATCGGTATTGATAATTACTGAAATTGTAATTTGTATCACAAATGCCAGAGAAGAACTGATGTGTCACCGTGTGCTAATATATATATAATATATATATATATCATTTGTATTCCTTACATTTCAACATTGTCAGAAATACTGTGTGATTAATGTTATCACACACCTATTAGATACAGTGAATGATCAATTGTATTTTATGTGTTGAAGAAAAGTTGTATGTTATAGCGTGTTTTTTAACTGGTATCCTCCACATTCTCATCTCTTCCATCACTATCTAGTGATTGGAGGAGGTTGTCCTCTCAACCTATACCCTACTGTGTGTACCGCTCGATGATGATGTTCTTCCACGCTTTGTTATCCATGGCACTGATCTTAGCATGGTCGAGATCGACTCGCTTCGATATCAGGTCCTCCTCAATTTGTTCCCCCATGTCTTCTTCGGTGCACTGCGCTGAATTCTAGTGACGAAAGATGGTGAGATAGTCTTCCGGTGCATGACCTGCAGACGTGACCAAACCACTGTAGCCTGCATTGCTGGGTTTGGTCTTCAATGGTGGGCTGCTTCTGGCATTGTTCTCGGACGTTGTTATTTGAGATTCGGCCGTGTAGAGACAGCAACTAAGCGACCATATTACATTATCAAGGGAATCCTACAAACATGTGAAACTAGCTTTACTTACTAGACACAATAACTCATCTTTTGCTACTTTGATATTTACAGTAAGCGATCTTAACATATCGTTTTACCGCATCGATAAAAGTGTAATATAATCTAGGAAACACCCCTCACTTTGTAATCATAAATCTTATATAAGCTTCTCATTCACTTAATAACTTTCTAACTGTGGTGTGTTAATCGCGTGGTTGTGTATACCTACGAACACAGCAAAGCAGTGCGTGCATTAAGAATTAACTTACGGCAAGCTTAAATCACATTTCATGAACTTAACGCAAGTGGAAATTAAAGCCTAAAAGTGTGAATGTATGGGAATAAGATTAATATCTCATCTAAACCGAAAAACATTCAGCAAGTATCAGAATATTGATAGAATTAATCTGAATTTATGCTTGAGCTGGGAACCTTATTAAACTAGAAGATAATTTGGAGACAAAGAATGTAGTATGTGCCACACAGAGATTCCAGTAAATATAAAAATGATTTCACAGGAAATGGAATATTTTCATGAAACCATTTCTTCTCCTACAAAATTGTGAAACAATATTTAATTTAGTAATGTAATTAATTAAACGTGATAACGGTTCTGAAGTTAGATGTGGTGGTTTATTGCCAATAGAAATAAGAAGCAGAATAATTTTACTATCTTATATATGAGAAACCTTTATCTCAAATACTCTCTGGTCCTAGAGTAATGGGGAGGGGGTTGGAACATGCACGGGAGGGGTCATTAATCTTTCTAGATTGTCTCTCTTGATTTAAAAAAAACCCAGAATTAATCGTTTAGTTTACATATTGAGAATCCAAGCCATCCTATTTTATAACGAATGGGATTTCTAGTAATGTACTTTTTTTGTTATGTATAATGTTTTTTAATGACTAAAGAAAATTAATTGTCGCAGGTATGCTACCACTTAAAATAAAATTTAGGCGGAGATAGATTAGCAAACTATAATGAGCGGGAGGAGGGAGAATAAGAGCGGGATCGGGTTGGAAAATTTTCAAGAATTAATAATCGTAAAAGTGATTATTGAAGACCCGACAGTATGAGATGAAGTTCTAAGTTGGGTTTGAAAACAGTTTGTCTTGTAAAACTTCTTAGAAAACTGTAAACCAGACCAAAACAAAAATATCTGAAGAAGTCTTTTGCCTGTGGAAGCAATATGTATCTTTTAAAAAGTTCGCAAGAAACACAATAACATATGTATTGTAGACGTCCACTTCAAGTACCAAATTATGGGCCATTAAAGGGTCACAAAATATTGGAAGAAAATTGTCAAACCCACACAATTATCATCAGGCACAAGATTAGATGATTTAGAAACAGAAACCTGGAGAATAGACTATCTCAGTTGATGATTTAGAAACTAATATCTGTAGACTATTAGTCACCTTACTGAAGAACTGTAGAGTTGTATGTACCTTACTAAAGATCTGTAGAGTTGTATGCACCTTACTGAATAACTGTAGCGTTGTATTATCTTACTGAACATCTGTAGAGTTGTACGTACCTTCCTGAAGATCTGTAGAGTAGTATGTACCTTACTAAAAATGTGTAGTGCAAGCTGTGTCATAGTGGAGGAGTCTGAATTGATTAGTTACTTAACGCATGGTCCAAAATTAAAACTATCAAGAGTAAACTTCATCGTTTGAGATAATTCAGAAATAAATATTGATAGCAACAGATGGTTTCTTCTGCATGATTCAAAACGGATATTTGTAGACGAGGTTGCTTGCATCTGAAAACTTCCTAAAAACATATATAAAGTGTAGACTACACCAAGAAAAGTAATTCATGAAAGTGAAGCGTGGAACTTAAAGAAGAAACAAATTTACATCGATTAATCTTTCGTGGTGAATGTACCTCACTACCTCAGATGAAACGTATAGATAGAAGAGGCTTTCTCTAGACTTATAAATGATTGACATGGCCTTAACAATCTTAGAAGGGAGAGTGTTTGTTAACTGTCATGTAATAGAAAGTTAAATGTTGTAAACAATATTAGTGACGTGATGTATATATGACAGATTTATTTACTGTTTTTTATAACTTGAAAGATTTATCTTAGTATAAAATAAATGTTTTCATTCCAAACAGTCGTTTGCGTTACAATGTATATAAAAAACGATATAATCGATATATATATATATATATATATATATATATATATATATATATATATATATATATATATATATATATATATATATATATATATATATATATACAATGAAGGAAGTAAGGTAAGGAGCCAGGTGGACCATAACGCACCAGAGTACTTGATACTTTGGGTAGTATAGTGGGTAATAGGAAAAGGTTCAGGACCCCGACGGCTATTTCTAGAGTCCAGAAATAGCCGTCGAAACGGCTTGAGCTCTGCCGTCGGGGCCCTGAATCTTTTCATATATATATATATATATATATATATTCTAAGAGTCGACAGAATATGAGAACTATCTTTTGCAAAATTTTGACAAGATTTATATATCAATGGAAACTGTTAATATTTGACTCATCTGATGAAGCTTTTTTATAGACGGCTCTACGTATGCTAAGTCACGTGGGTGAGAAACGTACTCCAGATTACATCTAATTGATTCGTTCATAGGAAGGGTCAAACATATACAACAAATTGGCGAATAACAAGCAGAGAAATATCAGAATTCCTACAGTTATATATATATATACTAGCAGTGGGACCCGGCGTTGCACGGGATAAGGTATTTTGGAACGCGGGCTGCCAACAGACCTAATCGTCGAAAAAATGCATGCCTCGACAATATGTAAAGAAAATAAACCGAAACTCTGATGGCTGGATAATCTTTAAGATTTTCCTCGATGAAGCAGGAAAAATGCAGATTTTCACGTAATGCGGGCCGTAGGGCATGAAGAAAATGATTTTTTTCTATATGCATAATAGGCCTTGAAATTCCGGTAAAATCGGCTAGACGTAACGCCTACAAAAAGCCCTAAAAAGCTGAAAAAATGAAGTTTTTCACCTAATACGGGCCCTAGGCAATAAAAAAGTTGGATTTTCTTTGCTCACGGTGTGAATAATAGATAGTTACAATTTCAAGGAAATCGGTCTGACGTAACGCCTATAAATACCCCCAAAAAGCCGAAAAAACGCAGTTTTTCACCTAGAGGATCAAAAAGTTGAATTTTTTATGTGCATAACACTCCCTGAAACTTAACGTGGGCTGCCAACAGACCTGACCATCCACCCACGTTGTCTATGCTCTCCGGTGTTCCCTTTGCGGGTCTTTATATATCGGACAAACGGGACGCCGTATGGCGGACCGTTTTGCCGAATATTTGAGAGACATACGACTCGGTTTGGATACTCCTGTCGCCCGCCATTTCTGTTCTCCTGGTCATTCTTCCCTACATGTTTCAGTCATGGATGTCCTTTTACATCATTGATCACAGGTCTCGCGCACCAGGACTGAACAAAGTCTGGTTCACCGTCTAGGGTCCTATTCCCCTCTTGGACTCAACTCACCTCCCCAAGTTCTCTAATACCCCGTCCATTATCACACCCTTAGATACCTATCGCTTTCTCTTTGCTCATAGCTTCTTACTTACATGCACACACACTTTTACTCACATATATACAAACATATCTCTTCTTAGTTTCGTACGGACCTATAATAACACACACACACACACACACACACACACACACACACACACACACACACACACACACACACACACACACACACACACACACACACACACACACACCAACACACACACACACACATACACACACACACACACACTCATGCTTACGCACGTGCTGAAGTTTAGCTCTTTTTACAAAACGGTTTTTTTCATTTCAGGTAGACGCGCTCCATCATCCACTTTTCTAAAAAACAAATCATACACAAAACGCCAACGCCAACAGTTTTGCAAGAGGTGTCAACATGAATGGACCTATTATTTTTGTCTAAAGACATTTTTTCCAATTCCATCCCGCCCGTCCCCTTAATCTATTTTATTTCTCATTCTTTCTTCTGATGAAGGACTAGCGTCCGAAACGTTAAGGCCCTCTTCCTGTAATATAAAGCATTAACCTAATATATACCTTCCATATACTGTACCGATTGTGTTGTTATTTCTATTTACCTTTTACATACATACATATATATATATATATATATATATATATATATATATATATATATATATATATATATATATATATAAGTATGTATACGTACATACATATATGTATACAGATGTACAGTAGTATGCATATACATACATACATGCACACATACATATATGTACGCATAGGTTTACCGAACATTTATTATAATGTTCGGTTTGTTTGTAAACAAACATCACGAATTAAGCCGTACAGTGATCGGCAACCATCGTTACCCTTTTGTTCAACACTGACAAAGGAACGATGTACTAGTTTCTAGCTTATTAGCTGTCATCAGCACCGTATACCTTCCCGTCAGTTGATTGAATGTTTGAAAGTATATACTTTCCTCATGCATATTAACGGCTGAGCAGCCTAATTTGCATATCGCGAACATTATAATAAATGTTCGGTAAACCCTTTCCCGTACCTTGAGCAAGATACTTTATTTCATGTTGTTCCTTCTACCTGCAGTTGCGACCGATAGATAGTATTAGCAATTGTAAAGACCAATGGAAACATAGTTTCCTCCGTCCAATTTGACGAAAGTCGATCGTTCCTTGTATATATATATATATATATATATATATATATATATATATATATATATATATATATATATATATATATATATATATACAGTGGTACCGTGACTTTCGAGTGTCTCAACTAACGAGTTTTTCGAGATACGAGCCGTATCTTCGCCGATATCTTGCTTTGAGTTGCGAGCTAAAATTCGGGTTACGAGCCAGCTTCAGATATCCCCCCGCCAGTTGGCGTAGCGACCGCCACAGTGAACGCCGTAACATCCGCCCAGCATCCCATAAGTCCGAAGAAAATGAGCACGAATGACGGTGCTGAGAAGAAGAAACGGATGATGTGCATTGAATTAAAGAAAGAAATTATCGAACAACGACCACGGTATGCGTGTAGTCGACTTGGCGAAGCAGTACGTGTTTAGTACTTTTACGATCTGCACCATACTGAAGCAGAAGGGGCCGATAAAGGCTATACCCCCAGCCAAGGGAGTTACAATCATTTCTAAACAGCGGACATCTATCCATGAAAATATGGAAAAGTTGCTGATAGTGTGGTTGACGGAGATGCAGTTCGCAGGAGATACCGTGACGGAGGCTGTAATCTGCGTGAAGGCACGAGCTATTTACGCTGCTTTGCTGCAGCAGACCCAAGATACTTCGACATACGAAGGCAAGTGGTGGACTCCATTGATGGAGGCAAATGGTGGAATCCATTTGCCTCCATCACGGAATCATGGATCACCTAAGCACCCTTGCTATATCAACACATTTTGATCCGCTTAACTTCAATAACTTTGCTTGTAAATAACATTATTTTTTTCTTCCACGTTGATATTTTACGTTCCACATTATGCACGATTTTTTCTTTTTCTTTTTTCTTTTCACTTCATAAACCTTGTTTGTAAATAGCATTATTCTTTCTGTACCTTCTGTCTAACATGTGCGACACCACACTAATACATTTCACTATCATTTGATAATGCATAAAAATGCTGAAACCGGTAATAGACAATAATTAAATATATAAATAGATAAATAAATGCCATTGTTAAATAATAAATAAATCAACTAATACCTTAACACTTCACACAAAGTAAAACATTTCGTTTTAATCATTTTCTAACACAGAAAAGGGAGAGAGAGAAACAAAAAAGCAAAAAGAAATATTGTTCTTCCTAATAATCGTCTCTTTCTCCCTGTTTTCATATATATATATATATGTATATCCTAACTCGTGTGCTTCCTCTCCACATTTTATTATTATATATATATATATACACACACATATATATATATATATATATATACACACACATATATATATATATATATATATATATATATATATATATATATATATATATATATATATATATATATATATATATGTGTGTGTGTGTGTGTGTGTGTGTGTGTATACGTATATAATGTTAAGATAGATCTTCCAAGCTATAAAGAAAACTCCAGTATATCTGTCATATATACGTCACATGAGTAACATTTTTTACATTAAGCTGTCGAATACATAACAGAAGACATTATTTCTGTGTCCTCCATCGTTTTATATTCCGTTCTTACGAGACAACCCTCTCCCTAGCCTGTATACTCCTACTTCATATGTCTTAGACCCGCAGGACTTTTTAAGATCTCTCTCTCTCTCTCTCTCTCTCTTTCTCTCACTCTCTCTCTCTCTCTCTCTCGCTCTCTCTCTATATATCTTTATTTCTCTCTCTTCCTCTCCCTCTCTCTCTTTATTTCTCTCTCTTCCTCTCTCTCTCTCTCTCTCTCTCTCTATCTATCTCTCTCTCTTTATATATATATATGTGTGTGTGTCTATGCATATATATATATATGAGTGTGTGTGCGTGTGTGTGTGTTTGTATGTGTGTGTGTTTGCGTGTGTGTGTGTGAGTTGTATGTGTGTGTGTGTATGTGTGTGTGTATATGTATGTGTGTATGTGTGCGTCTGTAGCTTTAAAGAAAGTAGAGTCTAGATATCATATGAGATGTTACTCTCAAATTTACACCACTTCCATATATATATATATAGTATATAGGATACACACACACACACACACACACATATATATATATATATATATATATATATATATATATATATATATATATATATATATATATATATACAGGACACACATATATATATATACATATACAGGACATACATATATATATATACATATACAGGACACACACACATATATATATATATATATATATATACATATATATATATACAGGTCACACATATATATATACATATACAGGACACACATATATATATATACATATGTATATATATATTCATGACACACACACATACACACAGATATACATATAGATATATACATGCCACACTCACACACACACACACATATATATATATATATATATATATATATATATATATATATATATATATATATATATATATATATATTGTTATACTTTGGGAGGGTCATGTTGCCAATAACAAATTCAGAAACGAAATATATTTATATATATATATATATATATATATATATATATATATATATATATATATATAAAATAAAGTTAAATAAAAGTCAAAGGATTAAAATTTAGCTTCGTTTATTACTGCTATATATATTTCAGTGACAGCCATCTTTGGCTGTGACCTCTTCAGGCAGTTTGAATTAGTATGGTATAGACAAGTACATATGTTGTTGAGGTGTATAATATTCTCAATACTCTGATATGCCCAGTTCCTTGTTGGGTTGTTAATTCACTGAGGAACTGGAGTCATATGACTCCAGTTCCTCAGTGAAATACCCAACAAGGAACTGGGCATATCAGAGTATTGAGAATATTATACACCTCAACAACATATGTACTTGTCTATACCATACTAATTCAAACTGCCTGAAGAGGTCACAGCCAAAGATGGCTGTCACTGAAATATATATAGCAGTAATAAACGAAGCTAAATTTTAATCCTTTGACTTTTATTTAACTTTATTTTACACTACTCCGGAGTAACCAAACCAACCTGCGCACTTCGACGAGTGCTCCAGCTGCATACTGAGGTGTTGGTATACAACCAACATAAACTCAACATCTATATATACATATATATATATATATATATATAATAGATAGATGGATTGATAGAAAAATGTCAGGTCACTCTACAGTGCTGCTGGTAATATGTAACCCAGTACAAACCTGAGCATGGAGGGGTGGTCGGTGACTAAACCGGCAACCGCGCCAAGCTTGGTGAGGGGGGTGGTTTTGGACACCCTGCGGGATGAAAAACAAAACACGTCAAAGGGCGCAGGAACTCAAGAGAGTCAACGGCCATTCAATAAAGTCTTTTTTTCGTAGAGTAAGAGACCCTAGTCTTCATTAAGAGGAGAAGGTCACTCTGATATAAAACCTGTGACTTCGTTTGCATCCAAATGATGTAGACCAGTTCCACTTTTGGAGTAAATGCATCCGATGTTCAGAGAGTGGGATTGGCTCCGTGCAAAGCCTTTCCTCGCTTAAAAGAGATTCAAGCACAGGTATCGCTTGATATGTGACATTTTTTACGATGCATGGTATTGCTGGCCAGAAGCAAGTTCCTAGCAGGACTGAAAACCCTATCCGTGATGCTCATGCTTAAGTATCAAGCGATGACATTACTCTAAATTGAGAAGCAGCCCTCATATATATATATACATATTATATATATATATATATATATATACATATATATATATATATATATATATATATATATATATATATATATATATATATATGACACATATGTAGAAGGTGGGTGTCCAGACACGTATATTCAAATTAGATATCATGACGACTACTATTAAAAAGACTGACGGACAGGTAAATATACAGAGATATACCTACAAGGAAGGACTCTAAGCATGTATGTATATTTACTTGAGCATGTATATGTGTATATGTGTTTGTGAGGTGTGTGAGGTGTCCGTGTATTGTGTAAGTGTGTAAGTGTATTTATGAGGTGTGTGAGGTGTATGTGTAGTGTGTAAGTATGTAAGTGTGTAAGTGTATTGAAACATAAAATCAGAGAAACAAGCGTGCACAGACATACACCGAAAGAATCTCATTCATTTATGTATGTGTATGTGTGAACATGTCTATGTGTATATATGCGTCATGGTGTTTTCGGTGTGTGTTCTGTGTGTGAATGTGTGTATATGTGTTTGAACCGAGAGACTGAGATATTATGCCTACACAAACGTACATACAATGACAGAATTTCCTTTATGCATGTATGTATATGTGTGTGAGCATGTATATGTGTATATGTGTGAGTATAGTATACGCAGTATGTGGGTGTGTGTATGTCTGTTTATAGAGACAGACATGTGTACAGACAGTAATATTGCAATGTGTGTTTTAAAGAGAATGTAGATCATTAAAATAATATTTCTCCTAGTCACGACAAACATATCGCTACGTTCAGAAAAAGCCATTAGTTATAAAGCCGATGTTAACATGTTTCGATTGAACTGTGTCATTACTTCCGGTAATAAATTAAGCTGTAGACGTACTTCCGTAGTGTTGAGTGTAAAATAATATCATTATATGGAATATTACAAAGGGCGGTGGATTGGTAGTATCAGTAGAGGGTCCGACGCCATGCTTTCCAGCATAGTTACGTCCCTTTACGATCTGAGTTCAAATCCCGCCGAGGTTGACTTTGCCTTTCATCCTTACGGGGTCGATAAAATAAAGTACCAGTAATGCACTGGCTATTTGCTGGCCTTGTGCCTAAAGTAGAAACAATTATATGGAGTATTTCTGCCTTTTTATTTTTTTGCCCTTTGTTTTATTCATTCAGTATACCTTCTGCCCATCATTCTCTCCTGTGATATTTATTTCTCTCGCTATACATATATATATATATATATGGGAAAATGTTCATGACCCCAACGGCAGAGCTCAAGCCGTTTCCTGAACATTTTCCTATTATCCACTCTACTACCCAAAGTATCGAGTACTCTGGTGCATTATGGTCCACCTCGTTCCTTGCAACACTTCCTTCGTTATATATATATATATATATATATATATATATATATATATATATATATATACAATAAATTAACAGAGAAAGCCTTAAGCTATACTCTGACTGGCTTCCATCTCACTCAACAAACATTAGGATATACCTTAGTATAATCCCAATTTTACGATTGGGGTGCTAACTATATGTATTTTGCGGAAAACCGGTAGTATTATTTTATATGAGGCATAATTAAAATATATCTCCTTTTCCAAACAATTGTTTCATTATAAGTTTTCTACAAGTTGGGAGAATGTGTCCGGGTTATGTAGAAGCCTTCACAACATTCCGTAGGAATATATGCAGGTGGGCACTTATAAATCATCAGTGGATGCCCGTCAAACATCGATATAAAAAAAATGTTCTTACCGATGTTTTAATCCCATGTCAGCGGTTGTCTCTCTCCGTATCAGAATGACCGCCAAATTATATATATATATATATATTTCGTTTCTGAATTTGTTTAGCAAGATTCTTTATCTGAAAAGGTGTGTTATAACCGATATTGTTATGCTTTGGGAGGGTCATGTTGCCTATAAGAAACACATGCACCAGTTGCTTTCACTTCAATTTATTATAAATTAAATATATAAATTTAGGAATTTATAAATTTCCGGTTGGTTGGTTGGTTCCACAACCAGACGATTGTTCGTGTATTGTCAAAGTTCTTTCGTCACACATTCTGTGACCTCTTCGGTGACTGGGGATTCTTTTCTTTGTTTTTGTGCCTCTCCTTTGTTCTGTCCTACGCCATCTTGTTTTTGTGTGTGTTGTGTGCTTAGTTTGCGCATGTGTTACATCCGGGTGTCTGTGTGTGTTTATATTTGTTTATTTATTTGTTTATTTACATGTTACTGGTTGGTTGTTTGTTCTATGTGCGTGTGTGTTTTCATTTTGTCCTTAATTGTAAGTTGTGATGTTGCTATTCCATTCATGTTTTCTATTTAATTTTGGTTGGAGTTCATTTATGTTTATTGCCTCTGTGATTTGTTTAAACATTTCGTCTTTTCTGTGTGTAGATTCTATTTTTATTTCAATGTTCTCGAATTTACTCTTATGATCTATTTTAGCATGTTGGTGGAGTACAGATGATTCTTTACTATCTTGAAGATCTCGCCAGAAAAGAATCCCCAGTCACTGAAGTGGTCACAGAATGTGTGACGAAAGAACTTTGACAATATATGAACAATCGTCTGGTTGTGGAACCAACCAACCAACCAACCAACCGGAAATTTATAAATTCCTAAACTTATAAATTTAATTTATAATAAATTGAAGTGAAATCGGTCGTGCGTGTGTTTCTTATTGGCAACATGACCCTCCCAAAGCATAACAATATATATATATATATATATA
>OZ024742.1:7734161-7744161 GCA_964016885.1 Eledone cirrhosa | reverse complement strand
CACAGTTTTAAAAATTAGTTAATACAACATCCTTGGCGGAAATAATTAATAATTATAGAAAAAAGAATATCGATTATAACCTGACCTGGAGTGTGCTCAAAAGGGCCACCCCTTATCAAAATAACAGATATGAGTGTAGATTATGTTCCCAGGAACTTTTTGAAATAATGAAATCTAAGGATATGCTATTAAATAAGCGACAAGAATTAATTATATCGTGCAATCATATAATTAGAAGAACTTTCAAATATTATAAACATAATTAATATACACTTATATTTTACAAATTATTATAATTAGTTTTTTAAAATTTGTTAACCTATAATTAGTATTTTACTACTGAGAACTTCATTACTTGATTTCCCTTTTAAAGCTATCTTTTCCTAAAATTAATACCTATAAGTATACATATAATCTATTTTAATTTCCTGTTATGAATCTAAATTCCTTGTAGTCTATATAAGTTTGTTATTTCTCACTAATACATTTATCCCCCCCAATTTTTTTTTCCTTCGTTTTTAACAACATTCTTTAATAACATCTAACTCTTATTTATCACATCTATATGAATTAATTTACAGTTATCCCTATAAGTATACCTATCAATTAAATTAATTTAATTTCTTTTTATAGATCTAAATTCCTTATGTTTTAAATAAGATTGGTATTTCTCACTAACACATTTATCCTAAAATTTTATTCTCCTTCGATTTTAACATTAGCATTATTATTTAATAACATCACATTTTTGTGTAACTTTCACCGGCTTGACCACTTTTCATCCCCAAAGTAATCTTTTGATTCAAAGTATTATTTCCATTCAAAACTGAAGTCTGCATTCCTCTACCCCTAAATTAAATTTCTACTACTACTATTCTATCAACTTGACCACTTACTACTTTTCTATTGGTCAATTCAAAACCTGTTCCCAAACAGACCTATTATATTAAATCTTTGTTGGGTTTTTTCAATAAACAAATATCATTACGTGGATTGGCAGTATCGGTAGAGGGTCGGACGCCATGCTTTGACGCATAGAGTTACGGCTCTTGCCATTCTGAGTTCAAATCACGCCGAGGTTAACTTTGCCTTTCATCCTTACGGGGTCGATAAAATAAAGTACCAGTAATACACTGGGTAATTGCTGGCCTTGTGCCTAACGTAGAAACAATTATTTCTGAAGACAGCATATATATGTGTAGGTATGTATATTCCCTCTGATAGTTTGTAAAAATGTTTACATAGATCTATATGATATACATACCAACACACATATATATACTAGAAACGATCGTGAAATGATGAATTTCTTAATATAGGGAACTGTTTATTTGCTTTTATTCATTGTTTTTATTAATTTATCTTGACTTTGTTTTCCTGTGATTTTCATCGAAAAAATTTTTTAATACATCTTCTCTTTTTATGATATTTGGATTACGTTGAGTTCTTCATAAGGATTGGACACTACCGCATATTTTTGTAGATTTATCTACATATATATATATATAGAAAGATTTGAATGGATACAGTTTAGTTGAAAGGAATTTATTGACACGTGTTTCTATAACAGTTACATAACCTAAAACAGCTGCTATCTACAAACTTTTAGTTATGCAGACATTCAATATTTCAATGTTATTATTTACTGTCATTTCATCAGAATAATATTACTGAGGACCTATTTAGTATTTATAGAGAATATTAGGAGGGAGGGGTGAGGTTGTTAGAAGAATAGTTGAAGGAGTGGTTTTTCGATAGCAGTGAGAATTCTTGGTGGCAGTGAGTAATTAGATTCCCATCTGTTGTTTTGACATTTTTTATAGAATATATTATTGGTTATTTTTCTAAATCTATAGAAGGATTAGAGATAGTAAAGATATGCGTGGTTGGTTTTGTGTTTGCACTTAATTAACATTCAGACTTAAATTTTTCTTTCAAGTGTACGTATCCTTTCACCCACGCATTCACACACAAATATATTTGCACACCTCTACAAAATACATATACTCACAATTCACATATTCATACTTACATATATATACACATGCATACACATATATATACACACATGTATTCATGTACATACATACGCGCTCATGTGTATACATTTTCATACTCAACTTATCTTTATATACACACGTATAGACACACACATATATACATACATACTCTAGTCCATGTGTACACACATACACATACATACACATCTATATACACATATATACATACACATATATATATATATATATATATATATTATATATATATATATATATATTTATATATATATATATAAGCACTTTAATACATGAATACACTTACATCTAACTATACACATCAAACATATATATATATTTACTTATTTATATACATTTTCACATATATATACATACTTATGGACGTTTTTAGACACATTCATTATCGCATATTTGCACCTATTCTCATCAGCATATCTTTCCATTGTTAGTGTGGTAATTTAAGGTTATTAATATATGTTGAGAAGAGATTGTTTTTATATTTTTCTAACTAGATTAAGGTTTATATAGTTGGGGGATGTCCCTCTTTTATGTAATATTCGGCTTGTAGTGGGAAAAAAGGGTTTTAGTTCTGTGACGGCAGAATAATGTTCGTTCAATTCTGTTATTCAGCAGTTTCTTCTTGTGTGTGATTATGTAATAAATCTCAAGATTACACAATTTGCAGAAATTTTGGCTCCTGGAAAAGCTTTGGGTTTTAGCTAATTTCTCCCATTTTAGGGTAAACTTTTGATCGCTATCCCTGAGCGTCCAGCAAAACTGGAACCGTCGAGCAAACTCTACGTGAGCTGATAATCTACTGTGTGTAATATTTATATTACAACACAACGGAAAATACTGTATATATATATATATATATATATATATATAGTGACGAAACATAAGTCAATTGCATGAACTCATAATCCTTTATTTACTGCTATATATATTTCGATGATAGCCATTGAATCGCTATGACCTCATCATGCAGTTAGTCAGTTCTTAGATATGCCAGCTCTGTGTTTATAGTGTTGATGGTATCAGAGCCTTGGGACATATGATCTTGTTAGGAATAATTTAATGCTGTCAGCAGGAATAGTCTTAATTCTCATTGGTCAGTTTGTAGATGCTAGTAGGGTTGGTATTTGACCTCAAAGAGGCAGGTGGTGTTGTAAAGTTCAAACCGTCAGGCAAGATGACAATAGTTCCATATAACTGATTTTCCCAAAAAGCATTCCTGGTCAGATATATATTCAATTAAGGTTAATAGTATGAAATAGATACTACAGGTCATTCTTAACTTGAGGAATTGATGTGTAGTGGTGCTACTGAAAATTATGGTATGAGTAGAAAATTTACAAATAAAGACTCATGTAGCTTGGCTTGCACGTACACTCACATCCACCTCCACAGACACACACACACACACATCCACACATACAAAATGTGGGGTGGTAATACTTAATATAATGGTTAGAGTCCAATACTTAGATGGTTTCGAAAATTTGGAAATAAAAGGTTTATGCTGGTTGACTTGTACATACACTCACACCTACCCCCTCAGACACACACACATCTACGCACACAAATCCATACAGGTGTGTATATATAAAATACTCATACATATACACATACATATAAAATATATACATATATATATATATATACATATATAAACATGATACATTTATATATATATATATAAAATCAGGTTCAATAAAACGTGGTTTTGATGACTCCTAACCAGTAGATGATCCGGTGGACCATCCACCATAGTGACCACAAACTATGGATGGATGTTTTTGTCCATTGGTCATTGGTACGGGGTGTAGGGGACCAACAGGGGTGAGGGGGTGGCCGTAACCGGGATTTATCCATATATCTTGAGGAAAGTTCCCGTACTTAAGTGTCTGCAGGCACCGAATAAGTCGGCCCTTCTGTTTAATAGCTTGGTTCCGCCATGAAGAATCTCGAGTGTCTCACTAAGACAAAGGTTGCAAATACCAGACCCGCCTCTGTCTGGGGGAACCTTTCTAACTACGGACCAGACCAGAGAGTGCGGGGTCTTTTCAAGTTTGAGCTTCCAGATCCGTACATTTCCTCTTATCTATTCTGTTAAAGGAATGGCGATGGTTATACCACCGATCTTTGAAGCTCGTCGCTGTGGATCCTATGTAGTGGTGCTCCGAGTTAGGGATTGTGACCTTGCACCTGTAGACTACGTTTTTCGTCATGCATTCATTACTAAGGGGGCATAGTGATGGGTCTCTGCAATTACAGGACTTCTTAAGCCCCACCACATGTACCGCGTGGTTACCATTACTCGGGGTTGGCTGGGTAGCCTCAGCAATCGACACAGTGTCGTTGGGTTCCGGTGTGCTAGTTGGGCCTGTCCGGGTTCCGGTGCGCCCCGCGTGCTGGTTCTGTTGGGTGGCTTCGGGGTTTACGGTGGTATTAGAGGCAGTGAGCCTATTCCTATATATGCCAGCTATGTGCAGGGCTACGGAGCGTGTGGTTGTGTAGGAAAGTTTCACCGTGTGCCTGTTGAATATTTTATGGCACTTGTGGGCCCTAGGGAAACATTTATCCAGTACTCTAAAGAATGTTCTAGCCAGGCTGGTAGGTACACCCACCGAGTACGGTGGGTTATACCATGTGACCTTCCTGGTCCTATTCTTGCGGGCTTGTAGGTGTCCGCCGTGGTCCATCGCGTGGTTGTGCACAGTTCAGGTCGAGCTCGGTTGGTGTCATTCAGGTGTGCGGAGCGGTCACTATGATGAGGGTTATATGGGCCCACCGTGGAGCTATAATCCTGCGAGGTGGGGCCTCCCTGCTCAATTAGGGTTCGGCGGGTGGTGAGGCCGGTGCAAGGGTGCCTATATATATATATATATATATATATATATATATACAATGATATTAAATAAATGGAAACTATATTTATAAAACCATATTTATTTTATTATATATATTTTTATAATATTTATATTTGTCGGATTTCCAACAAATTAAATACCACTTCTACTTATATATATAGGTACTTCTACTTATATATATAGGTACTTCTACTTATATAAAATAGGCACCGAAATTAGTTGGCATATCTCCAATCTGCACTACCGAACAAATACACTCCCTATACATATACATACATAACACACATATATTATACACAGATAAATAAATGAATAAACATATATATATATATATATATATATATATATATATATATATATATATATATATATATATATATATATATATATATATATATATATATATAAAATCTATAATATATATATATATAAATCTTTATCTAAATTTGATATATATGTGTGTGTGTGTGTATATATATATCTCTATACATATATATAATATATATATATATATATATATATATATATATATATATATATATATATATATATATATATATATATATATTTATATATATACATATATATATATATATATATACATTTGTTGTGTATGTGTGGGTTAGTTACCGACACTTCAGTATCCAGTGTAGAGCACACAACGAAGAGGGCAAGTGGGTCTGTTTACTCCGGAGTAAACAGGTCAACAGGTTAAAATTTGCTCTTATATATATATTTCGTTGATAACCTTTATGCAAGAGCCATGTGTTCATCAGGCAGCTAGAACTTGAACAGAAAAAACAGAAAATCATAATGGTGGAACAAAGTTTACCTCCGTAAATATATATATATATATTCATATGTTTATATATATATATATATACAAAGTGTTAAAACGATCAAATTTTAGTTTAGAACATTTATTACCTGACAATTGTTTCTTCCAGTGGGAAGTCTGGTTTCATCGGAGCATAAGGAATGTCGAAACATGTAACTAAAATCCTAGTCATTTAGAACATTTAGAGTACATAATTGTTATAAGTGTCAAAGGCATCATGTGGAGAGTCAGGAGTTAAAAAGATGTTCTTCTTGAAAGAACACAATTATAGGCAGCACTGGTTGGAAGTGTAATAGGTATAAGTAAAAAGAACAAGCAAAAAATACCTATTACACTTCCAACCAGTGCTTCCTGTAATTGTGATCTTTCAAGAAGAACATCTTTTTAACACTTGACTCTCCACATGTTGCCTTTGACACTAATAACAATTATGTACCCTAAATGTTCTGAATGACTAGGATTTTAATTACATGTTTCGACATTCCTTATGCTCCGATGAAACCAGACTTCCCTCTGGAAGAAACAATTGTCAACAAATAAATGTTCTGTTCTAAACTAAAATTTGATCGTTTTAACACTCTGTTAACGGCTCTGTAAAACACTTGGAAATTTGCATTGAGCCTTTTGTCATACCGTTAACCGGCTAGTACTTAGTACTACCCTCCATATTTATAGTTGTATTAAATATAGAAGAATAGTCTTATTACTATATATATATATATATATATATATATTGTTATACTTTAGGAGGGTCATGTTGCCACAATCACACGCACCAGTTGCTTTCACTTCAATTTATTATAATAAATTTATTAATTTCCGGTTGGTTGATTGGTTCCACAATCGGATGATTGTTTATACATTGTCAAAGTTCTTTCGTCACACATTCTGTGACCTCTTCAGTGACTGGGGATTCTTTTATTTGTTTTTGTGCCGCTCCTTTGTTCTGTCCTACGCTATCTTCTTGTTGTGTGTGTTGTGTGCTTAGTTTGCGCATGTGTTACATCCGGGTGTCTGTGTGTGTTTATATTTGTTTATTTATTTGTTTATTTACATATTACTGGTTGGTTGTTTGTTCTATGTGTGTTTTCATTTTGTCCTTAATTGTAAGTTGTGGTGTTGCTGTTCCATTCATGTTTTCTATTTAATTTTGGTTGGAGTTCATTTATGTTTATTGCCTCTGTGATTTGTCTAAACATTGCGTCTTTTCTGTGTGTAGATTCTATTTTAATTTCTATGTTTTCTAATTTACCCTTATGATCTATTTTAGCATGTTGGTAGAGTACAGATGATTCTTTACTATAGAATGATCTGTACTCTACCAACATGCCGTTTTTATGAAAGATGGGTGAAAGTGGCGCGACTGGCCCGTGTGAATGGCCCTTCACTCTACATCAGACGGAAGGTGAGAAAGATAAAAGATCAAGTGAGCACCCTCTCTCTGTACTCCTAAGGAGAAGGGTTGCCCACTTTTTCGGGGGTGTGTGCGACCCCCCAAGGCGCCTCCTCCCTATTGAGGATTTTGTTATTCAATTTATTTTTGTTAGATTTTATATTTTTATATTTTTATATTTTGTTATTGCCTCCTCCTTATTGAGGACGCCATTTTATGTAAACTCCCCCCATTGTACTTGTCCATTCTTTGACGCCCTGGTGGCAAATAAAAAGAAAGATGTTTATTTATTTTAAGTGGCGAGAATGGCTCGTGTGAATGGGCCTTCACTCTACATCAGACTGTAGGTGAGAAAGATGAAATATCAAGGGAGCACCCTCTCTCTGTGCTCCTGAGGAGAAGGGTTGCACACTTTTTCGGGGGGGGGTGTGACGCCCCAGGGCGCCTCCTCCCTATTGAGGATTTTGTTATTCAATTTATTTTTGTTATATTATATATCTTATATTTTTATATTTTGTTATTGCCTCCTCCTTATTGAGGACGCCTTTTTGTGCACCCCCCCCCACTGTACTTGTCCCACTCTTTGACGCCCTGGTGGCAAATAAAAAGAAAGTTATCTATCTATCTCACTCTCAATCAGTTAATCGGCCGATTTGACCTGGCCGATAGATATCGACTAGATTTTCCGACTGTGCCACTGTGGACGTGGACAAATCGTAGCGGAACATCTAGATTGTACCTAGATAGGGTTCTAGTTAGAAAGAAGGATAGGGACATGTTAAGCTGTCCACAAATGTTTATGGTTGCCTATTCAGATCACAAATTAGTGATCTGCTTAGTCAACCTTCACAAAACCCATAGACAGGGACCAGGCTACTGGAAGCTGAACTTGCAAAGCCTACAGTAGACCGATTAGCACTTTAGTTAAGCAGCACTTGACGGGGGCCATTGTCAACAACAGATGGTGGTACTCTCTCAAGAGTGCAGTTAGATTAGACGCGATAGTTTTTAGTAAAGAATTAGCGTTAGATAGAAATAAGACCGAAACAGAACTGGTAGATAAAGTAGAAGAGGCACTTAGGAGTGGCAACGTAGCCAGCGTGCTAGCGACGACAACGGCTTTGGACCAGTTCTTCGACGCAAAGCATGAAGGCTGTGTTTTCAGAAGCAAAATACGTGCTCTGGGAAACGAGGGAGCCAAAGCTGTTAGCTGGACCCGAGTGACGGAGGCGAAAAGTGGCAACAAGTCCACGATTCGGTCTTTGAAGGACCAAGACGGACGCGTGATACGTGAGCCGAAGCAAATGTGTGCGGCTTTTCAGCGGCATTTTGCTCAACCGGTGGCGCGCCGGGAGGGGCTATGGATTTCAGTTCATACCTCGACGGCCTACCGCGACTCTCGGACAGCGAGGCGAAGTTCTGCGAAAGACCGATTTCGGCCGCTGAGATAGGGGACGCGCTGAGCCAATGCAGCAAACGCAAATCTCCAGGTCTCGACGGTCTACCCTACGAATTTTCCGTAGAAATGCCGGACTTGTTCTCCGGTCTCCTGGAAGCAGTCTACTGCAATTGGCAGCAGAACGGGAGAATTCTCAGTTCTGTGACCAAGGGCGTAATCACGTTAGTCAGGAAGGACGAGAAAAAGAGGGATGACATAGGCAACTTCCGGCCCATAACTCTGCTCAACACAGAGTTACAGATTTTGGCTAAGGTGCTGGCAAAGAGGCTGGCGCTTGTCGTCGAAAACCTGGTGGGAGAAGCGCAGACATGCGCAATCCCGACCAGGTCCATACAAGACAACCTCCACCTCATGCGATACATCATAGAGAGGGTAGGGTGTAAACCCGGCTTCGGTGGGGCCCTGATAAACTTGGATCAGTCTAAGGCTTTCGATAGGGTTGACCATTGTTACCTGGATGCGGTGCTCGAGGCGGCAGGCTTCGGACCCGTGTTCAGGAGCTGGATTGCTGCAATGCACAGCAGCAACATCTGCTCAAGGGTCAAACACGCGCTCAGGCTGCGGCACCTCCACGTATCCTTCACCAGACAACTGGTGTGGGCCCTGTTCGTGAGGTGAGCCTCCCCACGACTCGTCTCGCTAACCGAGCTGCAGTCCTGGGTCAAGCAAAGACCGAGGAAAATGGGCGACTGGCACATCGAATGTGCTCAGGCGCTCACAGTCCTCTGGCAAACGGACCCGGCGATCAGTGGTGACTCCACTTCGACATTCTATAGAGGGTTGGTCCGCAGCAAGTGCGACGACACGCTCGGAGAAACTCTAGGCGTAGAGGAGGACGAACTGGCCAGTCTGTTCGCTAGGACCTTCCGCCCGGGACCAATGGACAACTTCCAAAAGTCCCTGGCCTGGCAGTGCTACCGAGGAGCTTTACCAGTTCGAGACAAGTTCTACAGACACGGGCGCCTGGGTAGGGACCCTTCGAAAAAGATCTGTCCGAGATGCATGCGCGTCGAGGAAACCGTCGCACACGCATTTGTACACTGCCCGGGCGTAACCGACCTGTGGGGCTATGTAGAACGACTATTGTCGCGGGTGGGACCAATCCAGTTGACCACCGAGTCCATTGCCATGATCAAACCGCCACCCTCCTTCAAAAACGAGGGAGAGGCGGTTTTCCTATGTGTTATTGCTATGGTGAAAGATGTTGTATGGTGGACGAGGTTAAAAGGGCTGAAGTCAGACACCTTTCTCTCCGGCGAGCAACTGATTCGTTTTTTCAAATATCATTTTGGAAGAAGAATCAGGATGGAGAGAGAGGTGATGTACACCAGCAAATTTTATAAAAGGTGGGTGAATGTTGTAAAGATGGCCCGAGTGGTTGGGCCTCCTCTCTATATAAGCCTGTAGGTTGAGGGAAAA
>OZ024742.1:7716661-7724161 GCA_964016885.1 Eledone cirrhosa | reverse complement strand
GAGTGCGGTTTAAAAAAAAGGGGGAAAATCTTTTGTAGCCATCTGGCTTTAACACTGGCTGAAGGTATTTGAAAGTTGCAAAGTTTTTGTGCATGCAGTTCGGTTAGTGTTCAGAGAGTTTGTTCAGTAGCGGGCCCTTGGCGAATACTATTTCGTAGCTTTCTGAGATACAAATGTCGTAGCACTTGTGTCCTCTATTGTATGAGCACGCTCTCTGGAGTATTTTCCATTTAAGCGTGAAGGGGGTAGAGTTCCTTTTGAGGTCTCAAACATAGGAGGCTAGTGTTGTCTGATTTGATTTGTCCGGTCTTCTGAAGGAGTGGGTATGGGGATACAACCGGGTCTTAAAATTATTGGAAGTCATGCCGATGTAAGTCTTTTTGTTGTTGCAATCATCGGTGTCTGAAATGACATCGCATTTGTATACGATATCATTTGTCAGGCATTTGTTTTGAAGTGGGCAGGCTTCCTTATTTAGGCAATTGCACAAGGCCTCAGTCCGGGGATTGGGTTCGGAGGTGGTTGGCTTGTTTAATTTTTTAGAATTGAGGTGTAGGAGAGTCTTATTGTGTTCTTCTTAAAGATGGGGTAGAACCTACGTTTTATGGGGAAGTGTGTGTTCAGCAAAGTGAAGAAAATCCTAGCTATAGGTGTAGAGACCTGTCTATTGAAGGGAGGGTTGTACCAGCGAATCTGCCTATGCCTATTCCTCCTATGCAGCCTTGCGGTGGTTTCTAGGTAAGTTGTCTTTTTTTAAAATCCGCTGCGGGCGAGGGCGTCATTGTAGTAGGAGGCAGAAGCGTTAAATATATCTTCATTGGCCGAGAGGCCGGAGATTCTAGTATAGACACTTTTTACTAAGTTATCAGTGATATTTTTAGACTGGTTAGAATTAACATTAAAATATCTAAGGGACTCATTAGGTTTGTGGTACGGGTAATAGAAGGAAGTATCTAGGTCGAGAGTGACATCTGGGGTTAACCTTTTGCAGGGCGAAGAGGCCGTCGTCTCGGTGTAAACCTCCGATGAGGCCAGTAAAGAGGTTCTTCAGCTGATGTAAAATGTACAGGCCCACAAGGTCGCTTATTTCAGCCGCCTCACTCTCTCCTATGCTGACGTAAAAGGGGGTCTGAGACTTCTTGTTGATCCAGTAAGATCGCTCGTGGTATAGGAAGGTCTTACGGGCATGGAGGATAACATCTTGCTCAGCCTCGGTTATGGTGGTAAAATTCCTGGGAAAAGTAAGTGCGTCCTTCAGGAAAGGCTCTGAGATAGAAGCATAGTAGTTTTCTATGTCGAGTTGCAGGAAGCGTGTGGCGTTTGTCGGGTAATTCTTGGAAGCAATATATTGCCTCAGACGTTCTCCTCCAGAGTGGGAGTAGTGAGGCAACCCGCAATGATGGTAGAACTCTATCAAGGATCTTCCTTCTGAAAGAGCCGATGTCCGAACGTGTGCGGTTGATAAGACCTGATTGATGGTTTGTTGAGGAAGTCTCCCTTATGGTCTTCAGGGAAAAGTGCGGTTCGGTCATGTAATTTAAGGGACTTGGCGATTTCCTTTCCGGTCGCATTTGTCTCAGTCAAGGCAATCTCATGACCGACCCCCAACCATCTTATAGACACCTGAAATATAGGCATTGTTAGCTTAAGAGAAACTTAAAAATAAGGAGTGGCTCCCCAATTTGAACTTGTTTATAGAATTCTTGCTGCCTTTGTCACTCTAAATATAAATTATAGCTTTAAAGAATCAGCTTTTAATTAATTCCCTTTACTTTCAACCAATCATCTCCACCTATCCCACTCCCCACCCTCTCCTACCACCAGAAAATATATAAATACCACCATATTTCCTGATGATTACTCAAGAATGATACAGTTCTAGTCCTATAGAATCTCATCTTATTAAAACTTATATATATATATATATATATATATATATATATATATATATATATATATATATATATATATATATATATATATATATATATATATATACATATATATAAATTGTGTGTGTGTATATGTGTGTATGTGTGAGTGTGTGAGTGTGTACATAAATGCCGTCTCCCTATGTATATGGGTGTTTATGGGTGTGCGTATAATTGTGTGAATATATTCATTAATTTATATATATATATATATATATATATATATATATATATATATATATATATATATATATATATATATATTGTTATACTTTGGTAGTGTCCAGTTGCCAATAAGAAACACACGCACCAGTTGCTTTCACTTCAACTTATTATAAATTAAATTCATAAATTTAGGAATTTATAAATTGCCGGTTGGTTGGTTGGATCCACAACGAGACGATTGTTCATATAGTGTCAAAGATCTTTCGTCACACATTCTATGACTTCTTCAGTGACTGGGGATCTTTTCTTTGTTTTTATGCCTCTCCTTTGTTCTGACTTACGCCATCTTGTTTTTGTGTATTGGCAACATGACCATCCCAAAGTATAACAATATCGGTTTCAACACACGTTTTCAGATAAAGAATTTTCCTACACAAATTGAGAAACGATATATATATATATATATATATATATATATATATATATATATATATATATATATATATATATATATATATATACACACACACAATGTGGTACGTAATCGGCCTGTAACTCCTGATAGTGCCATAGATGTGCCACCCTGTTATTCAGTATGTACCGTGCCATAGATGTGACATCCTGTCCCTCAGTATTTATCGTGCGTATGTGTGCCATCCTATCATTCAGTATGTACCGTGCCATAGGTGTGCCATCCTATCATTCAGTATGTACCGTGCCATAGGTGTGCCATCCTGTCACTCAGTATTTATCGTGCCATAGCTGTGCCATCCTGTCACCCTGTATGTACCGTGCCATAGATGTGCCATCCTGTCACGCAGTATGTACCGTGCCATAGCTGTGCCATCCTGTCACTCAGTATTTATCGTGCCATAGATGTGTCACCCTGTCACTCAGTATGTATCGTGCCATAGATATTCCATCCTATCACCCAGTATGTATCGTGCCATAGATATTCCATCCTGTCACCCAGTATGTATCGTGCCATTGATGTGCCATTCTGTCACTCAGTGTGTACCGTGCCATAGATGTTCCATCCTGTCACTCAGTATTTATCGTGCCATAGATGTGTCACCTGTCACTCAGTATGTATCGTGCCATAGATGTGCCATCCTGTCACCCAGTATGCATCGTGCCATATATGTGACATCCTGTCACCCAGTATGTACCTTGCCATAAATGTGCCACCCTGTCACTCAGTATGTACCGTGCCATAGGTGTGTATCCCTGTCACCCAGTATGCATCGTGCCATAGACGTGCCATCATGTCACGCAGTATGTACCCTGCCATAGATGTTAGATCCTGTCACTCAGTATGTATCGAGCCATATGTGTGTCACCCCGTCACCCAGTATGTATCGTGCTATAGGTGTGTCACCCCGTCACTCAGTATGTATCGTGCCATAGGTGTGTAACCCTGTCACCCAGTATGTATCGTGCCATAGGTGTGTCACCCCGTCACTCAGTATGTATCGTGCCATAGGTGTGTCAACCTTCACCCAGTATGTATCGTGCAATAGATGTGCCACCCTGTAACCCAGTATGTACCGTGCCATAGATGTTCCATGCTATCACGCAGTATACCATAGATGTGCCATCCTGTCAATCCGTATATACCGTGCCATTGCTGTGTCACCCTGTCACTCAGTATGTATCTTGCCATAGGTATGCCATCCTGTCACTCCGTATGTATCGTGCCATATATGTGCCAACCTGTCACCCAGTATGTATCGTGCCATAGGTGTGCCACACTGTAACCTAATATGTACCCTGCCATAGATGTGCCATCCTGTCACTCAGTATATATCGTGCCATAGGTGTGCCACCGTGTCACTCAGTATGTATCGTGCCATAGATGCGACACCCTCTCATCCGGTATGTATCGTGCCATAGTTGTGCCATCCTGTCACTCAGTATGTAACGAGCCATATATGTGCCATCCTGTCACCCATTATGTATCGTGCCATAGATGTGCCACCCTGTCACTCAGTATGTACCGTGTCATAGTTGTGCCATCCTGT
Organism: Eledone cirrhosa; assembly: GCA_964016885.1. Taxonomy (NCBI): domain Eukaryota; kingdom Metazoa; phylum Mollusca; class Cephalopoda; order Octopoda; family Eledonidae; genus Eledone; species Eledone cirrhosa. The sequence continues at coordinate 7,720,044 of OZ024742.1, read as the reverse complement.
CACTCAGTATGTACCGTGCCATAGATGTGCCACCCTGTCACCCAGTATGTAACGTGCCATAGATGTGCCACCCTGTCAGCCAGTATGTACCGTGCCATAGATATGCCATTCTGTCATTCAGTATGTACCGTGCCATAGATGTGCCACCCTGTCACTCATTATGTACCGTGCCATAGGTGTGCCACCTTGTCACTCAGTATGTACCGTGCCATAGCTGTGCCACCCTGTCACTGAGTATGTACCGTGCCATAGATGTGCCATTCTGCCACTCAGTATGTACCGTGCCATAGGTGTAGCATCCTCTCACTCAGTATGTATCGTGCCATAGAGGTGCCATCCTGTCACCCAATATATATCGTGCCTTAAGTGAGTCACCCTGTCACTCAATGTGTACCGTGCCATATATGTGCCTTCCTGTTACTCAGTATGTACCGGGCCATAGATGTGTCTTCGTGTCACACAGTATGTACCGTGCCATAGGTGTGACACCCTGTCACTCAATATGTACCGTGCTATAGATGTGCCATCCTTCTCTTAGTATGTACCTTGCCATAAATGTGCCACCCTCTCACTCAGCATGTACCGTGCCATACGTGTTCCACCCTGTCACTCAATATGTACCGTGCCATAGGTGCGTCACCCTGTCACTCAGTATGTATCGTGCCATAGGTGTGTCACCCTGTCAGCTAGTATGCACCGTGCCATAGATGTGCCATCCTGTCACTCAGTATGTACCGTGCCATAGATGTGCCATCCTCTCACTCAGTATGTATCGCGCCCTAGATGTGCCACCCTGTCACCCAGTATGTAGCGTGCCATACGTGTCCCACCCTGTCACTCAGTATTTAACGTGCCATAGATGTGCCACCCTGTCACCCAGTATGTATCGTGCCATAGATGTGCCATCCTGTCACCCAGTATGTACAGTGCCATAGATGTGCCACCCTGTCACTCAAAATGTATCGTGCCATAGATATGCCACCCTGTCACCCATGTGTATCGTGCCATAGGTGTTTCACCCTGGTCACCAAGTTTGTACAGTGCCATAGGTGTGTCACGCTCTCACCCGGTATGTATCGTGGCATAGGTATGTCACCCTGTCACTCAGTATGTACCGTGCCATATTTGTGCCATCCCGTCACTCAATATGTAACGAGCAATAGATGAGCCATCCTGTCACCCAGTATGTACCGTGCCATAGATGTGCCACCCTGTCACCCATTATGTATCGTGCCATATATGTGCCACCCTGTCACTCAGTATGTACCGTGCCATAGTTGTGCCATCATGTCACTCAGTATGTACCGTGCCATAGATGTGCCATCCTGTCACTCAATATTATCGTGTCATAGGTGTCCACCCTGTCACTCAGTATGTACCGTGTCATAGGTTGTCACCCTGTCACCCAGTATGTATCGTGCCATAGGTGTGTCACCCTGTCACACAGTATGCATCGTGCCATAGATGTGCCACCCTGTCACCCACTATGTACCGTGCCATAGATGTGCCACCTTGTCACTCAGTATGTACCGTTCAATAGATGTGCCATTCTGTCACTCAGTATGTACCGTGCCATAGATGTGCCACCTTGTCACTCAGTATGTACCGTTCAATAGATGTGCCATTCTGTCACTCAGTATGTACCGTGCCATAGCTGTGCCACCCTGTCACTCAGTATGTACCGTGCCATAGGTGTTCCATCCTCTCACTCAGTATGTATCGTGCCATAGGTGAGTCACCCTGTCATCATGTATGTACCGTGCCATAGTGTTTTACCCTGTCACCCAGTATGTATCGTGCCATAGGTGTGTAACCGTGTCACCCAGTATGTATCGTGATTTGGATGTGCCACCGTGTCACCCAGTATGTACTGTGCCATAGATGTTCCATCATGTCACTCAGTGTGCCATAGATGTGCCAACCTGTCACTCTGTATGTACCGTGCCATAGATGTGCCACCCTGTCACCTAATATATATCGTGCCATAGGTGTGTCAACCTGTCACTCTGTATGTACCGTGCCATATATGTGCCATCCTGTTACTCAGTATGTACCGCGTCATAGATGTGCCATCCTATCACTCAGTATGTACCGTGCCATAGGTGTGCCACCATGTCACTCAATATGTACCTTGCCATACATGTGCTACCCTGTCACTCAGTATGTACCGTGCCATACGTGTGTCACCCTGTCACCCAGTATGTATCGTGCCATAGGTGTGTCACACTGTCACCCAGTATGTACCGTGCCATAGGTGTGTCGCCCTGTCAGCATGTATGTACCGTGCCATAGGTGTGCGACCCTGTTACCCAGTATGTACCATGCCATAGGTGTGCCACCCTGACACTCCGTATGTACCGTGCCATAGATGTGCCACCCTGTCACTCAGTATGTACCGTGCCATATATATTCCACCCTCTCAGCCAGTATGTACCGTGCCATAGGTGTGCCACCCTGTCACTCAGTATGTATCGTGCCATAGATGTGCCACCCTGTCACCCAGTGTGTATATACATATATATATATATATATATATATATATATATATATATATTTAAAGAATGATTAATAACACAGGTAGACATCATAAAAAGGTAATTTATTCCAAGTATTTACAACATGTGATATATGTGTGTATATATATATATATATATATATATACATACATATATCATATGTTGCGTTTCTTAAAGGCAAGCGGAAGTTCTAGTTACACACACACCACCTATATATATATATATACATACACATACATATATTTGTGTATGCTGTTAAAACTCCGTGTTTGCCTTTAAGAAGAGCTACATACCATATTGGATCTTCTAAGCTCTTTCTGTTAAATGGTTCCATTGAAGTGTAAAGAAATTTCCACCTTCAGCTTTTCACAATATAATTAACTTCTTAGACTACTTCAGCTATCGAAATCTCGTAGAAACACACGCATGCACGCTCACCTGAGTGAATGTATATATATATATATATATATATATATATATATATATATATATATATATATGAAAATATTCAGGACCACGACGGTTGAGCTCCGCCTGTTTATATATAAGCAAAGAGATATTTAATTTGTTGGTTATTCAACAAATTTATTTATAACAGATTCGAAGCACTCAACAAGTTTTCTGGAGTATGATATCAATAATATTAATAAATGGAAATTAATAAATTATTTTATTATATATATTTCAAGGGTTCCAAAATTTTGATACGCTGTTATCGGTTCAGGTTTAGTTTGGATAAACTAAACCTGAACCGATAAAGTCTGGTTTCTTGGGTATGTCAACATTTATAAAACAAATTTTGTATTTTATCTGATGACGGCCATGTATTTTATCTGATGATGGCCTTATCAGTGCAATTCCTTTTCT
>OZ024742.1:7696661-7709161 GCA_964016885.1 Eledone cirrhosa | reverse complement strand
AGGTGACAAGTCAGAGAAGTCGACACAAAACTTTCTCAGGCTTTTACACTCTTAGGGATGGCCTCTGCTTCTGCCATGACGTGCCTGGACTGTTTGACGTTATTGGGGTGCCGTTTGTGCCCAAGGAGTGCCGACTATTTATATACAGCTCCACCACAAGTTTGAAGGCTGTCCTCCTCCACAACGGAAACAAGTTCCCGACACTGCTCCTAGCTCATTCAGTCTGCCTGAAGGAAGATTACTACAGTGTGAAAGTCCTCTTGGAAGCTCTGCAATACAACCAGTACAATTGGGAAATCATTGGAGACTTCAAGATGGTGGCTTTCCTGCTTGGACTCCAAGGAGGCTTTATCAAATTCCAATGCTTCCTCTGCCTTTGTGACAGCAGAGCCACCTCTGACCACTACAAAAGAAAGAACTGGGAGCAGCGACAAGAATTTGTAGTTGGGACCCGGAACGTTATGTGGGAGCCACTGCACATTAAGTTGGGGTTGATGAAGCAGTTTGTGAAGGCTCTCAGCCAAGAATCAGCCGCTTTTAAGTACCTTCTTGTTTTCTTCCCCAAGTTATCTGAAGCCAAAATCAAAGGTGGAATTTTTGTTGGACCTCAGATAAAGAAGGTGTTTGAGTCTACCGAGTTCTACAATAAGCTCAATAGGATTGAGAGAACAGCATGGACCTGTTTCAAGGCAGTTGTTATGGGCTTCCTGGGCAACTACAGAGCTGAAAACTACCAGCAACTGGTGCAGGATCTGATAAAGGCTTTTGGCGCCATGGGATGCAGGATGTCGCTTAAACTCCATATGCTGGACGCTCACCTGGAAAAATTCAAGGACAATATGGGCGCCTACTCAGAAGAACAAGCCGAACGATTCCACCAAGATGTGAAAGAGATAGAGCGGAGGTACCAGGGCCACTACAATGCAAAAATGATGGGGGACTATATCTGGGGGCTAGTGCGGGAATGCGAACTGGACTAAAACCGCAAATCCAGGAAATCCAGTCATTTCTGACGTGTATAAGTTGCTTTATAAGTGTTATTTGTTTTTACTTGTTTGCTTTTGATAAGCTTGTGTAATAAAATAAATATATACTCTGTTGATTTAATTATATGAACTGATAAATTTTAAAAAAATGTGTTTTTTCTTGAAAAATATGAAAATTTCGAAATATCTAACTTCTGACCACAAACCCAAAGTTCTGATTAAATAATAGTGTTTTTTTAAAAATAATAATGGGATATAACAAACCATGAAATGACACTTAGAACCGGGGAACAAAAATTATGTTACACGGTGTAATTCGGGCTTTTTGTTTACAAACGAACTGAGCATTATAATGAATGTTCGGTAAACCCATACGTACATATATATATATGTATATACATACTACCGTACGTCTGTATACATATATGTATGTACGTATACATACTTATATTTAGGTATCAGCCGTACTAAGAGTGAGAAATGAAATTTCATTTTTTCCATTTATATATATATGTATATATACTTATATATACATATATATGTATATATATATATATATATATATATATATATATATATATATATATATATATATATATATATATATATATATATATATATATATATATAACATACTATGTAGATTTCTCTTTATATATATATATATATATATGAGTGTGATTGTGTGTATGTGTGTGTGTGTCTGTGTGAGTGTACGTGAGTGTGTGTGTGTTTGTGTGTGATTGTGTGTATGTGTGTGTGAGTGTGCACGTGACTGTCTGTAAAAAACCCATATTTATCAGTCATATAATTATGTATTGACAGGCCACAGAATTTAGCAATTTTGCAAATTTCAAGTTGAAAGGTCGACCTAGAGACAAGAGATTGGCGCCATTTCCATGACATTGGCTTCTTTGATCCAGAAGGAACAGCAACAACAACTACCACAACTACAACAACAACAACAACAACAGCAGCAATGATAATATTGATCATACTAAATATAATAATATTGATAATAACAAAAAGCCATCAAATCAATAACAACGACTATAATAATAGTAGAGTTAATGGTTTTATCATTTAATTTTTAGTCTCCTATTTTCTGTTATCTATTTATTATATTTCGTTTCTGAATTTGTTTATTATAAATATATGAATAAACATTATAACGAGATTATAAGGTTTACAATAATGTTTATTTGTTATATGTTAACAATACATGAAGAGAACATGAATGGAAATATCAATCCAGACATTTAGAAGTTCTTCTACCACCACCACCGACATCATTTCATTACGATCCAGATTTCAGCCTGTTGATGTAATATAACATATAATATATATCAGAAATATGCATACAATCGCATATATATATATATATATAAAGAATTAGTATATCTACCAACATATGTATACAGATGCATACCTATGCTAGCAAATATATATGTTTTGTCTTAGTAACTTTGTGGTTCTATGCAAGGGAATGCAGAACAATAATATGAAAGACGTAAAATAAGAAAATTATGAAAATTAACTTACTTACTAATATTTCACTCCAACTAATTAGTTTCTGTAAGGGAATAAATATGGTTACGTAACGTACTCATAGAGAATCCTTACGTCATCGGGAGTCTATTCTCAGCTAAGCACCCAGGCAATACGTGGACACAGGGAACTTATATAAAAATAATTCAGTGGATGGAAAAATGCGAGCGGGGACTAAATTCCAGGACATTGAAAAAATTCACTGCTTACTTGGTCAGTGGCAAATTCAAAAGAATCAATCACCTGACACTGAGGTTAATCAGTGAGGAGTGGAGTGCTAATAAGACAAGAGCCTAACTACTACCATGAACCATAGTAGTAATTTCGGCAAGTTTTGCTCAACAAATAATTTGGAGATAAATATAAAGAATTAGTATATCTACCAACATATGTATACAGAAACTAATTAGTTGGAGTGAAATATTAGTAAGTAAGTTAATTTTCATAATTTTCTTATTTTACGTCTTCCATATAATTGTTCTGCATTCCCTTGCATAGAACCACAAAGTTACTAAGACAAAACATATATATTTGCTAGCATAGGTATGCATCTGTATACATATGTTGGTAGATATACTAATTCTTTATATTTATCTCCAAATTATTTTTGGCATACATGCATCAAGAGAGGCACGTACACACACAGACACATGCCCACATGCCTATATACATTAACATACACACACACATACATGCGCATACACATGTACACGCGTATATATACCTGTACATACAAGCACGTACAGACATATACATAGAACCCCTCCACCCATGCACACACATATACGCGTACGACTGTCGTTATCTATGTGCTTGTGTTTAGTTTTATCAATTTTTTTCATTGAAGCAGGACATTTTTGGCAAAGTTTATTACGCATTGACCATCGTTGGTAAATTTGGAGCACATTGGGAAAAAAATCATCAAAATCGGTAGAGAAATGTGGAAATGCATAAAATCAGAGACAGACATCTTCCATTTTATATATATATAGAGATAATAAATTTGAAGACTAAAATCCAAAGATGGCTCAATAAGGATAAATATATATCAAATATATAAGAAGCCTAGAGCAAATATTTATTAAAATAACAGATTAAAATTTAAGCAAAGAATCGCTGCTTTCACCCTTAATGGGATTTCTGAAACTAAAAAAGTCAATCTGTGAACGCAGAAGTAAATATTTCGAGAAACGTTGCAACCGAAGGAAAACAGGAAGACGATACTTTGGTTCGTGAAGATGTTCCCTTCAAAAAACATACGGGTAAGGTATACTTACCTATACAAATAAGTGATGGTATAAATATAAAATATACTTAGCTACCACATCAAGATGTAAATTATCCGCTTATTATTCGTGCTATCCGTTAGGGTATAATGTGGGGCTGTAATACAGGAAAGTGTTATGCAATTTGTGTTTACAAGCCGAAATTGCCTCAGATGTTTTGTTTAAGATGTGGTCTTTGGCGTAGAGTATTTCCAGGGCTTCAGCGGCGCAAAGATTTAAGCAGCGTTATTACATGCACACCCATTCTTTTCGTAACCCTTTAAAAAGAATATGACGTCACTTTCAGCTTTTATCTGGAGTCTAAAAGACAACCACACCCAATATAGGTTACACTGGGAGATCCTAGGTAAGGTTAGATCGTATAACGGAAATAAAAGACCTTGTGATGTCACCGGATTCATACTGAATCCGGTCACTGAAATGATCATAGTATAATCAACCATTTAAGAAATTACACCAGTCCAGCCTCCTGTTATTTTATAATAATTAATTCCGTACTCGCACCACCAATAACACAAACGAAGACGGGTGAGTTGCATTACGTTGAGTGCTCTCCCTAATATTACATCGAGGTTGACCATACAGAATGATCAGTTCTATCCAGTGGTGATTCAACAAACCTAAATAAATATATATATATATATAACAAAGGAATTGTGGTAAGGAACCAGATGGTCCATAACGCACCAGAGTACTCAATACTTAGGGTAGTAAAGTGGGAAATAGGAAAAAGTATGACCCCATAACCGTCGAAACGACTAGAGCTCTGCCGTCGGGGTCATACATTTTCATATATATATATATATATATATATATATATATATATATATATATATATATATATAATATTGTCTCAAACTCCCACATGGTCGAGTTAACACGAAAGCATAGTAACTGCTTTTAAACAACCACTATAACCACTTTCAGTCAACCTTATCACCCGCCTGTAACATTGGTATCATGTATTAATCTCTCCCTCCGCCTTTCGAGATGTTTTTCACTGCTACAAGGGATTCAGTCCCCTTTCTTGACCGGTGTATCACGTGGTTTATCTCTCCCTCCACCTTTTGAGATTTTCTCACTTGCTGCTAACATATCTGGAAAGCGCTCTCTCCCTGAGGATTTCCCTTGAGAAGCTGGTTTGCCTCACAACGATATTGCACCTCTATAATGTACAATGTTGCAAACTGGCCAGCGAAACTGTACAGTCGGGAATTTGAAGAAAAAATAGGTATATATCTGTGTCTATTACTTCTTCTTACTTTATAATTTGTTATAACACACACACACACACACACACACACACACACACACACACACACACACACACACACACACACACACACACACACACACACACACACACACACACACACACACACACACATACACACACACACATATATATATATATATATATATATATATAAAAACAAGAGAACAAAGAAGAATACTGCGTAGTTTGCACATGGGTTACAAATGATAAAAATAGTCCTTCGTCAGTGATTTTCCAACCATCTTTGGTATTTCATCGCATTAAAAATCAGATACCTCAGGTTGGTGCGAGCAATAACTAAAAAAAGTTATTGGGACCAGAATTCGCGTAAGGCGAAGGGGACAAGTAAACAACATAGAAGGATAAAAGCAAACCGAAGATAGGGAAATAATCAAGAAACATGGTTGTCCGGTCAGCATAAGCTGGGTGGATTTCATGAGCGAGAGAGGTACAGACCGTGTTGACGTGTGTGAGATGTGAGCAAGAAGAGACCCACTCAAGCCAAACGGGAGGAAGTGAGAAGGGGAGAAACAGAGAGTGAGTGAGTGGAAGTGTGAGGAAGAGGTCAGTCGAGAGAATGTGTAACTGACAGAGGGGGCGAAAGAAGGTGAGAGAAACAGAGAGAGCGGGGAAGCAGTAAGAGAGAAACAGACAAACGCAGCCGAGGTAAATATATATAAAAAAAACAAGAGAAGAAAGAAGTATACTGCGTAGTTTGCACATGGGTTACATATGATAAAAATAGTCCTTCGTCAGGGATTTTCCAACCATAATTGGTATTTCATCGCATTAAAATTCAGTTACCTCAGGTTGGTGCGAGCAATAACTAAAAAAAGTTATTGGGACCAGAATTCGCGTAAGGCGAGGGGGACAAGTAAACAACATAGAAGGATAAAAGCAAACCGAAGATAGGGAAATAAACAAGCAACATGGTTGTCCGGTCAGCATAAGCTGGGTGGATTTCATGAGCGAGAGAGGTACAGACCGTGTTGATGTGTGTGAGATGTGAGCAAGAAGAGACCCACACAAACCAAATGGGGGGAAGTGAGAAGCGGAGAAACAGAGAGTGAGTGAGTGGAAGTGTGAGGAAGAGGTCAGTCGAGAGAAACTGTAACTGACAGAGGCGGCGAAAGAAGATGAGAGAAACAGAGAGAGCGGGGAAACAGTAAGAGAGAAACAGACAAACGCAGCCGAGGTAAATATATATAAAAAACAAGAGAAGAAAGAAGTATACTGCGTGGTTTTCACATGGGTTACATATGATAAAAATAGTCATATATATATGTAGGGAGTGTACATCTAACTCTTATTTATCATATCTATATGAATTAATATAAATGTATCCCTATAAATATACATATCAATTAAATTAATTTAATTTCTTTTTATAGATCTAAATTCCTTATGTTTTAAATAAGATTGGTATTTCTCACTAACACATTTATCCTAAAATTTTATTCTCCTTCGATTTTAACATTAGCATTATTCTTTAATAACATCAAATTTTCGTGTACCTTTCACCGGCTTGACCTTTCACCAGTTATAACTCCCTCTGGTCGAGTAATCTTTGAAGTGTAGTGACTGCTGGAAAGCTGCCATTACTCATACTTCTCGCCTCCGTAACCACCTCTTCTACTGCCTCGATATAAATACCCCCTCCGCCGCCATGGTATTATTTTTTTCGGGGTTATAAGGGGCTTAGCTCTGTTTCTTGACCATTGTATCACGTGACTGACTCCCCCTCCGCCTTTTGGGATTCTATCTCACATCTTATAGACGTGTTCTTGAGGCTAGTAAAATGAGGTATCCTCTTGATAAGTCGGCAGACCTCACAAAAGCTCTATATCTCTATGATGTATTGTTTTTGATTATGCCACGAAACTACGTAGTCGAGGAATCTAGAAGCAGTTTAGGTATGATACATCTTATTACTAATTATATCTAAATGTTTCTTCTCTCTTCATAATGTACTTTTAGCTCTGATACTGGTTCAGTCTAATCCATTCGGATTGGTTTGTCCCAGTTATTCATAGAGCAACATCGGTTAAGGTTGGCACCATTAACTCAAGGATGGATGTGGATATATTCATGTATATGTGTGTCCCCGCATGTATCTGTGTGTTTCTCAATATATTATATATATATATATATATATATATATATATATTTACTGCTAGCATTCACACCCGGGCGGACGAGAACGAAAAACTTGTTGACGAAGTAAATTCCTTGTTCTATCTTCGAAAAACCATTAACTTGCAGGCCCCTGCAAGTGGATTTTTGTCAATTTCGGATTTACAGAAACCTAGCGGAGATATTATATATTATGTGTGATGTATATTATATGGTATATATCATGTGTTGTGTATGATGTCGTGCAATGGTCCAGGTTAGTCAAATTGTTATCCTGAGTTCAGTTTTTTACGTCGCTATGGTCACTGCGACCCGTCTATCGGTCGCCGTCTTCAATTTGCAAAGCTGTCTAAACGTTATGTTATAACTCTAGGGTAATATACCCTATTGAGTGCTTAGCTGCACACCGAGATTGCATTCGTTAGCTGGGCTGCAATCAGAGCTTCGATGATGCTGTACTAAATTTTGTATATATATATATATATATATAAGGAAAAAAGATGAAATCGAAAGTGCAACTGGATTTTTTTTTTTTATATATATATATTTATTTGGTTCCTTTACCGGTTTCGCGGTTATTCTGCTTTTCAAAAGTAGAATTGAGATGGAGGGTTTGTGGTTTTTCTCACATCAATTGCATTTCCAGTTGCATTTTCGATTTCATCTTTTTTCCTTATATATATATATGTATATATACAAGCTATCATATAGCTAAGTAGAGTAAAATGCTTAGTTTACTATTGTGTTGCACTTAACGTTTTACTATTTACATATAAGAAATCATTATAGAGCAGCATTGGTAGACTGTTGGATAAAACACATACCAATATTTAGTTAGTCTTTTATGTTTTCATTTCAAAACAATGGAGGTTGAGTTCATCTCTTCGTTAGGCTGGGATCGATGGTCTAATACCCTGTCAAACACCAAGCTAAATTGACGCATCCTTTCCCTCAAGTTTCTATGTATTTATGCCTCATATTGCAGGATATAACAGAATTTACTCGTTAATTACCTCCCTTCATGTTCCAGGTGTATATATGAGATAGAATTACATCACACCTGTATCTATGAAAAATATTTATCTGCACAATCTAATGAAGTAGCCTGTATGGAGTCGTTTCACTTGATGGAAATTACTGCAAGATATCCTTCAAATAAACACCTTTCTATAAAACAATACACATTCGATATGACCCCCTGGAAGGAACCCAAATAGATAACAGATAGAGAAAGATCGTCATGTTTGTTTGATCATGTCTGTTCAACAAGTTACGATGTCTTCTATTAATGTAAAATCAAAATCATATATTATCTAGAAGAATTTTGTTTGTTTCCAGTAGAGCCAGTGACAATGTTTCTCCTCTCTAATGAGATGAAGCCTGGGAAACCAAACTTTATCATTTTCCCCTCTGGTAATTAGTTAATGTATTCTGTAAGGATTTTCTTGTAATTTACTGAAGTACAAAGACAAAATATAGTTAAATATTTTAGTTTCTTTTGTCTCTCATCTATATTCAAATCCCGCAGAGATTTCATTGTTTTTTTCCCTTTATTATATCAATTGCTCTAGGAGAAATAATAAACCAGCTAACAAAGGGCTATGATTGATTCAATTGATTGTAACCCGTTTCCTACAAAAAATATTTGGCTCTTTGCCTGGTCAAAACAAATCAAAATTAACTTACAGCTATAATTAACTTATTATACAGAAAATGGAAAAAATTACAATGATAGCTATTATATATTAAATAATTTGTTCTTGGCATTGAATTTACTTCCTGTGTACTAATCAAATTCGCTTCTGTAAGAATTGGCATTAAAAAATATATATAACTTTTGTGTATATCATAAGAAAACACTTCAAGTTTTTGAAAGTATATGTAGAGATATTTTATTTCTCATTTCATATATCTTGGACATTGTGTGTAGAAATGGTAGACTGATCGACGTCCCTACCTGTATTTAATAATAGCTATCATTGTAATTTGACTTTAAATCCTGTTGAGATTCATGTAGTATTTCATCATTGTGCAGTTGATAAGTTAAATAATAGTGAAGTGTTAGGTTTATAAATGCCCAAGAAGCGTTGCATGACATTCGGCGACCCTACGTCTCCATCAGGAGTTACAGGTTCATATATTTATAAAGATTACCTAAATGTTACATCACAATATTTATATTTGATGAACTTGGAAATCATTATTGTCATTATTTTATTGATAATATTATGATAGCTTTAGTATTATTGCTGGATTGGCAGAGCTGGTAGAGCGACCGACAAAATGCCATTGCTGTATATGTACCAGCTCATTATGCTCTGAGTCAAATCCCACATTTGTGTTTGACTTTGTGTCGATAAAATAAAGTACCAGTCACATACTGGGCTGATTTAATCAACGTTACCTTTCCTCCAAAAGTGTGGCTTTATGGCTAATTCAGAAATAAATAATATCTTTTGTATTCGCTGTTTGGGTGATAAAAATAATTTTTAAAAATAAATCTACCTTTATTTAAAAAGACTTAGGAACGTCTTAGAAATTCTGGATAATTATGTTCAATGTTAAAATAAAAGTTGTTTCAGTATATTCTAAAACATATTTACACATCATAGCCACAGTAATTTGTGAATGGAGGCGACGTCTATATTTTACCTCTAAATAAGCTGTCAGTGTATTGAGAGATCTGCGTATATATCCTTTTCTACCACTCACAAATGAGACGAGAGACACATTCATTATAAGACATAATTGTTTCTACTTTTGGCACAAGGCCAGCAATTACCCCAGTGCATTACTGGTACTTTATTTTATCGACCTCGCAATGATGAAAGGCAAAGTTAACCTCGGCGGATTTGAACTCAGAACGCAAATATCCGGCGTTTCTCCTGCTGTTTTAGATTCAGACTGTAACGGTACAAAATATAGCCACGATTCTTTAGAAAATGTTATTATAATAGTGATAATTGAATGTAAACATAAAGTGTTGTTCTAAAGGACACATCACGCCACCTGGAATCTAACTCATGACTTCACAATTATCAGCCAAACACTCTAAACACTAAGCCACGCTTCCCTTCATTATACAACCTGTACAAACAGATAAATTACTCAACTCTAAGCAGTACTACTTAAACTTTTAAAGTTCCGTTGTGGGTCACTAAGTTCCGTAGAGGATGAAGTTAAGAGCGATGGTTCAGACCTTCCTTTTGAAGTAATTACCTTCTGAAGTAGGTTCACCAATGACAGATTCTACTGCACGTGGCCTTGCAAACTTCCGCTGCTTTCTTTCGCCCTTCTCGTAGTACTATTAACACATTCCCCGCCTATCGTTGTTTAATAGCAGTAATACATTTTAACCTGCTAAGAATAGCAGCCAAATCTAATTGAAAGAAAAGGATCACACTGCACAATATATTCCCAACTACACTGTAAATGTGAAGCTTCTAAGCGTTCACTCTGGCGTTAGAAATAATAGCCAGATCTTCCTCAAACCCCAGCCTTACATGTCACGAAACTACAAATTCGGCAATAATGCCGTCCTGGGTATCCTGCTCACAAATAACAAGAGAATTGGTCACGGATGGAATGCCTTTGATTATATGACTGATTTTTCGGGGCACATATTTACTTGGTATGCAATAGTGCTGACCTGCTGCAACCCGTTTAAAAGCGAAGTTTACTCATCTTGTCTGTTAACAAGAAATGTCGAACTGTTATTTCTACGGACTGTTTATGTTATCTAGAAATGTGACGTTTAGACTCCTGTTTTTGTTTTTTTTGCTATACAAATTCTTTACATTTCTCCTTTAAATATTTCTTTTTAGTAGAATATGTTGAAATACCTTCTTAATACTCAAAATCCTATATTGCCCACCAAAATCTCCAATCACTCACTATTTTCTGTTCGATTGCTTATCGCCCACCCAACAGTTGAACTCCCCCACCCAACAGTTGAAATCCCCCACCAGTGGGTAACATCACCCAGATAGGGAAACTCTGATATAGAACATCAACAATAGTAATACTACAATTAGTCGCAATGGTGGATTGGCGTTATCGGTTGAGCGTCGGACAACATGCTCTATGGCAGAGAGTTACGACTCTTTACGATCTGACTTCAAATCCTGCCGAGATTAGCTTTGCCTTCCTTCCTTACGAAGTTTATAAAATAAAGTACCAGTAATACTCATGAGTCGATTTAATCGACTTTCTCCTTCCCCCAAATTACTGGCCTTTTGCCTAAACCAGAAACCAATATTATTATGAATGGTAAAAAATAAAGCAATGAAAGATGTACTATATCTTCTGACCTCAGTAGACTCAGTCACCTAACATATATTAACCCTACACCTCTAAACTTGACAACTGTCAAGTAGCATCATATGGCCACTATCATTTTCACCGTAGCACAAAAGCGGTTAATAAGATAAAGTGTTAAGTGAGAGTATGGTGAAGAAGAAGAGGAAATGATGAGGCCACACTACTTACACTACTTATTTCTATGTCACCACATTCTTTAATAACTCTCTTGTATTTCTTTTTTATTGTTACTATCTAGCCGTGAAAATTAGGCGAGAATTGTAGAGTGGTTTCTAGTTAAAAAAGGAAACCTCTAAGAATCGATTTCAATCGCTGGAAATAACAACACAAATCTCCTGATAAAATACACTTCATCATGAAAAAAAGATGTGTTGGACACAGCTTAAGGAAAACTATAGTAACCTTCCATGCCCAGGGTTTATAGGGTGTGATAAAGGGGGGAATGTACTTGCTAAATGTAGCGCATTGGATAACCACGTAAATTATCCTGTTAATTCAGTAGAAATACTTTTTGTTCTAATTTCTAATCTTTCCAGGAATTGCTCTTGGTATCCACCAGAGGTCGATAGCAGTAGTACTGGTATTGTCCAGGGCGTGATAGATTGTTTCAAGAATAAACCTCCATAAAGATATTTCCTGTTGAATGTGGATGAAGGAACCTTATGATATGATCTAATCATTAGAGACACATATTGCAATAGAATTTCAATTACCATATGAAGCAAATTCACTTATGTCCAGCTACTAATGGCTTTGAGAAATGTATCAATGGAGTATTATTTCATTTATCCTCTCCCACATGGAATAAAAGCATGTTAAAGATAGATTAATATTATAGTAATATCGATAAAAGGCGATAGAATATCAGAAAGGGTAGAGCAATGGTTTAACGGGATTTCATTGTATATAATAATCCATTATTTAAGGTCATCAATCTTTACAATAATTCCT
>OZ024742.1:7681661-7694161 GCA_964016885.1 Eledone cirrhosa | reverse complement strand
TGGAACGGGGACAAAACAGAGAGGCAGTACGAACAAAGGTTTATTAGTTTCACGGTTTGTATATATATATATATTTATAGCTGTAGTTTTAACCGCTGGTCAATCAATTGTAAACAATAATTGCCAAATAAATTAACTATGGAGGTATAAAAGATACAGAAGCGAAAACCAACCAAACAGTGAGTGTGTTCTGTTATTATTTCTGGCAATATTACAACAATATGACCCTCCCCAAGTATAACAATAAATATATCTATGTATATATATATATCTATGTGTGTGTGTGTGTGTATCTATCTATCTATAACGAAGGAAGTGTAGTAAGGAACCCGGTGGACCATAACGCACCAGAGTACTCGATACGTTGGATAGTTGAGTGGATAATAGGAAAAGAGTCAGGACCCCGACGGCAGAGCTCAATCCGTTTCGACGGCTATTTCTAGACTTATCAAAATGAAAATCCGAAGGCAAGGTAAAATTCCAATCATTTAATCACGACACATGTTTCAATAAGAGATAGATCGATTGTGAAGCCATGATCGATTATCACTGATCCCATCAGGTGAAAATGAATTGTCTTCAAATTCTTGATATGAGGGAAAAAAAAACGATGTACTCTCACAGAATTCATTCCCTCATATGAAGACACAGCAGTGAGAGACACGGCGACTGCTATTAACTTCAGTTGAGGTCATAAAAGTTTTCAGATTTCTATCGCTGCAAAAGACGCTGGACATCAATCAAATCTGTAGGGATACAGTCAGTCACAGCTAATGTGAGTGGGTACATACACATTCCACACACACATACATCGGCTCGAGGTCAAAGAAAAATATATACATAAATATACACACATCAACACAGTATTAAACCTGTAGAGTTAGTGTGGGTGGGTACACACACACTCTCACACACCCCGACCCTACCACTCTTCCAACCCTAACACAAACCCAACGAGAATTTAAACTATGTCAACGGAAAATCGAACCACCCTAGAATAGTCACTAACGGTATTACCAAAAGCGTCTCTAGTAGAATTTCAGGACTATCTTCCAATGAAGACACCTTTAATAAGATCTCGAATTACTATAATAGCGCCCTGGAACGCGCGGGGCATGGCGAGGGAATCTCATTTAAACGTCCATTAAATAGTAGAAGCATCGTTTCCTGCGATAGCTTAGGCCTAAATAGTGACACTCTAGTTAACAGCAGGCATGATACGTGGGAGGATTTATATAGACTTCATGTTGTATTGCCGCCTAGTCCCAATGCTGTTGGTACCAACAGAAACAACCACCCAGGTACTAACACGGGGTCTGAGCAACGTAACGCCAGCGGAAACTCTAATGGTAACCTTAATTGTGGAACCGATAAAACTACCGTCGAACGCAGTAAGGAACGAGGGTCGAGTAAGGGGAATAGGGACAGATGTAGCAGACGCAGAGTGGATATAACCCCGGCTATCGAGGGTAATCCCAATGGCCGCACGGGGGGGGGGGGGGGGAGGCGTACACCACCCTGGAGAGTTGGGACGATTCAGAACACAATCGTGACACCCCAGGACACCATCGGCCCACAGGCAATTTCCAGTTACAATAGACCAGTAACTACTAGGGAGACAAGTAACACTAATATATTTAGTAAGAACAAGAGGCATCGGACCAGAAATGTCCTGTGGTATAACCCCCCTTACTCCACTGGCCTGACCACTAGTATAGCTAAGCTTTTCTTTAGGGCTTTAGACAAATGCCTCCCCAGATCGCACAGATATTATAAAATATTCAATAGAAATACCATCAAGCTGTCCTACTCCACAACTAGTAACATAGCTCAGAATATAGCTAAGATGAATTATAGTAGACTTAGGACAGCCCATGAGGAAACTAGGCATGGCAGGAACAATGGCAGCTCTATTGAGGAACTGACTCATACGCGTGAGGCGAGTTGGGTCTCCCCAACCCCAGGGAATTTACCCATAGAGCAGACGGGAATTGAGACCCGACCCCAAAGATATCGTGGTCCAGCTGGAACTATCCAGGTCGATTGCAAAAAATGTAACTGCAGAAACACCGCCACCTGCCCCATGGCTGGGAAATGCCTTACCAAAAACATAGTCTTCGACTGTAAGGTCTCCACTCCTGATAGAACCTTTAGGTATGTTGGGGCAACTGCCACGGAATTTAAGGATAGATGGTATAATCACCGCCATACCTTTAATAGATTAGATAAAAAAAATAGCACGGCACTTTCTGAATTAGTCTGGAAGCTTAAACACCAGAATATAGAGCACTCCTTATCCTGGTCCATAGTTTGCTCAGCCCAACCTTATAATGGCAGCACTGGCGTTTGCAATTTATGTATAGCTGAAACTTTTAATATTATTAGAGGCGGCCCCTTATTAATTAATAGGAGAGCAGATTTTTTCAGCAACTGCCAACATAGAACCTCGAAAATCTTCCGCAGGATTTTTGGAAGGTAACCTACCACTAACTCCTCCATCTCTACTTTAGCCATAGAGTTCTCTCAATAAACAGACAGTCACACACTCAGGTAGTTAGACGGCTAAGATTGTTTGCGCACTTGCAAACGATACTCGGCCTGTTTCCACAGAGTTCTCACAGCTGACTGCACTTCTTTAGAATACCCAGCTAGTAAATAGTTAGATTGATTACACACTTAGAATACCTAGTTAGTAATTGATTGCACACTCAGGCATGGCCGATTACGCGCACCTACCTTTACTTTAAGATACCCTAACCTTTGAGTTCTCTCAGTTGGGATATAGCTAGTCGTATTACACATTTAGTTAGGACCGATTACGCTCTCTATACATAACTCTACACACAGTACCCGCTTCCTTTAGACATTGAGCTCCCACAATTATGACTGTCACGTTCCTACCGACTGAACACTACACTAGGTTTTGATCCGTGATCATCTAACCATGGAGGACTCACTGTTACGGATTGAACAATAATACTGACACACCATTAATGGGCCTACACGCATCCTTTGGATTTTACTAACCTGTGTTTTTTTTACTTCACCTTCTGTGTTGGATAACACACCTCCACCACTCAAATAACTATCTTAAAAGTTCATTTATATATGTATATATATATATATATAGTTAAAAGAATAGAGGTGTAACACACAAGTTATTATATATTGGTAAACGAAATAGAAAATGCTGACAAATTGTTCACAGTTGAAAAATGGTTTAATTAGGAATAAAAGAGTATTAGTGATTGTATGGGTTAGTATTCAGTTGTGGTTTTAAGTTTTTTAAAAACTTAAAACCACAACTGAATACTAACCCATACAATCACTAATACTCTTTTATTCCTAATTAAACCATTTTTCAACTGTGAACAATTTGTCAGTATTTTCTATTCCGTTTACCAATATATATATATATATATATATATATATATATATATATATATATATGTGTGTGTGTGTGTGTATTTATTAAAATAACAGATTAAAGTTTAAGCAAAGAATCGCTGCTTTGACCCTTAACGCGATCTTCTGAAACTAAAAAAGTCAATCTGTGAACGCAGAAGTGAATATTTCAAAAAACGTTGCAACCGAAGGAAGACAGGAAGACGATACGTTTCCATGAACCAAAGTATCGTCTTCCTGTATTCCTCCGGATGGAACGTTTTTTGAAATATTCACTTCTGTGTTCACAGATTGAGTTTTTTAGTTTCAGAAGATCCCGTTAAGGGTGAAAGCACCGTTTCTTTGCCTAAACTTTAATCTGTTATTTTAATAAATATTTGCTCTACGGTTCTTATATATTTGATATATATTTATCCTTATCGAGCCCTCTTTGGATTTTAGTCTTCAAATTTAGTATTACTATATATGTATATACATAAGCTTGTGTGCCTGTGTCTATATATGTATGTTTGCATGCATGCATGAATTAATACAATAAGCTTTAGATTTAGTAGAATGTACAACCACTAACTCCAGCTATTTGCACTATTGTATATTTTGGCTTCTAGTAATTCCCCGGGGAATTGGTTGACTAAATACTTTGCTTAATTGTTTTATCTAATTTTTTTAAACTTATTCTTTCTCTTAGATTTCAGGTATTTTTTGAAAGCAAAGCATTGGCCTATAAAATACTACAGTGGGCCCTACAATGCGACCGTGGGACCCCTGGGACGCACCTGCCATTGGGCAACCTGGCCATTCCGCCACTTCATTCAAATGAGCTTCGTGAATGATTAAGAGTCATTGAGATATATAAATAAGGAAATATAATTTTAATATTGGTTTGATAAGATATGATACGTATAAATAATTAAAATGTGTGGTAAATATATGTTCTGGTTAGTAGATGCTGATTTAGGCGGATTATATATAAATATGTAACTGGTGAATTGATGTATATATTATTATTGGAAATGTTGTGATCGATATTTCATCGGTAACCGTCATCTGGCTTGGAACAACCGTCTCAGCAGATTTACAACAGAAATCAACGATCCTCCAAATGAATACACATCATAAACAGAACTAGACTGAAACCAGGATAGAGACCCTAAGTCAGAAGAATGAAGAATGTATAGAAACCATCCTTGACCTGCTTAACCATGATACAAATGTTCATTGTGGTAGAAGAGTTTCCCGGTTCCACGTATTACAAACACCTCAGTGCTCATAGATCAGAATCAGTAAAGTTTAGTCAAGGGAAAACTAGAGTGAGACCTAATCAGAAACTAGAGACACAGTTAGGGAGATTGTGTTGTAAGAAGTAGGGTCTATATTGAATGTCCTTAATTCCTTTATATATTCCCGTTTTATTCAACTTAGTTCCTTTCTTCCTGTATTTTATTACTTACTATTTCGTATTTTCTTAAATGTGTAAACTCACCGAATATTCATTCCGTCTTGGTTGTCACCTATTCGACGGCATGTTTATATCTAAATTCCTCTCATTTATTTAACCAAATGTATTCATCTATATTCATCCTCTATAAGTGTTTATACATAAATCAGTGTTTAAATTAACTTCTCTTCTAGTATCTTAAAAATTATTTCAATAATTGAGGCAACATTTCTTAATACTCCCAAATTATTTAACGTGGGTTTTGGCATAATTTAACTGACATCATATGAAATTATCCAGCCGGAATTTATTTAAGAATTACTTATTATTGATTCTACAAATTATTTAATTAAATAAATTAATGTTTCACATCCTACGCCTATATTTCTAAAAGTTGTCTCATACATTATTTATAAAATAATAACCTAAATATTTTGAACTTAGATTTAAATATTTGTTCTCTCACGTTATTAAAACAAACTAAAATGCTATCTAATTACAAACCTTCAATCAGAAAAACAAAAGTATTTTTCTAAACTTAATCTAGTGAAAAGATATCCGGGAGAGTGAGCAGAGTTACACATTTACGGATTTTTATGTAATGTTGAAAATCAATTTATTCGTTATAACTGCAATTAATTTGTAATTCGTTGTTTGACACATTCAATGGATATATATATATATATACAGAATATATATATATATATATATATATATATATATATATATATATATGAAATATAAGAATCAAAGAACTGTTCAAAACATTATTGTGCTTACAGCTGTTTCCTCCAAACCGAAGTTTGGATTCTTCGGAGCAATTTATTAATGCATGGACAGTTATATGACCTCCTTTTCAGCCGAGAGACATACCAATACATATTCAAACATTGATACATATTCAAACATTGTGGGTCAACATTCATTACAGAATTTAGAGTGGCAGTACACACTTCGAGATTACATTTATATTAATAGGTACAATCAAAAATCAAAGATATAGGTTAAAGTACAACATGAAGATAAGTGGTTATATAGTGCAAATGTTATATGTGTGGCACGCATGTGCGTCTTGTTTATATAGTGTGGCAGAGAGATATGTGTGGTAGAGGCACTTAGGTAGGTAAATAAGAGTGTTAGGTTGGTAGGTCTGGTGGCAAATTCTTTATATGATTGATATAGTCTGTGTGTGGAGAAATATTATAAGCATTAAAGATAGTGCAAGCATTAAAAGTGTTATAAGTATTGGAGATGCACAGCGCAGGGATGTCAAGTATTTCATGTACTTCGGCATTTTCATGGTCAGGGGAGTGTATATTTCGATTATATGCCCTTCACATAATCCACGACAATCCAGTTAGAGATCGTAGTCTGATGTTCTTTAGTTCGATACAGGAGGTTGTTACGTTTCGAGAAACGCCATTGAATACCGCCCGGAAGTGTGTGTGTGGCTAAGGGGAGTTAATGCATGCGGGGAGGTAACTCTGGGGTTTCTGTATCTAGCCATTAAAATGTGTCCCAATATAGACCCTAAATTCTATGGTGATGCGCATCTTCCAAGAGAGACTTTTAAAGCATAAAGTGTATTAACTATAGAGTAGTTTAACTAAGTTATGCTGAAGGTGATCATATTATTATGGTGGATTAACCCATCTTAAGGTGCTACAAATGGAAATTATAGATGATGAGCGAGGATTCTAAATTAATGATCTCTGTGGTTGTAGTCTGCTCATATGACCAGGCGCGGTGATTGCAGGATTGCTTCAGGACCCAATGATCTCTGGTAAGATCTGGGTCATCGCTTGCTACATTGGATGTCGAAAGATAATCATCCCCAGGCAGGCCAAAGGTCAATCCGCAGTCCTCGCGACCCCTCTCTGACCGTCAGATCATCCATATACGTACAACCCGCACGGCAGTTGCAATACATTCACTCACTGCGCTCAGCAGCCCGGTCCTACTGGTCAACAGCGCTACTCGATTAACTCATTTTACATCTGTCTAAGGAAGGTGTTTCCTCTGCCCAACACTATCCAACCGATCAATTCATGCTCAAATTACCCTTAGAGCGGTGTAGTGCCGTTCAAGTGGGTGGATGTTGTCACACCTGCCGTAGAGGTATAAATGGGTATTTTCCCTGCGAAGGGTTCCAGAGGGATGTCGTTGTTTGTGTTATAATGGATCAGCTAGTGTTGGGTATGTAGTATAGGGTGTGTCTCTGGTGTTTGATGCTAGATGTGGTGTTAGGTTCCAGTCCGACATTGCTATATATAGGGCTTAAAGTTTTGGAAGGAATGTCTGAGGCGGTGCTGGCAAGTTGCAAACACCTCAGATTTTTTGTTAAGTAGGTTACGGTTGGAGAAGATAATATTGTGTGTCTCTAGTATACAGAGGTTACAGAATTTATTAGGTGGTTTGTACGAGGTCGCGCTTCCTATCACTTCCCATTTGAGTGTGTATGGTTTATTTTTAGATTTTAGATAGTGTATGTAGCTAGAAAGTGAGGTGGAGTTGGCTAGGCTGTGCTTTTTGAACGAGTGGATGTGCGAGTTATATCTGATTTTGAAGCAGTTAGAAGTGGAGCCTACATAGGTTTCTGAAGAGTTATTAGTCGTGACGGTGCATGAGTATATGACATCCTTGGTTAGGCATTTTTTATCTAAAGGGCAGGTTCTATTAGCTCTACAGTTACAATTATCCTGTGCGTTAGTCCGCTGGTTATAATGCAATGCGGAAGTCTGTGTGGTGGATATAGGATTTTGGGTGTTCGGGTTGACAACCCTGGTGTTATTACTTATACTAGTGTTATTTCTATTGTTACTGCCGTTGCTATGGTTGCTTGCTACAGTGGTATTTAGAGGGTTTGCATCCCGTTGTGATTTTGTTTGTTGGAAGTAAGAACTAATTTTACTATTATTGCTGCTAGCTATGTGGTATGCTAAGTTAGGCGTCGTAGAGTATGAGATTTTAATGGTGTTTTTGTTTAAGAGGTTGTGGTACTTGTGTCCTAGAGGGAAGTTTTTATCTAGTAGTGAGAAGAAAGCCCTAGGTATGTTGGT
Source organism: Eledone cirrhosa (assembly GCA_964016885.1). Taxonomy (NCBI): domain Eukaryota; kingdom Metazoa; phylum Mollusca; class Cephalopoda; order Octopoda; family Eledonidae; genus Eledone; species Eledone cirrhosa. The sequence continues at coordinate 7,686,259 of OZ024742.1, read as the reverse complement.
CGAGACATTTAGGATGAAAGGAGGGTTGAAAAATGTATTATTTCTTCTTTTATTTTTGCTTTTAGTGTTTGGTGTGTTGCTTCCTCCTAAGGCCCCACAGTAGTTTCCATGGTAATGGTTACTTCCGGTGGCACCCTCCGCTTTGGTGTACTTGTGGTTGCTATTCCTATTATTAGATTTCCTCATGGACATGTTGTGCGAGATGATGTTGTAGCTATGTGTTTTCTTAGGTAGGAACTCAATTTTTATATTATGGCCGGAGCTAGCTAATGCTTGATTGTAATATTGTGAGTTTTTGCTAAATATGTTTGCGTCATAGGACAGACTAGAGATTCTATTGGACACCCCCTTAGAGATAGAGTTTAATATTGATCTAGGGTGATTAGACTTGGTATCTACGTAAATAAGTTTCTCATTAGGCTTATGGAAAGGTGTATATATTTTTGAGTCTAGGTATAGTGTGGCGTCTAGGAAGTTAACATTTTTAGTGTTTTTGTCCATGGTGATACTAAGGTTAAAGTTTTTGAATGTCTTATGCAGTTGTTTTCTAGTTCTTTCTATATTAAATTTTTTATATTCTATAAGTAGAAGTGCATCATCGCGGTACAAACCACCGTTGAGGTAAGGGAGGTCCTTATGGATTTCATTGAGGAGGTATAGGCCGACCAAATCAGTGACCTGCGCCGCACTATTTAGGGTGTGTGTAAAATACTTACAACTGCTTAAGGTTTTGTATTTACATAACCATAAATAGTATAACTAATACTATATATATATATATATATATATATATATATATATATATATATATATATATGCAACACAATACATGAAAATATGTATTGTGAAATTTATGTCAGTTGAGTCGACAAAGAATAACAACGAATAACCACGACTGTAAGTGACGCCAGACACATTGTCATATATACATTGAACATCCTTAGATTTTCCTACTACACAAGGGAAGAATACTTATTTAAATCATTGAAGATTTGCTTAGTTGAAAACCGATTCAGTTAGAAGCTAGAAGAGGTACTCTAATCGAATAATCAAAAGATACTCAGTTTTGACCTCAAAGATATCTTATACGATGTAATATCAACCATCCTATTGGCTACAGAGAAGAAAATTCAGAGTTCACTATATAAGATATCTTGGTAAATACGAGGACAGTCTTTGATAACTTAGGTAGCAATAAATTGTTTTGAATAATATCAATATTTCAGCTCTGTAGATAATATAGAGCACTCTTACCATCTTCTAAACTACGGAAAAGATTGACTATATATATAGTATATGTGTGTGTGTGAGAGGTGTGTGTGAGTGAGTGTGTGTGTGAGTGTGAGTGTGTGTGTGTGTATGTGTGTGTTTGGCAATCTTTTTGATATGAAATCGTGAGTTGAAACAAATATTGTTATATTTGGGGAGGGTCGTATTGTTATAATATTGCCAGAAATAATAATAAAATGAATGGAACAACAACAACAACAAGCATACACAAACACACAATACTGACCTAAGATAAATATAAATATACACAGGTACAATAACAACAACCACACTTAAAGACACACTAGGGAACAAAGATAGAATACAAACCAACATAGACCCATGCAGGAACACAGACCAAACAGATAACACACACAAACGCATGCGCAAAAAGAGACAAGAATAAATAAATAAATAAATAAATAAATAAATAAAAATGGAGTAGACGCGATACAATACAGCGGGAGGAAAGATAATAATACCACTGATGATGTCACGGGTGTGTGATGAAATAATTTTGATAGACAGTATATATATATTTATATCTATATTTTTAACCAGTGGTCAATCACGTATAAACATTGATTGCCAGATAAATTAACTATAGAGATATAAAAGATACAGAAGCGAAAATGAACCCAAACAAAACTGAGTGATTTATTATATATTTCTGGAAATATAACAATATGACCCCCCCCCCCCCAAAAAAAAAATAATAATGTACATATATGTATATGTATAAATATATATATATATATATATATATATTGACTTTCCTGATATATATATATATATATATATATATATATATATATATTGACTTTCCTGATGACGGGATGTTTCTCTACACCTTCTTCGGAAGATGTATCTACTCCATTCCAGAAACTAATTAGTTGGAAGTGATATTTTAGTAAGTAAGTTAATTTTATAATTTTCTTATTTTACGTCTCTTATATTATTGTTCTGCAACCCCATGCATTGAACCACAATGTTATTAAGACAAAACCTATATATTTGCTAGCATCGATGTGCATTTGTATGTATTTATATGTTACTAGATATGAATTCTTTATTATTATCTCCAAATCTTTTGTCGAGCAATACTGGCAATGACTGCTGCTACAGTAGTAGGCTGGCCGCTGTCTTATTAACAACCCACCTTCCACCGATTGACCTCGATGTCACGTGTTCGATTCTTTTTGAATTTGCCACGGACACAGAGGCAGTGATTTTCTCAATGGCTAGGAATTAAGTCCACGCTTTGCTATTTCCTATTCACTGATTTATTTTTTAATAAGCTTCCAGTGTCCTCGCTTTGCCTGGAAACTTATATGAGAATTGACTTTCCTGATGACGGGATGTTTCTCAACACCTTCTTCGGAAGATGTATCTACTCCATTCCAGAAACTAATTAGTTGGAAGTGATATTTTAGTAAGTAAGTTAATTTTATAATTTTCTTATTTTACGTCTCTTATATTATTGTTCTGCAACCCCATGCATTGAACCACAATGTTATTAAGACAAAACCTATATATTTGCTACCATCGATGTGCATTTGTATGTATATATATGTTACTAGATATGAATTCTTTATTATATATATATATATATGTATATATATTATCAATGGCACCAACACAGTGCGATTCAGATTTAAAGGATCTATATAATTATATGAAATATGTCCATATATGTTAACCAGTACACTTCTCAACCCTCTCTCCCCGTCACACCTTCCCTCCCCCCACTCTCTCTATATATACATATACTGTTATATATTTTTATATATGTGCGTGTGTGTGAGTGTGTATGTATGTGGGTATGTATATGTGTAGGTGTGGGTGGTGATGTGTGTGGGGCTATTTGTGGGTATGCATGTATATGTGTGTATATGTATATATGTATATATATATATTTCGTTTCTGAATTTATTTAGCAAGATTCTTTATCTGAAAACATGTGTTGAAACCGATATTGTTATAATTTGGGAGGCTCATGTTGACAATAATTATTGGCAACATGACCCTCCCAAAGTATAACAATGTATATATATATAAATATATATATATATATATATATATATATATATATATATATATATATATATATATATATATATATATATATATATATATATATATATCCAGGGTGTGTAACTTGCAGTTACTGTAGGTTCACATCAGTGTCGGGGTCTGACGAGCCGCGGGTTACAGAGTCGGGTCAGATTGATACAGATCGATCAGTGGCGTAACGCGCGTCACCAACCAATAAACGTAATGAAGGAGTAACTAATCGTATATGTATGTAGATATGTATGTATGTATATATATAAATGTCATATATATAAATATGTCAGGTCACCAGTTGGTGCTACTGGTAACATGTTTCCCAGCACAACCTGTTCCATGGTCGGGTCGTTGGCGACTAAACTGGCAACCCACCAAGGTTTCTTGGTGAGGAGGGTGACTTTGGACATCCTGCAGGAATAAAAACAAAACCTGTCAAAGGGCAAATGAGCTCTTAAGAGTCAATGCCCATCCAAAATCACGGGGAGAGATGACCCCTTAGCCTTTGTCAAGGCAGAATTCTAGGAGAAGGAAAACTCTGATATAACACCTGCAGCGCTGATGGTATCCAATGATGTTGACTTGTTCTTCTTTTTGGTAAATATCATCTTGGTTAAGAGAGTGGGACTGGCTTTGTGCAGTGCTTTTGCTCACTATAAAAGCTTCACGGCACAGACATTGCTTTATATCTGGAGATCTCTCTGCACTTGTAGTCACATGGTACCATGGGCCCAGCACTATGTGTCAATAATTGTCACAAGTGTAGTGTTTGTACCAGAGTTTTTAAGTCGCTGGCTGGACTGAAAAGTCACACTCATTCAGCGCATCGGTAGGGGTTCTCCTACATGGTTATAAAGTAGTGGCCGTACTCGAAAACGAGTTGGCAGCCACCATATATTCATATATAAATATATATATATATATATATATATATATAAAAGTTAAGAATAACATGGTTGGCAAAACAAACAAGGAAATTTATTTATAGTCTTACAATTGTTTCCATGGTAGAATTGTCTATAGATTGCTAAATACTGGTAAAAATCAACTTACAATACATTTAAATTGAACCACTTCCTCAGAGACTAATAAGAAATATAAAATATATGCGTAACGGTAAACTTAAAAATTCAAACTACTACATCAATACTATTGTTTAATGATAATTAAATGAAGGAAGGGAGACAGATGGAAATGAGAGAGAAAGACAGAAAGAAGGAGCTAAGATATAGTTAAAAGTATAACCGGCAATTTTACGAGAT
>OZ024742.1:7611661-7669161 GCA_964016885.1 Eledone cirrhosa | reverse complement strand
TATATATATATATATATATATATGTGATATATATATATAGATTTTATATGTATATATGTATTGCGTATATATGCTTTATATGTATATATGTGTTATATATATATATATATATATATATATATATAATAATTTTATTATTATTACTATATATATATGCAAAAGTTCTATTTAAAGTTGTTGGGATACAACTTATATACATATAAAGCATATATACACAATACATATATATATATGTGTGTGTGTGTGTGTTTTATATATATATATGCATTTTTGTGTATATACGTTTTATATATATATATATGTGTGTGTGTGTGTGTGTGTGTTTTATGTGTATATATGTTGTATATGTATATATGTATGTTTTATATATATATATATATATATATATATATATATATATATATATATATATATATGTGTGTGTGTGTGTGTGTGTGTGTGTGTGTGTTATGTGTATATATGTTTTATATGCCCTTTAACTAGGAACTTTGCCAACATCTACTAAAGGAACATTAGAATGACAGAAATCGATATTTCCAGAAAAAAATATCATTAGATGAACGACAAACATTTTGTTGGTCGAATTTGATCTCTAAATGGAGAGATGTTGCAGATTCACGAAGAATTCTACTTCTCAGAATCAGTCCTTTGGGTTTCCTTGTATACAACCATATTTGGTGATGTTAGTAGATAATGGTTTCGCATTTAGCGAAAAGGGCAACAATTTGGGGATGGGGGTTAAATTCTATTAAATCGACTCCAGTGCGTTGCTGGTACTTTATTTTCTGACCCCACTCCACGTAAGGATTAAAGGCAAAGCTAACCTAAAGGGCAGTAATTCTATGTCACAAAGCATGTTGTCCGACGCTCTACCGATACTGCCAATCTACAGCCGTCGAGTTTGATAGATATTACAAAGGAAACTGAACACTCTATACGAGATTGCCCTTAATCACTCTCAGTTCCTTCCTGCTGAACTTCAGTCATGTACAGCTCCTCCCTGCTGCCTGGATGACATAACCTTTCGATATATATATTTGATTTTAAAGGATTATATAGCAGTCAGGAAATTCAAGAGATATTTAATTTTTATTTCGTTCCCGTTCAGGTCTCGTGTGTGAAGTGGTGTCCCTATAGAGACCACAGACTCTGTTATAGGCAAACTTTTCTACATTATGACCCGCATAATATAACTTACACACGAAAACTTACAATAACATCATAATAATAACATAGTATTGATAATATAATATATATATCTTGACATATAACACACCATATACTCAACATTGTATAAATGGCAGTGGTTAAAATTTAACACAACCACTGGACCTTCAGAAGACCTTTAGAAGACTTTAGTCCTCTTCCCTCACACATTTAATTTGTAGATTGTTTCTCCTGATATCATTCTCTTCAATATCAGTAGTTTTAGAGGGTGGAGTATGAATATTTTATTGATAAATTCAAACCCAAGCTAAATGAACAATAATAATGGGGTATTAATCCTACTATTACTATGACTACGACCACTAACAACAACAACAACAATAATAATAATAAAAGTGATGTTGATGGTGATGATTACTAGAAAATGCTATTTTCATCATTTCTAAAAATAGTAAAACAATTGATGCTTTGGATAGGGCCAATTAGTAGTCGTTAGACATACTCAACCAACCGTGACACCTAAACCAATCAGCTTTAGTAATCCAGTGAAACTACACACCGATTGGTCGAAATACAGTTTGCAAGATTTAGCATTTGGGAGCCACTTTTCACTGTGTATCAGGCACAAAATTTACCCATCTCATTACAGTTGAAAATTGCAAACTTGACTGTCACCACACAATATGAACCTGAAGATTGCGAAAGCATAAAAGTACTTGTTCAATTAATATTTAACATTTAATATTCTACCATACTATTTCATTCTAATACCATTATAAATTTGAAAGGATTGTAAATAAAATGAGTAAATCAGACAAAGTTGGAATTCCTTTTATTAATATAATCTTCTATACACAATCATACACACCCGTGTATATTTCTCTCTCTCTCTCTCTCTCTCTCTATATATATATATATATATATATATATATATATATTATATATATATATATATAACAAAGAGGATGTGGACCATAACGCACAAGAGTATTCGATACCGAGGGTAGTATATACACACACACATATATGTATATATATGCTATCATAACTGATAGTCCTTAGTGAAATATGTATAACGAAGTTTTAAATAAACCTGAATCAATTGAATATGGCCTCCGATTTTTTATTAATACACACACACATACATACACACACACACACACACACACACACACACACACACACACACACACACACACACACACACACACACACACACACACATATATATATATATATATATATATATATATATATATATATATATATATATATATATATATATAAAACCTATGTTAGGTTTAAAAAGTTGATAAATGCTTTGATAGATTCATTTGTTTAAGTTTACATATTTCTACGAAATTTATTTTGTGAGTAGAAGACTATGACATATCATTTCGAAAGCTACATTGACAGTAGTTTGTCTGTTTACTTTACTTTCATAGTTAAAATCTCAGTAGAGTCACTCTGTTTGAACTCTCCCACTCTCATCTTTACTTAAAACATGTACCAAGTATGTAGATAGATCAATAAATTCAAATAGTAGTCTTGGAAATGTTTGGCCGAGTGCCAATGTAGAAACCTTTATTACTATATTTACTATTGTATTGTATGCTGCTATTGTCATTTGATATATATTAATTGATCTTATGGTAGCAGCTCTGTAATTTCCCCCATCGATGTATTTGCATACAGTGACAATAAAATCTTATTGAATCAAGGTTGTTTTGTAGTGAAACAACCACTTCAGTTCTCACAAACTGTTCTTTCATTTCTAACGATTTTAAGTCATCTGAACGATGTTGAGTCATTTCATACGATGCGTTTGTCATGATCACATCATATGAGGGCATAATTTACATTGCACCAAATAAAAAGAAAGGATAAAACTTAAAATTCAGAAGAATATTTATAGCTTTTAGGCAGATATATAAGTTATAGTGGGTACTAAACCTAAAATAATAAAGGGAGGTAAGTGAAAGACAGTTTCTATAAAGGTTTTCCTTCACAAAGTATCACTGCAACTCACTGTTCTCATAAAATAACTTAGCTTATAGGTGTAAGGCAAAAAATGGCTCGGTCTCATGTAAATAGATTAATGACATATTAGCTTTTATAATGGTTATTTAGATATTCATGCACATTAAAGGAACAGTATTCAACACTACAGCTCTGTATACGCACATACAAACCCTTATATTAACATACTTTTGCTCATAGCTTCGTACTTACACGCACATACACCCTTTTACTCACATATACACACACATTTCTTGTTAGCTTCGTACGGACGTATAATATAACATACACACACTCACACACATGCTTACGCACGTGCACAAGTATAGCGCTTTTTACAAAACGGTTCTTTTCCATTTCAGGTCGACGCGCTCTATCATCGACCTTTCTAAAAAATATATCATACACAAAACTCCAACACTAACAGTTTTGCAACAGATGTCAACATGAATGGACCTGTTATTTTTATCTAAAAACATTTTTTCCAATTCCAGCCCGTCCCCTCAATATATCTTATTTCTCATTCTTTCTTCTGATGAAGGACTAGCGCCCGAAACGTTAAGACCCTCTTCCTGCTATATCAAGCGTTAACCTAATATATCCCTTCCATATACTGTACCGATTGTGTTGTTATTTCTGTTTATCTTTTACATACAAACACAGGCACATACACACACACACATATATATGTACATATATATATATATATATATATATATATATATATATATATATATATATATATATATATATATATATAAAAGACGTAAAATAAGAAAATCTTTTTTAAAAAAACTTTTTTTAAAATTTTTTACTTACTTACTTAAATTTTCACTCCAACTAATTAGTTTCTGCAATGGGATAAAGACAGTTACGTAATCTAACTGTCGAGAATTCATTGCGTCATCAGGGAGTCTATTCTCAGCTAAGTCTCCAGGCAATGCGCGGACACTGGCGGCTCATATAAAAAAATAATATGAGCCGCCAGTGTCCGCGCATTGCCTGGAGACTTAGCTGAGAATAGACTCCCTGATGACGCAATGAATTATCGACAGTTAGATTACGTAACTGTCTTTATCCCATTGCAGAAACTAATTAGTTGGAGTGAAAATTTAAGTAAGTAAGTAAAAAAATTTAAAAAAAAATTTTTTTAAAAAAGATTTTCTTATTTTACGTCTTTTATATTATTGTTCTGCATCCTCCTGCATTGAACCACCTAGGTACTATGACATAACCTGTGTATTTGCTGGCATAGGCGTGCATCTGTGCGCTTATGTTAGTTGATATATTAAATTATCTATATTTATCTCCAAATCACTGATTTGTCGAGCAAACCTGCCAAAACCACTTCTAAAAAAATTTTTTTTGGGGGTGTTAGTAGGCGTCAGTCATCTTACCATCCCATTCCTTCTGACTAGCCTCTGTGTCACGTGATTGATTCTTTAGAATCGGCCATTTGACTAGAAGCAGTGAGGATTTCAGTGCATGGAATTCAGTCCTCGCTAGCTGTTCCATCTACCGAATTATTATTATTTTTATATGAGCCGCCAGTGTCCGCGCATTGCCTGGAGACTTAGCTGAGAATAGACTCCCTGATGACGCAATGAATTCTCGACAGTTAGATTACGTAACTGTCTTTATCCCATTGCAGAAACTAACTAGTTGGAGTGAAAATTTAAGTAAGTAAAAAATTAAAAAAAAAATTTTTTTTAAAAAGATTTTTTTATTTTACGTCTTATATATTATTGTTCTGCATCCTCCTGCATTGAACCACCTAGGTACTATGACATAACCTGTGTATTTTCTGGCATAGGCGTGCATCTGTGCGCTTATGTTAGTTGATATATTAAATTATCTATATATATATATATATATTTCGTTGACAAATATATCAATATGCCCAGACATGTAGATATATTTCCCTTGGTATGACAGTGTGGTTTTAGCTCAACGTAGGATGACTAGTATACTACAGAGCCGTTATAGTTATAGGAATAACCAAAGAGTGCTTAGAAATACATTCTGCTTGGTATGACAGTGTGGTATTTTTAAGCACTCTTTGGTTATTCCTATAACTATAACTATATATATATATATATATATATATATATATATAGATATTAGAAAGTGAGGTTTTTTTTACAAAATGTAAAATAACCGAGGTGTCCTACACGAGTGAAAGTATAAAGAAAAAAAGATGAAATCGAAAATGCAACGGGAGTCTTATTTTTTAAAAAATATATATATTTATTTGGATCCTTTAACGGTTTCGCAGTTCTTCTGCTTTTCAAAAGTAGAGTTGAGATGGAGGGTCTGTGGTTTTTCTCACATCACTCAGATGTGAGAAAGACCACAGACCCTCCATCTCAACTCTACTTTTGAAAAGCAGAAGAACTGCGAAACCGTTAAAGGATCCAAATAAATATATATATTTTAAAAAAAATAAGACTCCAGTGGCATTTTCGATTTCATCTTTTATATATATATATATATATATATATATATATATATATATATATATATATATATATATATATATTCTGTTATTTGAATCCTACTTAAACGTAAACAGGTCAGTTCTCTCGTTCTATTTCAGAGTAATAACTTCTCATTATTGTTGCAATTTCTTTTGATTAAACTCTATTTGTTGCTCACAGTAATTACTATAGCATGCCTCTAACTGTATATTGCACATCTATGACGTTATAGACATATTCTACAACCAAGAGCTATAAGTTGCACATGTATGAGGTTTACAACCAAGTGCTATATATTGCACATGTATGAGGTTTACAACCAAGTGCTATATGTTGCACATGTATGAGGTTTACAACCAAGTGCTATATGTTGCACATGTATGAGGTTTACAACCAAGTGCTATATATTGCACATGTATGAGGTTTACAACCAAGTGCTGTATGTTGCACATGTATGAGGTTTACAACCAAGTGCTATATGTTGCACATGTATGAGGTTTACAACCAAGTGCTATATATTGAACATGTATGAGGTTTACAACCCAGAGTTATATGTTGCACATGTATGAGGCTTACAACCAAGTGCTATATATTGCACATGTATGAGGTTTACAACCATGTGCTATATATTGCACATGTATGAGGCTTACAACCAAGTGCTATATGTTGCACATGTATGAGGTTTACAACCAAGTGCTATATGTTGCACATGTATGAGGTTTACAACCAAGTGCTATATATTGCACATGTATGAGGTTTACAACCAAGTGCTATATATTGCACATGTATGAGGCTTACAACCAAGTGCTATATGTTGCACATGTATGAGGTTTACAACCAAGTGCTATATATTGCACATGTATGAGGTTTACAACCATGTGCTATATATTGCACATGTATGAGGCTTACAACCAAGTGCTATATGTTGCACATGTATGAGGTTTACAACCAAGAGCTATATATTGCACATGTATGAGGTTTACAACCATGTGCTATACATTGTACATGTATGAGGTTTACAACCAAGAGCTATATATTGCACATGTATGAGGTTTACAACCAAGTGCTATATATTGCACATGTATGAGGTTTACAACCAAGAGCTATATATTGCACATGTATGAGGTTTACAACCATGTGCTATACATTGTACATGTATGAGGTTTACAACCAAGAGATATATATTGCACATGTATGAGGTTTACAACCAAGTGCTATATATTGCACATGTATGAGGTTTACAACCAAGAGCTATATATTGCACATGTATGAGGTTTACAACCAAGTGCTATATATTGCACATGTATGAGGTTTACAACCAAGTGCTATATATTGCACATGTATGAGGTTTACAACCAAGAGCTATATATTGCACATGTATGAGGTTTACAACCAAGAGCTATATATTGCACATGTATGAGGTTTACAACCATGTGCTATACATTGTACATGTATGAGGTTTACAACCAAGAGCTATATATTGCACATGTATGAGGTTTACAACCAAGTGCTATATATTGCACATGTATGAGGTTTACAACCAAGAGCTATATATTGCACATGTATCAGGTTTACAACCAAGTGCTATATATTGCACATGTATGAGGTTTACAGCCATGTGCTATATATTGCACATGTATGAGGTTTACAACCAAGTGCTATATATTGCACATGTATGAGGTTTACAACCAAGAGCTATATATTGCACATGTATGAGGTTTACAACCAAGTGCTATATATTGCACATGTATGAGGTTTACAACCAAGAGCTATATATTGCACATGTATGAGGTTTACAAACAAGTGCTATATATTGCACATGTATGAGGTTTACAACCAAGAGCTATATGTTGCACATGTATGAGGTTTACAACCAAGAGCTATATATTGCACATGTATGAGGTTTACAACCAAGTGCTATATATTGCACATGTATGAGGTTTACAACCAAGAGATATATGTTGCACATGTATGAGGTTTACAACCAAGAGCTATATGTTGCACATGTATGAGGTTTACAACCAAGTGCTATATGTTGCACATGTATGAGGTTTATAACCAAGTGCTATATATTGCACATGTATGAGGTTTACAACCAAGTGATATATGTCGCACATGTATGAGGTTTACAACCAAGAGCTATATGTTGCACATGTATGAGGTTTACAACCAAGTGCTATATATTGCACATGTATGAGGTTTACAACCAAGTGCTATATATTGCACATGTATGAGGTTTACAACCAAGTGCTATATGTTGCACATGTATGAGGTTTACAACCAAGTGCTATATATTGCACATGTATGAGGTTTACAACCAAGTGCTATATATTGCACATGTATGAGGTTTACAACCAAGTGCTATATGTTGCACATGTATTAGGTTTACAACCAAGTGCTATATATTGCACATGTATGAGGTTTACAACCAAGAGCTATATGTTGCACATGTATGAGGTTTACAACCAAGTGCTATATATTGCACATGTATGAGGTTTACAACCATGTGCTATATATTGCACATGTATGAGGCTTACAACCAAGTGCTATATGTTGCACATGTATGAGATTTACAACCAAGTGCTATATGTTGCACATGTATGAGGTTTACAACCAAGTGCTATATATTGCACATGTATGAGGTTTACAACCAAGTGCTATATGTTGCACATGTATGAGGTTTACAACCAAGTGCTATATGTTGCACATGTATGAGGTTTACAACCAAGTGCTATATGTTGCATATGTATGAGGTTTACAACCAAGTGCTATATATTGCACATGTATGAGGTTTACAACCAAGTGCTATATATTGCACATGTATGAGGCTTACAACCAAGTGCTATATGTTGCACATGTATGAGGTTTACAACCAAGTGCTATATGTTGCACATGTATGAGGTTTACAACCAAGTGCTATATGTTGCACATGTATGAGGTTTACAACCAAGTGCTATATGTTGCATATGTATGAGGTTTACAACCAAGTGCTATATATTGCACATGTATGAGGTTTACAACCAAGTGCTATATATTGCACATGTATGAGGTTTACAACCAAGTACTATACATTGTACATGTATGAGGTTTACAACCAAGAGCTATATATTGCACATGTATGAGGTTTACAACCAAGTGCTATATATTGCACATGTATGAGGTTTACAACCAAGAGCTATATATTGCACATGTATGAGGTTTACAACCAAGTGCTATATATTGCACATGTATGAGGTTTACAACCAAGTGCTATATGTTGCACATGTATGACGTTTACAACCAAGTGCTATATATTGCACATGTATGAGGTTTACAACCAAGTGCTATATACTGCACATGTATGAGGTTTACAACCAAGTGCTATATGTTGCACATGTATGAGGTTTACAACCAAGTGCTATATGTTGCACATGTATGAGGTTTACAACCAAGTGCTATATATTTCACATGTATGAACTTTACAACCAAGTGCTATATATTGCACATGTATGAGGTTTACAACCAAGTGCTATATGTCGCACATGTATGATGTTTACAACCAAGAGCTATATGTTGCACATGTATGAGGTTTACAACCAAGTGCTATATGTTGCACATGTATGAGGTTTACAACCAAGTGCTATATATTGCACATGTATGAGGTTTACAACCAAGAGCTATATGTTGCACATGTATGAGGTTTACAACCAAGAGCTATATGTTGCACATGTATGAGGTTTACAACCAAGTGCTATATGTTGCACATGTATGAGGTTTACAACCAAGTGCTATATATTGCACATGTATGAGGTTTACAACCAAGTGCTATATATTGCACATGTATGAGGTTTACAACCAAGTGCTATATATGGCACATGTATGAGGTTTACAACCAAGTGCTATATATTGCATATGTATGAGGTTTACCACCAAGTGCTATATATTGCACATGTATGAGGTTTACAACCAAGTGCTATATGTTGCACATGTATGAGGTTTACAACCAAGTGCTATATGTTGCACATGTATGAGGTTTACAACCAAGTGCTATATGTTGCACATGTATGAGGTTTACAACCAAGTGCTATATGTTGCACATATATGAGGTTCACAACCAAGTGCTATATATTGCACATGTATGAGGTTTACAACCAAGTGCTATATGTTGCACATGTATGAGGTTTACAACCAAGTGCTATATATTGCACATGTATGAGGTTTACAACCAAGTGCCATATGTTGCAAATGTATGAGGTTTACAACCAAGTGCTATATGTTGCACATGTATGAGGTTTACAACCAAGTGCTATATATTGCACATGTATGAGGTTTACAACCAAGTGCTATATGTTGTACATGTATGAGGTTTACAACCAAGAGCTATATATTGCACATGTATGACGTTAACAACCAAGTGCTATATATTGCACATGTATGAGGTTTACAACCAAGAGCTATATATTGCACATGTATGACGTTTACAACCAAGTGCTATATATTGCACATGTATGAGGTTTACAACCAAGTGCTATATATTGCACATGTATGAGGTTGACAACCAAGTGCTATATGTTGCACATGTATGAGGGTTACAACCAAGTGCTATATGTAGCACATGTATGAGGTTTACAACCAAGAGCTATATGTTGCACATGTATGAGGTTTACAACCAAGTGCTATATGTTGCACATGTATGAGGTTTACAACCAAGTGCTATATGTTGCACCTGTATGAGGTTTACAACCAAGAGCTATATATTGCACATGTATGAGGTTTACAACCAAGTGCTATATGTTGCACATGTATGAGGTTTACAACCAAGTGCTATATGTTGCACATGTATGAGATTTACAACCAAGAGCTATATGTTGCACATGTATGAGGTTTACAACCAAGTGCTATATGTTGCACATATATGAGGTTTACAACCAAGTGCTATATGTTGCACATGTATGAGGTTTACAACCTAGTGCTATATGTTGCACATGTATGAGGTTTACAACCAAGAGCTATATGTTGCACATGTATGAGGTTTACAACCAAGTGCTATATGTTGCACATGTATGAGGTTTACAACCAAGTGCTATAAGTTGCACATGTATGAGGTTTACAACCAAGAGCTATATGTTGCACATGTATGAGGTTTACAACCAAGTGCTATATGTTGCACATGTATGAGGTTTACAACCAAGAGCTATATGTTGCACATGTATGATGTTTACAACCAAGTGCTATATATTGCACATGTATGAGGTTTACAACCAAGAGCTATATGTTGCACATGTATGAAGTTTACAACCAAGTGCTATATATTGCACATGTATGAGGTTTACAACCAAGTGCTATATATTGCACATGTATGAGGTTTACAACCAAGAGCTATATATGGCACATGTATGAGGTTTACAACCAAGTGCTATATATTGCACATGTATGAGGTTTACAACCAAGAGCTATATGTTGCACATGTATGAGGTTTACAACCAAGAGCTATATATTGCACATGTATGAGGTTTACAACCAAGTGCTATATATTGCACATGTATAAGGTTTACAACCAAGAGCTATATGTTGCACATGTATGAGGTTTACAACCAAGAGCTATATGTTGCACATGTATGAGGTTTACAACCAAGTGCTATATGTTGCACATGTATGAGGTTTATAACCAAGTGCTATATATTGCACATGTATGAGGTTTACAACCAAGTGATATATATTGCACATGTATGAGGTTTACAACCAAGAGCTATATGTTGCACATGTATGAGGTTTACAACCAAGTGCTATATGTTGCACATGTATGACGTTTACAACCAAGTGCTATATATTGCACATGTATCAGATTTACAACCAAGTGCTATATATTGCACATGTATGAGGTTTACAACCAAGTGCTATATGTTGCACATGTATGAGGTTTACAACCAAGTCCTATATGTTGCACATGTATGAGGTTTACAACCAAGTGCTATATATTTCACATGTATGAACTTTACAACCAAGTGCTATATATTGCACATGTATGAGGTTTACAACCAAATGCTATATGTCGCACATGTATGAGGTTTTCAACCAAGAGCTATATGTTGCACATGTATGAGGTTTACAACCAAGTGCTATATGTTGCACATGTATGAGGTTTACAACCAAGTGCTATATGTTGCACATGTATGACGTTTACAACCAAGTGCTATATATTGCACATGTATGAGGTTTACAACCAAGTGCTATATATTGCACATGTATGAGGTTTACAACCAAGTGCTATATGTTGCACATGTATGAGGTTTACAACCAAGTGCTATATGTTGCACATGTATGAGGTTTACAACCAAGTGCTATATATTTCACATGTATGAACTTTACAACCAAGTGCTATATATTGCACATGTATGAGGTTTACAACCAAGTGCTATATATTGCACATGTATGAGGTTTACAACCAAGAGCTATATATTGCACATGTATGAGGTTTACAACCAAGAGCTATATATTGCACATGTATGAGGTTTACAACCATGTGCTATACATTGTACATGTATGAGGTTTACAACCAAGAGCTATATATTGCACATGTATGAGGTTTACAACCAAGTGCTATATATTGCACATGTATGAGGTTTACAACCAAGAGCTATATATTGCACATGTATCAGGTTTACAACCAAGTGCTATATATTGCACATGTATGAGGTTTACAGCCATGTGCTATATATTGCACATGTATGAGGTTTACAACCAAGTGCTATATATTGCACATGTATGAGGTTTACAACCAAGAGCTATATATTGCACATGTATGAGGTTTACAACCAAGTGCTATATATTGCACATGTATGAGGTTTACAACCAAGAGCTATATATTGCACATGTATGAGGTTTACAAACAAGTGCTATATATTGCACATGTATGAGGTTTACAACCAAGAGCTATATGTTGCACATGTATGAGGTTTACAACCAAGAGCTATATATTGCACATGTATGAGGTTTACAACCAAGTGCTATATATTGCACATGTATGAGGTTTACAACCAAGAGATATATGTTGCACATGTATGAGGTTTACAACCAAGAGCTATATGTTGCACATGTATGAGGTTTACAACCAAGTGCTATATGTTGCACATGTATGAGGTTTATAACCAAGTGCTATATATTGCACATGTATGAGGTTTACAACCAAGTGATATATGTCGCACATGTATGAGGTTTACAACCAAGAGCTATATGTTGCACATGTATGAGGTTTACAACCAAGTGCTATATATTGCACATGTATGAGGTTTACAACCAAGTGCTATATATTGCACATGTATGAGGTTTACAACCAAGTGCTATATGTTGCACATGTATGAGGTTTACAACCAAGTGCTATATATTGCACATGTATGAGGTTTACAACCAAGTGCTATATATTGCACATGTATGAGGTTTACAACCAAGTGCTATATGTTGCACATGTATGAGGTTTACAACCAAGTGCTATATATTGCACATGTATGAGGTTTACAACCAAGAGCTATATGTTGCACATGTATGAGGTTTACAACCAAGTGCTATATATTGCACATGTATGAGGTTTACAACCATGTGCTATATATTGCACATGTATGAGGCTTACAACCAAGTGCTATATGTTGCACATGTATGAGATTTACAACCAAGTGCTATATGTTGCACATGTATGAGGTTTACAACCAAGTGCTATATATTGCACATGTATGAGGTTTACAACCAAGTGCTATATGTTGCACATGTATGAGGTTTACAACCAAGTGCTATATGTTGCACATGTATGAGGTTTACAACCAAGTGCTATATGTTGCATATGTATGAGGTTTACAACCAAGTGCTATATATTGCACATGTATGAGGTTTACAACCAAGTGCTATATATTGCACATGTATGAGGCTTACAACCAAGTGCTATATGTTGCACATGTATGAGGTTTACAACCAAGTGCTATATGTTGCACATGTATGAGGTTTACAACCAAGTGCTATATGTTGCACATGTATGAGGTTTACAACCAAGTGCTATATGTTGCATATGTATGAGGTTTACAACCAAGTGCTATATATTGCACATGTATGAGGTTTACAACCAAGTGCTATATATTGCACATGTATGAGGTTTACAACCAAGTACTATACATTGTACATGTATGAGGTTTACAACCAAGAGCTATATATTGCACATGTATGAGGTTTACAACCAAGTGCTATATATTGCACATGTATGAGGTTTACAACCAAGAGCTATATATTGCACATGTATGAGGTTTACAACCAAGTGCTATATATTGCACATGTATGAGGTTTACAACCAAGTGCTATATGTTGCACATGTATGACGTTTACAACCAAGTGCTATATATTGCACATGTATGAGGTTTACAACCAAGTGCTATATACTGCACATGTATGAGGTTTACAACCAAGTGCTATATGTTGCACATGTATGAGGTTTACAACCAAGTGCTATATGTTGCACATGTATGAGGTTTACAACCAAGTGCTATATATTTCACATGTATGAACTTTACAACCAAGTGCTATATATTGCACATGTATGAGGTTTACAACCAAGTGCTATATGTCGCACATGTATGAGGTTTACAACCAAGAGCTATATGTTGCACATGTATGAGGTTTACAACCAAGTGCTATATGTTGCACATGTATGAGGTTTACAACCAAGTGCTATATATTGCACATGTATGAGGTTTACAACCAAGAGCTATATGTTGCACATGTATGAGGTTTACAACCAAGAGCTATATGTTGCACATGTATGAGGTTTACAACCAAGTGCTATATGTTGCACATGTATGAGGTTTACAACCAAGTGCTATATATTGCACATGTATGAGGTTTACAACCAAGTGCTATATATTGCACATGTATGAGGTTTACAACCAAGTGCTATATATGGCACATGTATGAGGTTTACAACCAAGTGCTATATATTGCATATGTATGAGGTTTACCACCAAGTGCTATATATTGCACATGTATGAGGTTTACAACCAAGTGCTATATGTTGCACATGTATGAGGTTTACAACCAAGTGCTATATGTTGCACATGTATGAGGTTTACAACCAAGTGCTATATGTTGCACATGTATGAGGTTTACAACCAAGTGCTATATGTTGCACATATATGAGGTTCACAACCAAGTGCTATATATTGCACATGTATGAGGTTTACAACCAAGTGCTATATGTTGCACATGTATGAGGTTTACAACCAAGTGCTATATATTGCACATGTATGAGGTTTACAACCAAGTGCCATATGTTGCAAATGTATGAGGTTTACAACCAAGTGCTATATGTTGCACATGTATGAGGTTTACAACCAAGTGCTATATATTGCACATGTATGAGGTTTACAACCAAGTGCTATATGTTGTACATGTATGAGGTTTACAACCAAGAGCTATATATTGCACATGTATGACGTTAACAACCAAGTGCTATATATTGCACATGTATGAGGTTTACAACCAAGAGCTATATATTGCACATGTATGACGTTTACAACCAAGTGCTATATATTGCACATGTATGAGGTTTACAACCAAGTGCTATATATTGCACATGTATGAGGTTGACAACCAAGTGCTATATGTTGCACATGTATGAGGGTTACAACCAAGTGCTATATGTAGCACATGTATGAGGTTTACAACCAAGAGCTATATGTTGCACATGTATGAGGTTTACAACCAAGTGCTATATGTTGCACATGTATGAGGTTTACAACCAAGTGCTATATGTTGCACCTGTATGAGGTTTACAACCAAGAGCTATATATTGCACATGTATGAGGTTTACAACCAAGTGCTATATGTTGCACATGTATGAGGTTTACAACCAAGTGCTATATGTTGCACATGTATGAGATTTACAACCAAGAGCTATATGTTGCACATGTATGAGGTTTACAACCAAGTGCTATATGTTGCACATATATGAGGTTTACAACCAAGTGCTATATGTTGCACATGTATGAGGTTTACAACCTAGTGCTATATGTTGCACATGTATGAGGTTTACAACCAAGAGCTATATGTTGCACATGTATGAGGTTTACAACCAAGTGCTATATGTTGCACATGTATGAGGTTTACAACCAAGTGCTATAAGTTGCACATGTATGAGGTTTACAACCAAGAGCTATATGTTGCACATGTATGAGGTTTACAACCAAGTGCTATATGTTGCACATGTATGAGGTTTACAACCAAGAGCTATATGTTGCACATGTATGATGTTTACAACCAAGTGCTATATATTGCACATGTATGAGGTTTACAACCAAGAGCTATATGTTGCACATGTATGAAGTTTACAACCAAGTGCTATATATTGCACATGTATGAGGTTTACAACCAAGTGCTATATATTGCACATGTATGAGGTTTACAACCAAGAGCTATATATGGCACATGTATGAGGTTTACAACTAGGTGCTATATATTGCACATGTATGAGGTTTACAACCAAGAGCTATATGTTGCACATGTATGAGGTTTACAACCAAGAGCTATATATTGCACATGTATGAGGTTTACAACCAAGTGCTATATATTGCACATGTATAAGGTTTACAACCAAGAGCTATATGTTGCACATGTATGAGGTTTACAACCAAGAGCTATATGTTGCACATGTATGAGGTTTACAACCAAGTGCTATATGTTGCACATGTATGAGGTTTATAACCAAGTGCTATATATTGCACATGTATGAGGTTTACAACCAAGTGATATATATTGCACATGTATGAGGTTTACAACCAAGAGCTATATGTTGCACATGTATGAGGTTTACAACCAAGTGCTATATGTTGCACATGTATGACGTTTACAACCAAGTGCTATATATTGCACATGTATCAGATTTACAACCAAGTGCTATATATTGCACATGTATGAGGTTTACAACCAAGTGCTATATGTTGCACATGTATGAGGTTTACAACCAAGTGCTATATGTTGCACATGTATGAGGTTTACAACCAAGTGCTATATATTTCACATGTATGAACTTTACAACCAAGTGCTATATATTGCACATGTATGAGGTTTACAACCAAGTGCTATATGTCGCACATGTATGAGGTTTTCAACCAAGAACTATATGTTGCACATGTATGAGGTTTACAACCAAGTGCTATATGTTGCACATGTATGAGGTTTACAACCAAGTGCTATATGTTGCACATGTATGACGTTTACAACCAAGTGCTATATATTTCACATGTATGAACTTTACAACCAAGTGCTATATATTGCACATGTATGAGGTTTACAACCAAGTGCTATATGTCGCACATGTATGAGGTTTACAACCAAGAGCTATATGTTGCACATGTATGAGGTTTACAACCAAGTGCTATATGTTGCACATGTATGAGGTTTACAACCAAGTGCTATATGTTGCACATGTATGAGGTTTACAACCAAGTGCTATATATTTCACATGTATGAACTTTACAACCAAGTGCTATATATTGCACATGTATGAGGTTTACAACCAAGTGCTATATGTCGCACATGTATGAGGTTTACAACCAAGAGCTATATGTTGCACATGTATGAGGTTTACAACCAAGTGCTATATGTTGCACATGTATGAGGTTTACAACCAAGTGCTATATATTGCACATGTATGAGGTTTACAACCAAGAGCTATATGTTGCACATGTATGAGGTTTACAACCAAGAGCTATATGTTGCACATGTATGAGGTTTACAACCAAGTGCTATATGTTGCACATGTATGAGGTTTACAACCAAGTGCTATATATTGCACATGTATGAGGTTTACAATCAAGTGCTATATATTGCACATGTATGAGGTTTACAACCAAGTGCTATATATGGCACATGTATGAGGTTTACAACCAAGTGCTATATATTGCATATGTATGAGGTTTACCACCAAGTGCTATATATTGCACATGTATGAGGTTTACAACCAAGTGCTATATGTTGCACATGTATGAGGTTTACAACCAAGTGCTATATGTTGCACATGTATGAGGTTTACAACCAAGTGCTATATGTTGCACATGTATGAGGTTTACAACCAAGTGCTATATGTTGCACATATATGAGGTTCACAACCAAGTGCTATATATTGCACATGTATGAGGTTTACAACCAAGTGCTATATGTTGCACATGTATGAGGTTTACAACCAAGTGCTCTATATTGCACATGTATGAGGTTTACAACCAAGTGCCATATGTTGCAAATGTATGAGGTTTACAACCAAGTGCTATATGTTGCACATGTATGAGGTTTACAACCAAGTGCTATATATTGCACATGTATGAGGTTTACAACCAAGTGCTATATGTTGCACATGTATGAGGTTTACAACCAAGAGCTATATATTGCACATGTATGACGTTAACAACCAAGTGCTATATATTGCACATGTATGAGGTTTACAACCAAGAGCTATATATTGCACATGTATGACGTTTACAACCAAGTGCTATATATTGCACATGTATGAGGTTTACAACCAAGTGCTATATATTGCACATGTATGAGGTTGACAACCAAGTGCTATATGTTGCACATGTATGAGGTTTACAACCAAGTGCTATATGTAGCACATGTATGAGGTTTACAACCAAGAGCTATATGTTGCACATGTATGAGGTTTACAACCAAGTGCTATATGTTGCACATGTATGAGGTTTACAACCCAGTGCTATATGTTGCACATGTATGACGTTTACAACCAAGTGCTATATATTGCACATGTATGAGGTTTACAACCAAGTGCTATATATTGCACATGTATGAGGTTTACAACCAAGTGCTATATGTTGCACATGTATGAGGTTTACAACCAAGAGCTATATGTTGCACATGTATGATGTTTACAACCAAGTGATATATGTTGCACATGTATGAGGTTTACAACCAAGAGCTATATATTGCACATGTATGAGGTTTACAACCAAGAGCTATATATTGCACATGTATGAGGTTTACAACCAAGTGCTATATGTTGCACATGTATGAGGTTTACAACCAAGTGCTATATGTTGCACATGTATGAGATTTACAACCAAGAGCTATATGTTGCACATGTATGAGGTTTACAACCAAGTGCTATATGTTGCACATATATGAGGTTTACAACCAAGTGCTATATGTTGCACATGTATGAGGTTTACAACCTAGTGCTATATGTTGCACATGTATGAGGTTTACAACCAAGAGCTATATGTTGCACATGTATGAGGTTTACAACCAAGTGCTATATGTTGCACATGTATGAGGTTTACAACCAAGTGCTATATGTTGCACATGTATGAGGTTTACAACCAAGAGCTATATGTTGCACATGTATGAGGTTTACAACCAAGTGCTATATGTTGCACATGTATGAGGTTTACAACCAAGAGCTATATGTTGCACATGTATGATGTTTACAACCAAGTGCTATATATTGCACATGTATGAGGTTTACAACCAAGAGCTATATGTTGCACATGTATGAAGTTTACAACCAAGTGCTATATATTGCACATGTATGAGGTTTACAACCAAGTGCTATATATTGCACATGTATGAGGTTTACAACCAAGAGCTATATATGGCACATGTATGAGGTTTACAACCAGGTGCTATATATTGCTCATGTATGAGGTTTACAACCAAGAGCTATATGTTGCACATGTATGAGGTTTACAACCAAGAGCTATATATTGCACATGTATGAGGTTTACAACCAAGTGCTATATATTGCACATGTATAAGGTTTACAACCAAGAGCTATATGTTGCACATGTATGAGGTTTACAACCAAGAGCTATATGTTGCACGTGTATGAGGTTTACAACCAAGTGCTATATGTTGCACATGTATGAGGTTTATAACCAAGTGCTATATATTGCACATGTATGAGGTTTACAACCAAGTGATATATATTGCACATGTATGAGGTTTACAACCAAGAGCTATATGTTGCACATGTATGAGGTTTACAACCTAGTGCTATATGTTGCACATGTATGACGTTTACAACCAAGTGCTATATATTGCACATGTATCAGATTTACAACCAAGTGCTATATATTGCACATGTATGAGGTTTACAACCAAGTGCTATATGTTGCACATGTATGAGGTTTACAACCAAGTGCTATATGTTGCACATGTATGAGGTTTACAACCAAGTGCTATATATTTCACATGTATGAACTTTACAACCAAGTGCTATATATTGCACATGTATGAGGTTTACAACCAAGTGCTATATGTCGCACATGTATGAGGTTTTCAACCAAGAGCTATATGTTGCACATGTATGAGGTTTACAACCAAGTGCTATATGTTGCAGATGTATGAGGTTTACAACCAAGTGCTATATGTTGCACATGTATGACGTTTACAACCAAGTGCTATATATTTCACATGTATGAACTTTACAACCAAGTGCTATATATTGCACATGTATGAGGTTTACAACCAAGTGCTATATGTCGCACATGTATGAGGTTTACAACCAAGAGCTATATGTTGCACATGTATGAGGTTTACAACCAAGTGCTATATGTTGCACATGTATGAGGTTTACAACCAAGTGCTATATGTTGCACATGTATGAGGTTTACAACCAAGTGCTATATATTTCACATGTATGAACTTTACAACCAAGTGCTATATATTGCACATGTATGAGGTTTACAACCAAGTGCTATATGTCGCACATGTATGAGGTTTACAACCAAGAGCTATATGTTGCACATGTATGAGGTTTACAACCAAGTGCTATATGTTGCACATGTATGAGGTTTACAACCAAGTGCTATATATTGCACATGTATGAGGTTTACAACCAAGAGCTATATGTTGCACATGTATGAGGTTTACAACCAAGAGCTATATGTTGCACATGTATGAGGTTTACAACCAAGTGCTATATGTTGCACATGTATGAGGTTTACAACCAAGTGCTATATATTGCACATGTATGAGGTTTACAACCAAGTGCTATATATTGCACATGTATGAGGTTTACAACCAAGTGCTATATATGGCACATGTATGAGGTTTACAACCAAGTGCTATATATTGCATATGTATGAGGTTTACCACCAAGTGCTATATATTGCACATGTATGAGGTTTACAACCAAGTGCTATATGTTGCACATGTATGAGGTTTACAACCAAGTGCTATATGTTGCACATGTATGAGGTTTACAACCAAGTGCTATATGTTGCACATGTATGAGGTTTACAACCAAGTGCTATATGTTGCACATATATGAGGTTCACAACCAAGTGCTATATATTGCACATGTATGAGGTTTACAACCAAGTGCTATATGTTGCACATGTATGAGGTTTACAACCAAGTGCTATATATTGCACATGTATGAGGTTTACAACCAAGTGCCATATGTTGCAAATGTATGAGGTTTACAACCAAGTGCTATATGTTGCACATGTATGAGGTTTACAACCAAGTGCTATATATTGCACATGTATGAGGTTTACAACCAAGTGCTATATGTTGCACATGTATGAGGTTTACAACCAAGAGCTATATATTGCACATGTATGACGTTAACAACCAAGTGCTATATATTGCACATGTATGAGGTTTACAACCAAGAGCTATATATTGCACATGTATGACGTTTACAACCAAGTGCTATATATTGCACATGTATGAGGTTTACAACCAAGTGCTATATATTGCACATGTATGAGGTTGACAACCAAGTGCTATATGTTGCACATGTATGAGGTTTACAACCAAGTGCTATATGTAGCACATGTATGAGGTTTACAACCAAGAGCTATATGTTGCACATGTATGAGGTTTACAACCAAGTGCTATATGTTGCACATGTATGAGGTTTACAACCCAGTGCTATATGTTGCACATGTATGACGTTTACAACCAAGTGCTATATATTGCACATGTATGAGGTTTACAACCAAGTGCTATATATTGCACATGTATGAGGTTTACAACCAAGTGCTATATGTTGCACATGTATGAGGTTTACAACCAAGAGCTATATGTTGCACATGTATGATGTTTACAACCAAGTGATATATGTTGCACATGTATGAGGTTTACAACCAAGAGCTATATATTGCACATGTATGAGGTTTACAACCAAGAGCTATATATTGCACATGTATGAGGTTTACAACCAAGTGCTATATGTTGCACATGTATGAGGTTTACAACCAAGTGCTATATGTTGCACATGTATGAGATTTACAACCAAGAGCTATATGTTGCACATGTATGAGGTTTACAACCAAGTGCTATATGTTGCACATATATGAGGTTTACAACCAAGTGCTATATGTTGCACATGTATGAGGTTTACAACCTAGTGCTATATGTTGCACATGTATGAGGTTTACAACCAAGAGCTATATGTTGCACATGTATGAGATTTACAACCAAGTGCTATATGTTGCACATGTATGAGGTTTACAACCAAGTGCTATATGTTGCACATGTATGAGGTTTACAACCAAGAGCTATATGTTGCACATGTATGAGGTTTACAACCAAGTGCTATATGTTGCACATGTATGAGGTTTACAACCAAGAGCTATATGTTGCACATGTATGATGTTTACAACCAAGTGCTATATATTGCACATGTATGAGGTTTACAACCAAGAGCTATATGTTGCACATGTATGAGGTTTACAACCAAGAGCTATATATTGCACATGTATGAGGTTTACAACCAAGTGCTATATATTGCACATGTATAAGGTTTACAACCAAGAGCTATATGTTGCACATGTATGAGGTTTACAACCAAGAGCTATATGTTGCACATGTATGAGGTTTACAACCAAGTGCTATATGTTGCACATGTATGAGGTTTATAACCAAGTGCTATATATTGCACATGTATGAGGTTTACAACCAAGTGATATATATTGCACATGTATGAGGTTTACAACCAAGAGCTATATGTTGCACATGTATGAGGTTTACAACCAAGTGCTATATGTTGCACATGTATGACGTTTACAACCAAGTGCTATATATTGCACATGTATCAGATTTACAACCAAGTGCTATATATTGCACATGTATGAGGTTTACAACCAAGTGCTATATGTTGCACATGTATGAGGTTTACAACCAAGTCCTATATGTTGCACATGTATGAGGTTTACAACCAAGTGCTATATATTTCACATGTATGAACTTTACAACCAAGTGCTATATATTGCACATGTATGAGGTTTACAACCAAGTGCTATATGTCGCACATGTATGAGGTTTTCAACCAAGAGCTATATGTTGCACATGTATGAGGTTTACAACCAAGTGCTATATGTTGCACATGTATGAGGTTTACAACCAAGTGCTATATGTTGCACATGTATGACGTTTACAACCAAGTGCTATATATTGCACATGTATGAGGTTTACAACCAAGTGCTATATATTGCACATGTATGAGGTTTACAACCAAGTGCTATATGTTGCACATGTATGAGGTTTACAACCAAGTGCTATATGTTGCACATGTATGAGGTTTACAACCAAGTGCTATATATTTCACATGTATGAACTTTACAACCAAGTGCTATATATTGCACATGTATGAGGTTTACAACCAAGTGCTATATGTCGCACATGTATGAGGTTTACAACCAAGAGCTATATGTTGCACATGTATGAGGTTTACAACCAAGTGCTATATGTTGCACATGTATGAGGTTTACAACCAAGTGCTATATATTGCACATGTATGAGGTTTACAACCAAGAGCTATATGTTACACATGTATGAGGTTTACAACCAAGAGCTATATGTTGCACATGTATGAGGTTTACAACCAAGTGCTATATGTTGCACATGTATGAGGTTTACAACCAAGTGCTATATATTGCACATGTATGAGGTTTACAACCAAGTGCTATATATTGCACATGTATGAGGTTTACAACCAAGTGCTATATATGGCACATGTATGAGGTTTACAACCAAGTGCTATATATTGCATATGTATGAGGTTTACCACCAAGTGCTATATATTGCACATGTATGAGGTTTACAACCAAGTGCTATATGTTGCACATGTATGAGGTTTACAACCAAGTGCTATATGTTGCACATGTATGAGGTTTACAACCAAGTGCTATATGTTGCACATGTATGAGGTTTACAACCAAGTGCTATATGTTGCACATGTATGAGGTTTACAACCAAGTGCTATATATTGCACATGTATGAGGTTTACAAACAAGTGCTATATGTTGCAGGTGTATGAGGTTTACAACCAAGAGCTATATATTGCACATGTATGACGTTAACAACCAAGTGCTATATATTGCACATGTATGAGGTTTACAACCAAGAGCTATATATTGCACATGTATGACGTTTACAACCAAGTGCTATATATTGCACATGTATGAGGTTTACAACCAAGTGCTATATATTGCACATGTATGAGGTTTACAACCAAGTGCTATATGTTGCACATGTATGAGGTTTACAACCAAGTGCTATATGTCGCACATGTATGAGGTTTACAACCAAGAGCTATATGTTGCACATGTATGAGGTTTACAACCAAATGCTATATGTTGCACATGTATGAGGTTTACAACCAAGTGCTATATGTTGCACATGTATGAGGTTTACAACCAAGAGCTATATGTTGCACATGTATGAGGTTTACAACCAAGTGCTATATGTTTCACATGTATGAGGTTTACAACCAAGTGATATATGTGGCACATGTATGAGGTTTACAAACAAGAGCTATATATTGCACATGTATGAGGTTTACAACCAAGTGCTATTTGTTGCACATGTATGAGGTTTACAACCAAGTGCTATATGTTGCACATGTATGAGGTTTACAACCAAGTGTTATATGTTGCACATGTATGAGATTTACAACCAAGAGCTATATGTTGCACATGTATGAGGTTTACAACCAAGTGCTATATGTTTCACATGTAAGAGGTTTACAACCAAGTGCTATATGTTGCACATGTATGAGGTTTATAACCTAGTGCTATATGTTGCACATGTATGAGGTTTACAACCAAGAGCTATATGTTGCACATGTATGAGGTTTACAACCAAGTGCTATATGTTGCACATGTATGAGGTTTACAACCAAGTGCTATATGTTGCACATGTATGAGGTTTACAACCAAGAGCTATATGTTGCACATGTATGAGGTTTACAACCAAGTGCTATATGTTGCACATGTATGAGGTTTACAACCAAGAGCTATATGTTGCACATGTATGATGTTTACAACCAAGTGATATATGTTGCACATGTATGAGGTTTACAACCAAGAGCTATATATTGCACATGTATGAGGTTTACAACCAAGAGCTATATATTGCACATGTATGAGGTTTACAACCAAGTGCTATATGTTGCACATGTATGAGGTTTACAACCAAGTGCTATATGTTGCACATGTATGAGGTTTACAACCAAGTGCTATATATTGCACATGTATGAGGTTTACAACCAAGTGCTATATATTGCACATGTATGAGGTTTACAACCAAGAGCTATATGTTGCACATGTATGAGGTTTACAACCAAGAGCTATATATTGCACATGTATGAGGTTTACAACCAAGAGCTATATGTTGCACATGTATGAGGTTTACAATCAAGAGCTATATGTTGCACATGTATGAGCTTTACAACAAAGAGCTATATATTGCCCATGTATGAATGTTTACAACCAAGAGCTATATGTTGCACATGTATGAGATTTACAACCAAGAGCTATATATTGCACATGTATGAGGTTTACAACCAAGTGCTATTTGTTGCACATGTATGAGGTTTACAACCAAGTGCTATATGTTGCACATGTATGAGGTTTACAACCAAGTGCTATATGTTGCACATGTATGAGATTTACAACCAAGAGCTATATGTTGCACATGTATGAGGTTTACAACCAAGTGCTATATGTTTCACATGTATGAGGTTTACAACCAAGTGCTATATGTTGCACATGTATGAGGTTTACAACCTAGTGCTATATGTTGCACATGTATGAGGTTTACAACCAAGAGCTATATGTTGCACATGTATGAGGTTTACAACCAAGTGCTATATGTTGCACATGTATGAGGTTTACAACCAAGTGCTATATGTTGCACATGTATGAGGTTTACAACCAAGAGCTATATGTTGCACATGTATGAGGTTTACAACCAAGTGCTATATGTTGCACATGTATGAGGTTTACAACCAAGATATATATGTTGCACATGTATGATGTTTACAACCAAGTGATATATGTTGCACATGTATGAGGTTTACAACCAAGAGCTATATATTGCACATGTATGAGGTTTACAACCAAGAGCTATATATTGCAAATGTATGAGGTTTACAACCAAGTGCTATATGTTGCACATGTATGAGGTTTACAACCAAGTGCTATATGTTGCACATGTATGAGGCTTACAACCAAGTGCTATATGTTGCACATGTATGAGGTTTATAACCAAGTGCTATATATTGCACATGTATGAGGTTTACAACCAAGTGCTATATATTGCACATGTATGAGGTTTACAACCAAGAGCTATATGTTGCACATGTATGAGGTTTACAACCAAGAGCTATATATTGCACATGTATGAGGTTTACAACCAAGAGCTATATGTTGCACATGTATGAGGTTTACAACCAAGAGCTATATATTGCCCATGTATGAGGTTTACAACCAAGAGCTATATGTTGCACATGTATGAGGTTTACAAACATGAGCTATATGTTGCACATGTATGAGGTTTACAACCAAGTGCTATATGTTGCACATGTATGAGGTTTACAACCAAGAACTATATGTTGCACATGTATGAGGTTTACAACCAAGTGCTATATGTTGCACATGTATGAGATTTACAACCAAGAGCTATATGTTGCACATGTATGAGGTTTACAACCAAGTGCTATATGTTGCACATGTATGAGGTTTATAACCAAGTGCTATATATTGCACATGTATGAGGTTTACAACCAAGTGCTATATGTTGCACATGTATGAGGTTTACAACCAAGTGCTATATGTTGCACATGTATGAGGTTTACAACCAAGTGCTATATATTGCACATGTATGAGGTTTACAACCAAGTGCTATATATTGCACATGTATGAGGTTTACAACCAAGTGCTATATATTGCACATGTATGAGGTTTACAACCAAGTGCTATATTTTGCACATGTATGAGGTTTACAACCAAGTGCTATATGTTGCACATGTATGAGGTTTACAACCAAGTGCTATATGTTGCACATGTATGAGGTTTACAACCAAGTACTATATGTTGCACATGTATGAGGTTTACAACCAAGTGCTATATGTTGCACATGTATGAGGTTTACAACCAAGTGCTATATATTGCACATGTATGAGGTTTACAACCAAGTGCTATCTGTTGCACATGAATGAGGTTTACAACCAAGTGCTATATATTGCACATGTATGAGGTTTACAACCAAGTGTTATATGTTGCACATGTATGAGGTTCACAACCAAGTGCTATATGTGGCACATGTATGAGGTTTACAACCAAGAGCTATATATTGCACACATATGAGGTTTACAACCAAGTGCTATATGTTGCACATGTATGAGGTTTACAACCAAGTGCTATATGTTGCACATGTATGAGGTTTACAACCAAGAGCTATATGTTGCACATGTATGAGGTTTACAACCAAGTGCTATATGTTGCACATGTATGAGGTTTACAACCAAGTGCTATATGTTGCACATGTATGAGGTTTACAACCAAGAGCTATATATTGCACATGTATGAGGTTTACAACCAAGAGCTATATATTGCACATGTATGAGGTTTACAACCAAGAGCTATATATTGCACATGTATGAGGTTTACAACCAAGTGCTATATGTTGCACATGTATGAGGTTTACAACCAAGTGCTATATGTTGCACATGTATGAGGTTTACAACCAAGTGCTATATATTGCACATGTATGAGGTTTACAACCAAGTGCTATATATTGCACATGTATGAGGTTTACAACCAAGTGCTATATATTGCACATGTATGAGGTTTACAACCAAGTGCTATATGTTGCACATGTATGAGGTTTACAACCAAGTGCTATATGTTGCACATGTATGAGGTTTACAACCAAGTGCTATATGTTGCACATGTATGAGGTTTACAACCAAGAGCTATATGTTGCACATGTATGAGGTTTACAACCAAGTGCTATATGTTGCACATGTATGAGGTTTACAACCAAGTGCTATATGTTGCACATGTATGAGGTTTACATCCAAGAGCTATATATTGCACATGTATGAGGTTTACAACCAAGTGCTATATGTTGCACATGTATGAGGTTTACAACCAAGTGCTATATGTTGTACATGTATGAGGTTTACAACCAAGTGCTATATATTGCACATGTATGAGGTTTACAACCAAGTGCTATATATTGCACATGTATGAGGTTTACAACCAAGTGCTATATGTTGCACATGTATGAGGTTTACAACCAAGTGCTATATGTTGCACATGCTTACTATGCAGTTTTTATTTAGGTTTATATGAAAAACGTTGACAATGGAAATATGTTTGTTCTATTTCATTATAAATCACCGAGGAGAGAGTTAACACGGAATAGTTGATATGAAAATATATTTAGAGTTCGGAAAGACAAAACAAAAGTTTGTTAGAACAATAAGAATTTGAGACAACAATGGAATAATAGGGAAGTGTGTGTGTGAGGTCTACACTATTGACACTTCGTAGAGGAAAAAACTTTCAAGTTATATGTTTAGCAAATGTTTGTAGAACATATTCATGTCACACACATGTTCTCTCCAGTTTACTACAAGAAATATATTCAATATGTGAATATTTTACAATTGTTACTAAGACACAGGTCAGTCCTAGCTGAGCTTATCTATGATGACAATTATTTGAGACGTGACCATCGTGGTTATCTTGAATGGACATAACAGTAGGTATTGTTGCTTAAAAATTGACCAAAAAAATGTTGGTAATACGTATCACAGTAGAACCTGTTGCATGGTTGGGTCGTCGGAGACTACGCTACCAGACCCACTGTGACAACATGGTGAGAAATTAGATTTTTGGACACTCTGCGGGATAACAGAAAATTATTTCAAAGAACACATTAGAACTAATGATCATAGAATAATGTGTATATTTGTATATATATATAAAAATAAATTAACGGAGTCATAGACTCGCGTTAGCCCCTGTAAATTATGTGCTCATAGGAAAAGAAATCCCTGTATATTGATAAACACACACTCTCTCTCCCTCATGTGTTATCTTTTCGACATATTATATATATATATATATATATATATATATATATAAAACGAAGGAAGTGTGGTAAGGAACCAGGTGGACCATAGCGCATCAGACTACTCGATGCTTAGGGTAGTATAGTGGGTAATATGAATATATATATATATATACTTGTACATGTATCATTAAGTAGCTTTTGTAGTCATCTTAATTCCATCAATCAGATTTGACGAGCAGATACCTAACATGGGGGGAGGACAGTGACACGGTTTGCCTCTTAATGAAGGCGATGATGATGATGATGATAATGATGATGCTGATGATGATGATGATGATGATGATGATGAAGATGTAGAATATGTAAAGTGTCCAACAAAAGAAAACAAAAGTCCACACTCCAACTCAATCTTGAAAAAGAGAAGCTTAGGATTGAAACCGCCACCGTTTTAGAGAAGAAATGGCACTAAGACAACAATTCCAGGAAGCTGAGCTGCAGTAAAATTAATGGTAATCCTCAGAATAATAATTAGATTCTTCCTTCTACATCTTTTATTTTGGGGTAGAATATTGGAATTAGAAGAGAGAGAATGTTAAGGAAAATGGTAAGAATACACAATATACAAAACTATAGAAAGAATGTTGCTGCCATAATTTCAGAAAGAAATTCAGGGAGGCGGGAGGTGGGGACTACATAATAGTGCCATGGCGAACTTTCAAAGTTCTATTTTATTAATGTTGTTGATTATTATAAGTGTTTACAGGTAACCTTAAAAATCATTTATGCCTCACACCCCAAAACAACTACCATCACCACGAAGACCAACATCACTTCAACAACTAACCTCACAAGCAGCACCAACATCATCAGTAACACCACAACCACCACCACCAACCAACAGCAACATGTCACCTATCACCACCAACACCACAATTACCAGCACCACCATCATCACCACCAATACAACTTCCCCAACCAACATCACCAGCAGTATGAACAACAACAGCCTTTCTTGGGGCATTATAAATCTAGTAGAGTACTTCGTCAGATTTGAAAACAATCGATATATATATATATATATATATATATATATATATATATATATATATATATATATATATATATATATATATATATATATAGCGTGGACCTAATAAACCTTTATTTGTCTGCCTCTCTGTTTCGTTCCCGTCCAGATTTGCACTATATATATATATATAGGCCGTCGAAACGGCTTGAGCTCTGCCGTCGGGGTCATAGTTTTTCATATTTCCCACTCAACTACCCTAAGTATTGAGTACTCTGGTGCGTTACGGTCCATCTGGTTCCTTACCACAATTCCTTTGTTATATATATATATATATATATATATATATATATATATAAATTTATACTTCGACTCTGTAAAACATCTCATGTATTTACATTGAGCTATTTTTCTTACTCGTAATAGGGTAGTAATGAATTACTGACCTTTCCTATTTATAGTTGTATATAGTGTATACATAACTATAAATAATATCATTATTATATATATATATATATATATATATATATATATATATATATATATATATATATATATATATAACGAAGGCAATGTGGTAAGGAACCAGGTGGATCATAACGCACCAAATTACTCTATATTCTATATTTAGGGTAGTAGAGTAGGTAATAGGAACGAGTAGGACACCGACGGCTGAGCACAAGCCGTTTCGAGCCGTCCAGAATTAGCCATCGAAACGGCTTGAGCTCAGCCGTCGAGGTCCTACTCGTTCCTATATATATATATATATATATATATATATATATATATATATATATATATATATATAAATTAATAAAAACAATGAAATAAAAACAAAGTACAAGTTCCTTATATTAAAAATTCATCATTTTACGGTCGTTTCTGGGATGTATATCTGTGCTGGTATGTATATCATATAGATCTATGTAAAAATATTACAAATTATCAGAGGAAATATACATAACTTCACATATACATGACGTCCATATACATACCACCAACACATCAAACCAACCATAATAATACTAAAATAAACCGTAACAAACCACAATTTCCTTCATTTATAACAAGTGCTGTAAATTCCACACCAAATTTGACTAACTCCCCTGATATAATATTCACGAATGGTTGTAACTGTAGAATCAATAGAAATTGCCCATTAAAGGGAAATTGTCTTATTGATAACATAGTATATAAATGTAAAATAAGCACTAAGGACTACACTTATTCATATATAGGAGCTACGTCTAACCAATTTAAAGTAAGATTTAAAACCCACGAACATAGTTTGAAAAATGCCGCATTAGCTAAAACAACATCCTTGGCTGAAACTATTAATAATTATAGAAAGAAGAACATCGATTACAACCTGAGCTGGAGTGTGCTCAAAAGGGCCACCCCTTATCAAAATAGCAGATACGAGTTTAGGTTATGCTCCCAAGAACTTTTTGAAATCATGAAATCTAAGGATATCCTATTAAATAAGCGACATGAATTAATTATATCTTGCAATCATAGAATTAGAAGAATCTTCAAATATTATAAACCTAATTAATATACACCTGACTCTTATATTTTACAAATTATTATAATTGTTTTTTTTAATTTTAGTTAACCTCTAATTAGTATTTTACTACAGAGAACTTCATCATTTGATTTCCCTCCTACAGCTCTCATTTCCTAAAATTATTTTTAACCACACTACTTCATTTAATCGCATCCCCTATTTATCACATTTAATACCTATGATTATTAAATATAATTAATTGTTTCTACTTTTGGTACGTACAAGACCAGCCAATACCCAGTGCATTACTGGTACTTTATTTTATCGACCCCGTAACGATGACAGGCAAAGTTGAACTCAGAATGGCAAGGGCCGTATCTTTAATTTCATCAATGTCCGTATAGATACAATACTCTTTATAAAACATTTTTATCTACTTCAGTTTTTCCATATATTTATTTTATATTTTTTATTGCTTTAATTTCTTACTTCTTTATTTAATACATTCATATGAATTAATATAATTTTATCCCTGTAAGTATACCTATAAATTAATTTAATTTCTTGTTATGTATTGAGATTCCTTATAGTTTAAATAAAATTGGTATTTCTCACTAATACCCTTTTCCCAAAACATTATTTTCCTTAGTTTTTAACAACATTCTTTAATAACATCAAGTTTTTATTTATCACATACATATGAATTAAGATAACTTTATCTCTGTAAGTATACCTATCAATTAATTTAATTTCTTGTTATATATCTAGATTCCTTGTGGTTTAAATAAGATTGGTAATTCTCACTAATACCCTTACTCTAAAATTTTATTTTCCTTCGTTTTTAATAATTGTTTCTACTTTTTGGCACAAGGCCAGCAATTACCCCAGTGTATTACTGGTACTTAATATTCGGAAAACTCAGATTACATTTATTGTATTAAGCCATGTTGAGCGAAATTTTCTTTATATATATATATATATATATATATATATATATATATATATATAGAAAAAAAGATAAAATCGAAAATGCAACTGGAGTCTTATTTTTTTTTTAAATATATATATTTATTTGGTTCCTTTACCGTTTTCGCAGTTCTTCTGCTTTTCAAAAGTAGAGTTGAGATGGAGGGTCTGTGGTTTTTCTCAGTGAGAAAAACCACAGACCCTCCATCTCAACTCTACTTTTGAAAAGCAGAAGAACTGCGAAACCGGTAAAGGAACCAAATAAATATATATATTTTTTTTAAATAAGACTCCAGTTGCATTTTCGATTTCATCTTTTTTTCTTTATACTTTCACTCGTGTAGGACACCTCGGTTATTTTTCATTTTGTAAAAGATACCTCACTTTCTAATATATATATATATATAGAGAGAGAGAGAGAGAGAGTGAGAGAGAGAGAGAGATGGAGACAGGGATGGGGGGGGGGGTAGAAAGAATCGCCCCCATTACTGAACGACTATTTTTCCTTATCACCCTCGAAAATCTAAAATGCAAAGTTAACCTCTGTGATTGCGTGATCCGAAATTAATGAGTGCAAAGAGCTGGAACAACGTAAAACATTCTATACAACTTGCTAACAACTCTGCCACTTCACCGCTTCTAAAAATACATTGTTGAAAGGAATCTGACGTCATTGTATTTATGGGCCATAATTTCATATGGTTTCCTACTTAAAATTTCTTTTTTTGCAATCTTCAAAATAAACATTTCCAAGATTTCCGTTACGTTTCCTGTATGATTCACTCACCTTTTAAGATATTTCACTAACTCATGTATTCTCTAGATTCTAATCTTATTTTATCTGTATATCTCGCTTCTTGTTTCAAATAAAATTTGAACAAATCATAAATGACATGACTCAGAGAGGAAGGGATTCTAGAATGTTCACCTCGCCATATATTTACTTACAGTCACTAACAGACACACAGTCATTATATATATATATATATATATATATATATATATATATATATATATATATATATATATATATATATATATATATATATATATATATATATATATATATATATATATATATACTTATATATATATAATAACTAGAAATTGATTAACATATAAATAAACATGAATAATCACAGGAGATAATGTTTACAAGTGTGTAACCACACATAGCTAGGTAGGAAACTAACTAAAGTTGACCAGAACTTCAAAAATAGATACCTTATAATATGATTCATCTTCCCTGGGAAGATGAATCATATTATAATGTATCTATTTTTGAAGTTCTGGTCAACTTTATTTAGTTACCTACCTAGCTATGTGTGGTTTACACACTAATAAAAATTATCCCCTGTGATTGTTTCATATGTTTATTTATATGTTAATCAATTTCTAGTTGTTATAAAATGCTCGGACCTACTCGTTAGAATCTTAGAGCTTATTTTGCGAGTGATATGGCGCATGTCTTTCTGGCATGACACCCATAATTTTGATTTAGATTAAATTCATTTGATTTATCTTAATTTTGGATATATATATATATATATATATATATATATACATTTTTATTATTATTATTATTGTTCTTTGAGACTCAGTCATTGATGTTAGTTAACTGGAAAGTTTGTTGAAAAGAATATCAAGCCACTACCTGCAGCCTCAGATATTCAGGACGTATCGGAGGGTTCTTGCTGTTCCCAGCAAGCATGCTTTTGTAGCGTTCCAAAAAGCGTGGCGGGGCCAATTTTCTTTAACCATCCCTAGAAACTTTTTGAGATAGTACCTAGTGCGCCTATGACAATCGGGACCACTTTGACTTCATGCCAGTTCCAGATCCTTTTTACCTCCCGCTTTAAATCCTGGTATCGGTTAATTTTCTCCCTCTCCTTTTCTTGCACTCTCGTGTCGAATGGACAGGCCACATCCTCAATCAGGCACGATCTTTTTTCCTTGTCCAAAACCACCAGGTCGGGTCTATTGTGTTCCAGTTTCTTACCCGTCTGTATCCTCAAATCCCACAGCACCTTCACCTGATCGTTTTCTATCACCGACTCTGGCTTATGTTCATACCACTTCTCAGAATGTGGTAAATTGTTTACATTGCATAGGTGCCAGTGGATCACCCTGCCTATCACATCATGTCTCCAGCCCTTATAGTGAGTCTGGGCTAGGTGTTTACACTCGGATACAGTGTGAGCCACAGTCTCCTCTCTCTCTCTCCACAGATCCTGCACAGTGGGCTAGCCTCCTCCTTGTAAATATGGTGTTTCAACCACTTCGTTTTGAGGGCCTGCTCTTGCGCAGCCATTAGCATTCCTTCTGTAGACTTTTTAAGGTCTCCTCTTTTCAACCAGTTCCAAGTCTGTGGATCTCTGAATTCAGTTTTCTCAAAGAAGGTACTATGAAGGGATTTTTCATGAAGGTTGCTCTTTCTCCTTGTTGTTATTTCCTCCTTGGACATCCCCTGGTCTATTGTCCTCTCCTTTAGTACAATTCTGAGCATTGGCTCCTTACTATCAGTCACGTATTTGTGTAGGTTGTTTTTCTCCATCTGAACACAGTCCTCTATGCTGATAAGACCTCTTCCACCTTCAGATCTCCTTAAGTAGAGTCTATCGACATCACTCCTCTTGTGGGACATGTTGTAGATAGTCAATAGCTTCCTAGTCTTCCTATCCATTTCTTTTTGTTCAGCAACATTCCATCTCAGAATTCCCGCACTGTACCTAATAATAGACACAGCTCGGGAATTTACTGCACTTATGGCATTCCTACTGTTCAGATGTGACTTTAATACGTTCCTTACTCTCCGAATGTATTCAGATCTTATCAATTCCTTCATTTTTTTGTTCTTGATGTCATAAGCCTCCAGAACACCCAAATACTTGTATCCTTCTTCAGTGTCAATTTCCTTTATCATCCCACCTGCTGGTACCTGGATTCCGGTGCTTCTGCTCAATTTACCCCTCTTCATCCCAAGGACTCCACACTTGCTAATACCAAATTGCATACATATATCATTGCTGAAAATACAGACAGTGTCAACAAGCACATCCAACTCCTTCTCACTCTTCCCGAAGAGCTTAAGATCGTCCATGAAGAGGAAGTGATTGATGGTAAGCTCTCCCTTTCCCAACTTGTATCCTGCTCTCACTTTTCGCAGTATAATGGTCAGGGGCATCAGGACAAGGACAAACAACAGAGGGGACAGACTATCTCTCTGGAAGATACCACTCTTGATCTTCACGCCTCCCAAGGATTCTCCAGCTGATGTTAATTCTGTTTTCCAGGACTTCATACTTTTGCCCAACAACTGTCTGATGTTATCTGCCACCTTGAAGATCTCTAGGCTTTTGGTGATCCAAGAATGAGGCACCATGTCAAATGCCTTTTTGTAGTCTATCCATCCCATGTCAAGACCAGTGTGTCTCCTCTTGCAATTCCTCATTACCATCTTATCAATAAGTAACTGGTCCTTTGTACCACGGGACTTCTTTCGGCATCCTTTCTGTTCGTCCGGTAACAAGTTGTTTGTGTGGAGGTGATGGTAGATTTCCTCAGACATAATGCTTGTCAACAGTTTCCACATTACGGACAGACACGTGATAGGTCTATAGTTGGTAACATCATTACCCATGATTCGGTCTTACATTACCAGAATTGTGATACCTTTTGTCAACCACTCTGGTACCTCACCTGACATCAAGCAGTCATTGAACATGGTTGTCAGTTTCGGGTGGAGGGATGTTATATTTTTAATCCAATACCCCTGCACACCATCTGGGCCTGGTGATTTCCAGTTGGTTAGCTTTTTGGCCTGCCCCTTAAGAGTTTCAACTGTGATACTCAAATCAGTTTGTTGGTGTGCCTGTTCACTAATCTCCTTTTGTACTGTCTCAATCCACACTGCCTGGTCATTATGTTTAACATCCTGCTCCCATATTCCTCTCCAGAATGTCTTAGTTTGTTCCGCCTCAGGGATCAAGTCGTTGCCTCTTTCTTTCCCTTCAAGCTGTCCAAACAGCATCTTCTGGTTGTTGTCAAACATGCGGTTCTGTCTATACTGACTGACTCTGCTCTCGTATCGCCTAATTTTTGCACTCTTTACTACAATGCGTCGCTTCAGTTCCTCTATGATAATATTTAGCTTTTTCCTCCTAGTTTTGTACTTTATTTCCAGTCTATTTTTAGTGTCTATGTTTTTTAGTGTCCCATTCAGTAGGGACTCAAGCTTTCCAATGTTATTTCTCATTTCCCTGATTTGACCATTCAGTCGTTTCTTCCACCAAGGTTCTGATTTTTCTTGTTTGTTGTTTCTTCTCGCTTTTATGCCAAGTAATTTCCTCACCGAATTTGCTGTTGCTTTGAAGATATTGTTGCACTGGTGAAGGCTCCTCGCCTCAAGGTATGGGGTGACTTTGTTTACCTTAGCTGTTGTTTCTTTTAACTTTTTCCTGTCTACAAATCTTAGGTTCATAGGTTTCCCAATATCATTGTTCAATTCATCTACCACTAAGTTTAGGATATCAACCAAATCTTGTCCTAGCCCGTCAGCATTCATCTCCTCAATGGTCGTATCCTTGTTCCAGGTATTATTTATTTCAGCATTCAGATCATTGTCTACTTCGGATGGTTCCTCCGTTCTCTCAACCTCTTCACCTTCATTTCCCACTGGCTCGTTTGCCTGACATACTTCACCCTCCATTTCCAACCTAATCTCTCTGCTCAGTTCCTCCAGTTCCAGCTCTCTTATCCACCCATTAGTTCTTCTTACCCGATCCTGCCCGGCCAATTTTTGTTCATCTAATTTAAATAGATCAATCTCGTTCCAGATGTTATGCATCTGTTTCCTATAGGCTTTCTCCTTGGGGTTACTCTTCAGGTAACATTGCATAACAGTTCTATTCAATTCTTTCGTCCAGTTGGTTCTGATCCCTTTCCTTCTTCTTCTTCCTCCGACACCAGAAGTATTTGGTTGACAGCCAGGTCCCTGCTGCTGAGTCAAGGAACACCTGCTGGGTGAGAGTCTGTCACATGACATTCCAGTCTCCACTTCACCGTTATTCGAACTGTTTAGGTATCGAGGATTGGTGAATGTATGGTTACATAACCACCGGTGATTTCATCACCGCCGGTGATTTTAGTGTGGCACTATCACGCTGTAGACGAACATAATTAAACAAACAAACAAATGGGTAAAAAAAAAAAAAAAGAATAAGCATAAGTTTCATTGTAATGTAATGTTTGAATGTCTGACTTAGTTTTTTTTTTCCTTCTCTGCTTGTCTGTTTGTTTTTCTTTTGATTTTTCTTTTCTTTACGTTTTCCTTGTTGCTGTGCTGTTTGATTTTGATTTTGATTTTTGTTTTTTTGATTTTTTGACCGGGTCATCAAATCAGTCTATTTATATCTGTTGATGCCTTCCTCTTTTAGTGGGGACACTACGATGCATGTCTTAGCAGGAGGTAGTGGGAGAGAATAGCGACGGTAGTAATAATGAGGCAGTGGTGGTGGTGGTCGTGGTGCTGTGCTAGTAGTACTTAGCAGGAGGTAGTGGGAGAGAGCGGCGGTAGCGATAATGAGACAGTGGTGGTGGTGATGTGATCGTAGTACTGTAGTGATGGTGTTGAAGTTGAAGTAGAAATAGAAGTTGAGATATCTTGACTAGAGTTTTTGGCGTGGTAGTGGTGATGATGGCGGTGGTGGTGTTGGTGGTGAAATAATTTGCCTGTCTGTCCACTTAGCCATTTAGCTATTTTGCCATTTTGCCATTTTCCTCTTTTTCGACTATAACATTTCTGATCCAAAATTAAATATTAAATATTGTGGCCCTATGCCTTAAAGTGATGCGTTATGGCTTGCTGAGCGTTAAAATGTAATCTTATACGTCATTTGTAATAAGAATTATTCTATCACAATTGTTTTAAATAAGTAAAAATCAAAAACTTACGGGAGCTATTCCATAACGATATATATCCACCATGTGCGTTTTCTTCCCTTATTATTATTATTATTATTATTATTATTGGTCTAAGCGGACGTATTTTGCTCGCTCACAGTAAGTCGCTTTATTTGCCTGTTTAAATTATTTGTTGTTAAATAATTCTTGTTGTGTAAGGGATATAAGCCCTTAGACTTTGCCCAGTGAAGGGGAAAGTATAATATTTGGGCCTTTTGGCCCAAATATTTGAACTTTGTTTTACATGTTAAAACATTTACGAAGAAAAAAAAACGTGGCTGAGAGCCCCCCCCCCCCCCCCCCAACGATATGTCGGCTGTCGTGCAACAACGACGTAGAAGTTGAGAGGAGCGCTACAGCGAAATTAACACACATTGATAACACAAACACCACCACAAACAAGGTAAACAAAGACACCAATGATAC
Organism: Eledone cirrhosa; assembly: GCA_964016885.1. Taxonomy (NCBI): domain Eukaryota; kingdom Metazoa; phylum Mollusca; class Cephalopoda; order Octopoda; family Eledonidae; genus Eledone; species Eledone cirrhosa. Next base: position 7,630,271 of record OZ024742.1, on the reverse strand, counting down.
CAATAAGAACTCGAATTTTGAAAATAAATGACAGTAACAGCGACAACGAAAATACAGATAACAAAAAAAAAATAACAAATAGAACAACAATATCAACACCACTAACATGAAAACACATAGCGACAAAACCAACAGCAACAATACCAACTGCACCGAAAACAACGGTGGCAACAAAGACATCAATGATAACAGCGACAGTGCTAACAACAACACCAACAAGAACAACGTCAACAACACCCCCAACGAAAACCAGAAGAACACTTTCGCTGCGGCAGCAGCAAAACAGAGGCCATGCTTCAATATGGACCTCTCAAACAAAGATGAAAAGTTGGCCCATGCATGGAAGCTCATCAAGCAAGAGCAAACTTGGGCCAACTTAACTGTACCGGTAGAAGCTATTGAGGCAGTGGAGGGCAAAACGGTGCATTATAGATGCATCTCAGCACAGACCAAAAGGGCAGCGTTAATCCCACAAGAAGATGTCGAAGTCGCGCTGAGGTGCATCAGAGAAGACACCCAGTACATAGAGAGGGGCAGAGAGTACGGCACTATTTCGGTGTTGTTCAAGTCAGAAGCCCTCGCTATGAAACACGCTATGATTCCTTGCAAAACCAGCAAGGTCATAATGTACCCCTCCCACATGGGAAAAAGAACGGCCCGTCTCCGCTTTCCCAGAATCCAACCAGGACTTGACATGTGGTGGCTTCTGGGATGTGTGATTGTGGAGGGGACGGATACAGTCCCTATTGAAGTGACCAGAACGGCCAGAGAGGACTGGTCTGGGGTTGACCTGGAGATCCTTCTCCAGATCAGGCCCGAGAATGTGAAGATAATCCCAGACCACATCCGCCTTCAGAATGGGACTGTCACTCACATTATGACCGAAGGCAAAAGGCCGCAGTGTTTTGTTTGTGGGAAAAAAACCCATTTGCGAGCCTTCTGCCCTCAACTGCTGAAAGAGGCAAGGGGTCGAAAGGCTGCACTGCTGCCGACACCGGGGCGAGGACCACAACCAACACCTGCACCGGCAAAACCACCAAAAACAACACCAATAGAAAGACCACTACCAACATTGACCACCCAGAGGGAAAACGAGGAAAGCTGTCAAATTCCCCCTCCCCCAACAAATACACACACCAATAAAACTTTAAACATACATACAGACACAGACCCCTCATCTACCAGTAGTGAAAATGAGGGAGATCCAAAATCCCCCAAAATACAAAAAAGGAAACACAAAAAGAAAAAAAAAAACAACAAAGCACAAAAGCACCCACAATAAAAAACGCAGACACCACCCACGCAAACATCTCTCCAATAACACCAACATCAACACCACCATTACCGTCACCATAATCCCCCAAACGCAAACAACTGAGACAGACGCAAGAACAAATATACACACAAACATCTGAAACCACAGACACCGCACTCACAACAAACACAGATACAACCGAAACAACACCACCAAAACCATCACCACCACAGCCACACAAACAAATAAAATCACACCAACAAAACATTCAAAACTTCGTGCTCGTCAGGAGGGCCAACAAGGAACTGATGGCCCTCGTAGCACAAAGTGAAAATATACAAAAAGAGGGGGACATTTTAAAATCGAGCACATTTCGCGTGCCGGAAGATTTGGTTCTGGTGCGAATGTCGCTCGACATATTCAAAGAGATACGAGACAGCTTTCCTCGGGACGTGGGAACCCCGAACGTAAAACCCACTTCAAGACTTTTAAAGGGGTTCCCAAAAGAAACCCCACTAACTATGGAGGTCGAACAACCCGACCTTCACAAGAGCCCGGAAGGTAAGTAAACCTTCCTCTCTCTCTGTTTAACCTGCCAACATGGCCATATTAAGAGTAGGATGTTTAAATGTTCGAGGCCTGGGATCGTCCTGGAAGCAGAGTCACCTGCTCAACGACCTCAGGTCTATAGAAATGGATGTAATTGCAGTCGGCAAGACCAGGATTTCCGACACGCGCGCACTAGCCCCCATTTTCGACGACTATCAGATCTTTGCATCTGTTAGCCGGCCGGGAATGGGAGACGGGGTGGCAGTGCTGTTTAGGAAAGGCCTGGATCTCGAGGTAAGGTCGATCTTCCGGGACCCGGACGGGAAGTTGGTGGTCCTGGACGTGAACAATAATGAAGGTGGTGCCTTTAGACTGGTGGCCGTCTATGCTCCTACTGGGGCAGGACGGCCGGACTTCTTTAGACGCCTGGAAGCCTTTCTGAGTACGTCTCGCCCTTTACTGTTAGCGGGGACTGGAACGGCATCTTAGACGCACGCTGGGACTGTGTGGGAGTATCCGATAGGAGCGGGGGCTGCAAAAGCCTCAAGAACCTGATCAGCCAGTTCCAACTGTCTGACAGGTACCGACTAGATTTCCCTAATGCGCCAGTGTGGACCTGGGCTAACCGCATAGGGTCATCTAGATCGTATATAGACAGGATATTCATTAGGAAAATAGACAGAAATAGTATAAGCTGTCCACGTTTTGAAACAGTCGCCTATTCAGATCACAAGTTTGTGATCTGTATGGTCGACCTAGATAAGACGCGTAGGTTAGGACCTGGTTACTGGAAGCTAAACATGTCATTTCCGGCACGTAAGGCTTACAGGGACCAGGTCAACAATTTAGTTAAGAAAAAGTTGACAGGGGGAGTCGTCAACAATAGATGGTAGTGGTGGTGGTGGGGGGGGGGCTCTCAAAAGAGAGATTAGAGTAATGTCGATAGAGTTTAGCAAAGAAGTAGCATTAGAGAAAAATAGAAAAGAGGGAGAGTTGGTAGATAAGTTAGACGAGGCTATTGGTAGTGGCATTGCAACTGATGTGCTAGCGGCGAGAATAGCATTAGACCATTTCTTCAATGCGAAACACGAAGGTTGCATTGTCAGAGCTAAGGCACGTGCTCTGAGAAACGAAAGAACCAAAGCTGTTCGATGGGCCCGCGTGGCAGAGGCGCAGCGTGGTAATAAAACCACGATTCGGTCTTTGACGGACCGAGACGGGCACGAGCTAAGCGATTCCAAGAGGATGTGTGAAGCCTTTCGCCAACATTTTGCTCGGTTGTTCGGGGGAAGTGGCGGGTCAGAGATGGTCACGGACTTCAGTCCCTACCTCGATGGCTTGCCGCAACTCTCGAGGGCTGACGCTGGGCACTGCGAAAGGCCAATTACTTCAGCCGAGATTCAGGATGCCCTTGTCGGCTGCATGAGGCGCAAGTCACCCGGTTTAGATGGTCTGCTTTACGTAAATATGCCAGACTTGTTCTCCAATCTCCTCGAAGCCCTCTACTGCAACTGGCAGCAAAACGGTTCTGTGAGCCAGGGCGTAGTGACACTGATAAGGAAAGACGAGAACAAGAGGGACACATTAGACAATTTCAGGCCCATAACTCTGCTCAACACAGAATTTAAGATTTTGGCCAGGGTGTTAGCGAAGAGGTTGGCGCTTGTCGTCGGGGATTTGGTTGGGGAGGCGCAAACTTGCGCAATCCCAACCAGGTCCATACACGACAACCTCCACCTAATACGATACATCATAGAGAGGGTAGGGTGTAAACCTGGCTTCAGTGGGGCTCTGATCAATTTAGATCAATCGAAAGCATTCGATAGGGTCCACCATCGGTACCTGGAGGCTGTCCTCAAGGCGGCTGGCTTCGGCCCCGTCTTCAGAAGATGGATCGCAGCAATGCACAGCGGCACCTGCTCGATGGTCAATATTAATGGCCACCTCTCGGAACCGTTTCAGGTCTCCCGATCGGTCCGTCAAGGGTGCCCTCTCTCCTCCCTTCTGTACGTATTGACTCTCGAGCCTTTACTGCCGAAGCTAGAGCTGTTGCAGGGCATCCCGCTCGAACCGGCACGCGGAAAAGCCGCGTCGGCTTATGCAGACGACATCACCGTGATGGTGTCGGACACCTCAGAAATCGAGGTGGTTGGCAACTTATTGGAGGAATATAAAAGGTGGACAGGAGCAAACTTAACCCGGAAAAGTCAGTAGGCTTGCAACTCGGCACCTGGAGAGGCAAGCCCATGCCGTCCAACAGCGTCGTTAGGCGCTGGACGGACGGACCGGTAAAGTTGCTAGGGGTTTGGTTCGGGCCAGACCTCCAGGTGGATAAGAATTGGGACGAGGTGACGGGCAGGTTAGCCAGTCTCACCCAGAAATGGGCTGGGATGAAGCTATCACAGAAAGGTCGGGCGGAGATGGCGAACGCGTACATCGCGTCCGTCATCTACTACCGTCTGACTGTCGTCCCTTGCCCTCGTTCGCGCCCCGCCATCTTGGAGCGTCTCCTCTTCAAATTCTTGTGGAGGGGTCAGGTTCCGCTGGTGAGGCGGTCCATCTGCTGCCAGCACCCCCTACGTGGAGGGCTGAGCATGCCGTGGCTAATGATGAGCAGGCACGCGCTGAGGCTGCGGTATCTCCAGATATTCTGCCTAAACGGTGAACAGGTCTGGTCGCCGTTTGTCAGACGGGGCTTTCTGCAGCTCGTTTCTTTGACTGAGTTGCAGTCCTGGGTCAAGAAGAGACCGAGACTGGGTGACTGGCATCTGGAATGTTGCCAGGCACTCACTGCCCTCTACCAGGCGGGCAATGCGGTCAGTGGAACTTCCACTCTCGAGTTCTATAGAGGATTAGTGGGGGGAAAGTGCGACGACGCACTCGGAGAGGCTCTGGGTGTCAACGAAGTCGAACTAACCAGTCTGTACCGGAGGACTTTCGAGCCGGGGACGATGGATAATTTCCAAAAATCCCTCGCTTGGCAGTGCTACCGGGGGGCACTGCCGGTTCGAGATAAACTCTACAGGCACGAAAGTGCTGTCAGACGTAACTGCTCGTTCTGCACGCACTCGTCCAGTGTCCGTGCATTACTGACTTGTGGAGTTATGTTGAACAGCTGTTGTCGCGTGTAGAACGGATCCGGCTATCGGCCGAGTCCATAGTGAAGATCGACCCGCCGCCTTCTTTTGGCCAGGAAAGGCAGGCAATTTTCCTCTGTCTGGTGGCAGTAGTGAAAGAGGTTGTATGGTGGACGAGGTTGAAAGGACTGAAGACACTTTTCTCTTCGGCCAATCCCTCATCAACTTTTTCAAGTTTCACTTGGAAAGGAAGGTGAGGGTGGAGAGAGAAGTGCTGCCCCCCAGTACATTTGCTGAAAGGTGGGTGAATGTGGCGAGAATGGCCCGTGTGAGTGGGCCTACTCTGGTCATGCGGCTGTAGGTAGGTAAATTAGAAGAGGAGAGGGGTGCCCTTCCAGGGTGCTCTCGAAGCGTCGGGTCGTTCAGGACTGGTGGGGTACCTGAGCGAACCCTGGGTGGTCATCCCCCCTATTAGGGAATTTTTTCTTGTAATTTTCTTGTTACTTTGTTATTGTTACTTTGTTCATTCATATTGTTTACTTGATTTTTCTGTAAAACCCCACTGTCCCAGTCTTTTGTATTGTCCCCTATATGTCGGCCCTTGTGGCCAATAAATGAAATCATATATCTGTAAATTAAAGGTGGAAAACTGGGAGAGGGCACTTGCCTTGGTGGTCAGGGTCATTGTGGCTTTTTACTGGGCTTTCTCCACAAATGTCCCTCCGAAGTCTCCCCCTATTGGGGAATTTTTCATTATTATTTTTTGTTACATCCTCTGTTTTTGTTTTTTACACGCAGAAATGCCCATTTGTACCGTCCTGCATTGTCCTGCACTGTCCTTAATGTCTACTTTATGTAAACCCTTGTGGTTAATAAAGAAATCATTATTATTATTATTATTATCATTATTATTATTATTATTATTATTATTATTATTATTATTATTGGCGACCTACGTAGTAAATCGTATCATCGTGAGCTCTGCAAAGGTTTGTTATTTTCAGTTGTTTAAAATTGATATTTATGGAAAATTTTTATTGTTAACTGTATATAAATGCACATACATTGATTTCTGAAAAGGACACTCAAAAATATTGGGGCCTTGAGCCCAAAATTTAAACTTTTTATAATTATCAAAAAAAAATTTTTCTTCGAAAAATCATGGATGACTCAGAGTCACTCCTTCCTCACAATCTAACACCTCACACCGACACCACCATTGTAAATATTTCTACGTTTGCCAACACTGGAAATATAAGCAGTAGCAATATTTTAAATTTGTCTCAGGCAGACGTTCATTTCCCGCCATTACCAATGATTGCAGATGTTAAAGCCGCCACCTCCACCACCACAGCGACAACAGAAACAAAAGAAAAAAATAAATCAACTCGTGATATCGAAATTAATTCAACCAAAATGAACTCTTCCACACCGAACACCACTGACACCACCAACACCACAACTGAAACTAAAATTCACAATAACAAAAATAACGATAACAACAACAGCAACAATGACATTAAGAAAACTACCCTGATTTTTGCCAGAGTAGCAAAAACGTGCGAAGCGATCCAGGTAACTCAGGAAGAATTAAAAGAAGCCAAAGGAATGGTAAAGAAAGATGGGTACAGGGTCAGCCTCTCCCCCAACCTCACCTAATAAAATGGAGCATCGTCGCCTATGCACCGTGTCTTATCGGACAATTAACATAAAATCGCACCGAGTGGAACGGGAATCCGAGTCCCAAATCCAAAAAACTTTGGGACATGTGTGGGCAAAAAAACCCCACATCAGACGTGGGCAGAAATATGGAACCGTGGACGTATTCTTTGAAACACCACAGGAGGCCAGAAAACACTCCATGGCCCCATTAAGAAGTGATGACTTCACACTCGTCCCAAGCTATTGTTTCCAGAGACTTGTGAAGATCAGGGTGACCCACGTTCCACCGGCCATCGAAATTCCTTGGCTAATGGCTGCCGTCCTCGCCGGCATCGAGGCCAATACCAAGATAATTGAAATAGCGAAAGAAAAGCAGGAGAACTGGTCCGGATCTGGGATGGAGCTCCTGATCCAAGCGGACCAAAAAAGCATTGGGGAGATCCCAGAGGTAATAGACCTCACTGACAGCAGCCACCTCACCGTAATCGTCGAGGGCAGAAGGCCTAGGTGTGTCTTTTGTGGTGAAGGAACCCACCTAAGGGCTTTTTGCCCTTAGGCTAAAAGGTTGAGGCCACCTCTCTTACCCACCCCAGTGACTCAACCATCAACACCACCAGCAGCAGAAATGGCAGCAACAACTGTAGCAGCAACAACAGAAGCAACTGTAACAGCAACAACCCCAGCAACAGTAGCAAAACCAACACCACCACCACCCAACGCGCCAGAACTAGCACCAGCGCCTACACCATCCACCACGCCAAAACCAAAACCAACGCCTGTGGAGGATTTTCCACTCCCCGGCTTATCGCAACTGGAGACAGATTGTGACGACGAGCAGTGGGAAACGGTATCAGGAAAAAAGAAAAAAAGAAACCAAAAAAGGAAAAATTATCTTCCTTGCCCCTCCAAAAACAAAATACAGAGGGAAACAAATAAATTATCAAACAAAAAGGTTAGGACAGATATGCCACCACCCACACCAGCATCACCAACCCCATCACCACAAACACCCACACCATCATTAACCCCAACACCACCATCTCCAACACCACAAAAGTCACCAAAAAGCGTAACAGAAACAAACCCACAACAAACGCAATCAAAACAAAACAACCAAAACGATACACACTACACAGCATTAAATTTGAACAACAACCAATTATTACACTACATGCAACACAACACCAGCATCACAGAAAATGACTACACAACAACCCAAAAGTTCACACCACCTCCACACATACAAATCACTCGTATCACACAGAAAACGTACACGACACTGAAACAAAAATTCCCCAAAGACATCGGAAACTTCCGACAAACGCTCTCCAGGAGGATTTATAAGGACATCCTTCCGGAGGAGGCCACAAGCAGTGAAAAGGATGGACAAACCATCCTTCCTCTACGAGAAGTAAGGTAAGTGGTCTTTCCCATCTTTTCCACTCCATTTCAATATGACCTCACTCAGAATAGGCAACATAAATGCGCGTGGCTTGGGGTCGTCATGAAAGCAGGGCCACCTGCTCAACGACCTCAGGTCACTAAACATAGATGTAGTGGCCATCAGCGAGACCAGAATCTCCGAAGTAGTGGCCTTCGCACCGATCTTCGGCGGCTACGATGTGTACGCATCTCCCAGGCGTCCGGGATCGGGGGGGGGGGGGGAGTTGCTGTGCTTTTTCGGAGAGGTTTGGATCTCGCCATACGGGCCATCTTCCTGGACCCAGAAGGTGAGTTGGTGGTGCTAGACGTGACCAGCGGAGACGGGCAAACTTTCAGGCTAGTGGCCGTCTATGCCCCGACAGGAGCAGGGCGGCCTGATTTCTTCCGACGTCTGGAGACGTTTCTTGGAACGTCCCGCTCTTTAGTGTTAGTGAGCGACTGAAACGGGATCTTAGATGCACGCTGGGATTGTGTGGAATTAGCGGATAGGGGAGTAGGGTGCAAGAGCCTCACCAACCGGCTCAGGCGTTTTGAACTGTCTCACTATTACCGATTGGATTTCCCGAATGTGCCAATGTGGACTTGGACAAATCGCATAGGGTCATCCAGATCATATCTAGATAGAGTATTTTGTAGAGAAATAGATAGGTCTAGCTTAGGCTGTCCACAATTCAAGATAGTCAGCTACACGGACCACAAATTCGTGATCTTTGTGCTTGACTTAGATAGGCTTCATAGTCGAGGACCCGGCTACTGGAAGCTAAGCGCCTCCTTACCAGCGCGCATGGCCTAGAGGGACCGGATTAGCGAACTAGTTAAGCGGGCGTTGACGAAGGCTATCGTCAACAACAAGTGGTGGTTTGCTCTGAAAAGAGCAATTAGAATAGAGTCCATTAGGTTTAGTAAGGCTTTAGCAATAGAGAAAAATAGAGCAGAGGGAGAATTAGTTAGAAAATTAGACGAGGCGCTTAACAAAGGCATCGAGACCGACGTACTTGCGTCGAAATTGACCCTTGACCAATTCTGCAATGCAAAGCACGAAGGCTGCGTTGTCAGAGCTAGGGTGCGTGCTCTCAGACACGAGGGGATGAAGGCGCGTCGTGGCAACAAAGCCACGATCCGGTCTGTGTTGGACCACGACGGGCGCATGTTACTCGATCCCGGGCAAATGTGTGAAGCTTTTCAGCGACACTTCGCTCAGTCGTTCGAGGGGCAGCGATGGGCCGGATCGAGGGATGGAATTTAGTGTCTAACTCGACGGACTGCCGCGGCTCTCGGCCACTGAGGCGGAGTGTTGCGAAAAGCCGATAACAGCCGCTGAAGTACGGGAGGCAATGACTAGCTGCACAAGGGGTAAATTGCCTGGTTTGGATGGTCTGCCCTATGAACTTTACGTATAGATGCCAGACTTGTTCGGAGGCCTCTTGGCGGAAGTCTACTGCAACTGGCAACAGAACGGGAGAATTCCCAGGTCTGTGAGCCGATGAGCTGTGGAGCTTCTGAGAAAGGATCCGAACAAGGGGGATAACATAGATAACTTTAGGCCCATAACTCTGCTAAACACAGAGTTCAAGATTTTGGCCAAGGTGCTAGCAAAGAGGTTGGCGCTTGTCGTTGGTGGTCTGGTGGGAGAGGCGCAGACATGCGCCATTCCCGACAGATCCATCCACGACAACCTCCACCTCATGCGATACATCGTAGAGAGGGTAGCTAGGGAACCTGGCACAGGTGGGTCCTTGATCAATTTAGATCAGTCGAAAGCTTTCGATAGGGTTGACCATCGTTACCTAGCGGCAGTCCTGAGGGCGGCTGGCTTTGGGCGCGTCTTCAGAGGCTGGATCGCTGCCATGCACAGCGACATCTGCTCTGTGGTGTGAGTGAACGGTCACCTCTCGGAACCGTTCAACATCATGCACTCGGTCGCCAAGGATGTCCCCTCTCGTCCCTCTTGTACGTATTGACTCTCGAGCCATTACTGCACGAACTGGAGACGTTGAGGGGGGTCCCGCGCGAACTAGGATGCGGAAGATCCGTGTCAGCATATGCGGACGATGTCACCGTAGTGGTGTCGAACGCCAAACACATCGAGGCGATCGGCACTACACTAAGAGAATACGAAGCGGTGACAGGAGCAATGATCAACCAGGAAAAGTCAGTGGGCCTGCAGCTCAGCACCTGGAGAGGCAGGTCTATGCCGTCCAACAGCGTCGTCGGGCGCTGGACGGACGGACCGGTTAAATTGATAGGGGTCTGGTTCGGTCCGGATCTCCAGACGGACAAAAACTGGGACGAGGGGACGAACAGCGTGGCTTCTCTCACCCAGAAATGGGCCGAGAGGAAGCTATCCCTGAAAGGTCGAGCGGAGGTGGCTAACGCGTACATCACGTCCGTCATCTACTACCGCCTGACCCTCGTACCTTGTCCTAAGCCCCGCCTGAGTGCGCTGGAGCATTTGCTCTTTCGCTTTTTGTGGAAGGGACGCGCTCCGATGGTCAGGCGGTACATCTGCTGTCAACACCCGCTACGTGGAGGGCTGGGAATGCCGTGGCTGATGATGCGCAGACACGCGCTCAGGCTACGACTTCTCCACCTCTTCCTCGACGGTGATCAGGTGTGGTCGCCGTTTGCTAGACGCGTCTTTCCCCAGCTCGTCTCCTTGGCGGAGCTGCAGTCCTGGGTCAAGCGAAGACCGAGAGGGAGCGCTTGGAGACTGGAATTTCTTCAGGTGCTCACAGCCCTCGACTAATCGGACAATGTGGTCGGTAGAAACTCCACCTTGGCGTTCTATAGAGGATTAGTGGAGGGGAAGAGCGACGACGTACTTGGGGAAACTCTAGGCGTCAACGAAAATCAACTAGCCGATCTCTTCGGAAGAACTTTCGAGCCGGGGCCTATGGACAACTTCCAGAAATCCATGGCCTGGCAGTGCTACCGAGGAGCTTTGCCAATTCAGGATAAACTCTACAGACATGGAGGTGCCGTTAGCCGGGCATGTCCGAGATGCGCGAAGGGCGACGAAACCGTCCTGCACGCACTCGTCCAGTGTCCGAGCATTGCTGACTTGTGGGTTTATGTCGAACACCTGCTGTCGCGTAGAGGAAGGATCCAGCTATCTGTTGAGTCCATCGTGAAGATTGTCCCGCCCTCTTCCTTTAGCCGAGAAGGGCAGGCAGTTTTTATCTGTCTGGTGGCCATGGCGAAAGAGATAATACGGTAGACACGTTTGAAAGGGCTGAAGACGAGCACTTACCTCTTCGGTGATGCCCTGATTAACTTTTTCAAATTTCATTTGAAAAGGAAAATCAGGGTAGAAAGGGAAGTGCTCTCTTCCCAGCATTTTGTTGAAAGATGGGTGAGAGAGGCAAGAATGGTCCGAGTGAATGGGCCTACTCTGAGTATGCGTCTGTAAATTAAAGGTGGAAAACTGGAAGAGGGCACTTGCCCTGGTGGTCAGGGTCACTGTGGCTTTTTAATGGGCTTTTTCCACGAATGTCCCTCTGAAGTCTCCCCCTATTGGGGAATTTTTTCATTGTTCTATTATTACATCCTCTGTTTCTTGTTTTTTACACGCGGAAATGCCCATTTGTACCGTCCTGTATTGTCCTGTACTGTCATTAATGTCTACTTTATGTAAACCCTTGTGGTTAATAAAGAAAGCATTATTATTATTAATATTATTATTATTATATACTATTAAGCTATCATACTTCACTGCACCAAACCTTGAAGCATACATAAAACACTTAACTTAAAGCAATTAAACAACACTACAAAACAAAATATTTTAGTAACAAATGAGCATAACGTAGTATCGGCCTCCCAACCACCAAATCGGAGACGGGTGCTACACAATCCACCTGAACTGTTATCCCAACCTATCCATGGTATACCTGCTACCCACAACAAAAACTGCAACTGCCACCTACCCGAAAGATACCCATTGAAGAATAAATGCCTAGAGTCCAACATTGTTTATCAATGCACTGTCGAATCGAACGACCAGAAATGGTATCACATCGAGTCTACCACTACCTCCTTTAAATCTCGCTGGTATCGTCATCGATTCTCGATTAAACATCCTAATCACCGTCTTGTGACTACGCTCGCCAATAAGACCTGGCAACTCCGAGAATGCAACTGGCAGTTCACCTTGAAATGGGATAAACTTTCCAGCGCAAGTGCATAGCGGAGTGGATTGAAGTACTGCAGATTATGCAACCTTGAAATCTTTTACATCTTAAAATCCCAAAATAAATTACTAAATGACAGAATCGAACGATCATTATATTGCAACCACAAACTTAAGGCTAAATTCCCTCACTATAAAATAACTTAACATTCAAACGCGAGACTCTAACATGGCTTTGTCGCTAACTATTTTCTCTCAATATCTACTTCCTAACTATATCCCCACCTCCATACTACAAGACAATACCATGCTTATCATTATAAATGGATACTCAAGTGTGATTTGTAGACTACAACTATGGACTCCATGTACCCCCATCTCGTAGCTTTCGTCTGTCCCCTCTCTATCTCTCTTTCTTCCTCTCTCTCCCTTCCTCTTGCTCTCTCTCTCTCTTTCTCGCCCTCGGTCTACCTCCCTCCCTCACCATATCTATGAACCTGCTCTCTGTGGCAATAAATAATTCCAACCGTAACTATATCAACACACCGCCTAAGGTTGTCAAGTTGAGAGTAAGCAGTATAATAAAACCCCTACCACAACATTTTGATTAAGATATCTGTATTCTTCAAACCACTCTCTCCCATTTCTCCAACGCCTACATCTCTCTCTCTCTCTCTCTCTCTCTCTCTCTCTCTCTCTCTCTCTCTCTCTCTCTCTCTCTCTCCTTCTTTCTCTCTTCCTTTTCTACTCTATCTTCCCCAATAACTTCCTTTAAGAAATACAAGGGTATTTACATTCTACATTTTAACCATTCCGCTCTGTGGAAACGGTAGAAGCAGCATTTGAAAATTGAGTTTCAGCAAATAATTACCAATTTTCACATAGCATGACTAGGCTGTATAACCACTGTGGAAACATTTGTAAGCACTCGGAATAAATTACCTTTTTATGATGTCTACCTGTTATTATTCATTATCTTGATTATGTGAAGGGCATATAATCGAAAAATACACTCCCCTGACCATGAAAATGCCGAAGTACATGAAATACTTGACATCCCTTCGCTGTGCATCTCCAATACTTTTAACACTTTTAATGCTTGCACTATTTTTAATGCTTATAATATTTCTCCACACACAGACTATATCAACCATATAAAGAATTTGCCACCAGATCTACCAACCTAACACTCTTGTTTACCTACCTAAGTGCCTCTACCACACATATCTCTCTGCCACACTATATAAACAAGACGCACATGCGTGCCACACATATAACTGCACTATATAACCGCTTATCTTCATGTTGTATTTTAACCTGTGTTTTTGATTTTTGATTTTTGATTGTACCTCTTAATATAAATGTAATCTCGAACTGTGTACTGCCACTCTAAATTCTGTAATGGATGTTGATCCACAATGTTTGAATATGTGTCAATGTTTGAATATGTATCGGTATGTCTCTCGGCTGAACAGGAGGTCATATAACTGTCCATGCATTAATAAATTGCTCCGAAGAATCCAAACCTCGGTTTGGAGGAAACAGCTGTAAGCACAATAATGTTTTGAACAGTTCTTTGATTCTTATATTTCATATATATATATATATATATATATATATATATATATATATATATATATATATATATATATATATATATATATATATATATATATAGTTATGTAATAAACAACATAAGGCAATTATTCCATTTACCAATGGATCCTTAAAAGCAAAAAATTTGGCTTTCAATCATCAGAATGAAAAAATCCTGGTGTATTTTCTTGATATTGGATTCTAAAAACAAAAATGCAATCTATATGAAAGTGAGGCTGGAGAAGGAAGAAGGAAAGGAAAAATAAAATAAAAACACACATGCAAACACACATACACACACACACAATTATATACATACACACATATATATATAGATACATACACACATACATACACACACACATATACACATATATATGTGTATATATATACATACACATACATATACACATACATACATACACACATAAATATCAACATATCCATAAATACACATACATATATACAACCACACACATATATATACATATATATATATATAAATAAATATATATATATATATGCATACACATACATAGCCATACACACATACATATACATACACAAAATCATACGCATATACACGTACAAACATACACATACATACACACATATATACATGCATACATATGCATGCACAAAAATAAAAAAATATACACACACCTCTACATATTCACACACGCAAATAAATATAAGAAAAAATATATATAATAATAAAAAAATAAAAGACATAAAAAAGAAAATAAAGATTATTATAAAGTTGACAGCGATACAGGCAACAAATAAATGAACAAACACACGTGGTAAGCAATACACACAAATGCACGTACACATACAGACGTAAAAATAAATACACACACACACTCTTACACATAAATATACATATACAAATACATAAACACATACATACGCAAACACAAATAGATACACACACACACACACACATATACATGTATACACACACATATACATATATATATATATATATATATATATATATATATATATATATATATATATATATATATATATATATACATATATATATATATATATATATATATATATATATATATAAGGAATTTATATCTAGTAACATTTATATACACACAGATGCATATCAATGCTAGCAAATATATAGGTTTTGTCTTATTAACAATGTGGTTCAATGCATGGGGTTGCAGAACAATAATATGAGAGACGTAAAATAAGAAAATTATAAAATTAACTTACTTACTAAAAAATCACTTCCAACTAATTAGTTTCTGGAATGGAGTAAATATATTTTCCGAAGAAACATATTGAAAATCATTCCGTCATCAGGAAAGTCTTTTTCCGTATAGGTCTCCAGGCATAGCGAGGACACTGGAAACTTATTAAAAAAATAATTCAGTGGAATGGAAATAGCGATGCGTGGACTGGATTCCAAGCCATTGAGAAAATCACTGCCTCCTACGTCTGTGGCAAATTCAAAAAGAATAACTACTCGCTTTCCACTGATTGACCTCGATGTCACGTGATTGATTCTTTTTGACATGTTCTCCATGTGCAACCTGCAGTATTCTTCTCCCCATTTTTTCACATATATTTACCTAAACTGCGATTCTGTTTTTCTCTCTCTCTCTCTCTTACTGCTCCCTCGTTCTCTCTGTTTCTCCTACTTTCTTTCGCCCCCTCTGTCATGTCAGTTAACTCTTCCTCACACTTCCACTCACTCACTCACTGTTTCTTCCCTTCTCACTTCACCCCGTTCGCGACGAATACATTTTCCTTCTTTCTGACATTTGGATT
The DNA here is from genome assembly GCA_964016885.1 of Eledone cirrhosa. Taxonomy (NCBI): domain Eukaryota; kingdom Metazoa; phylum Mollusca; class Cephalopoda; order Octopoda; family Eledonidae; genus Eledone; species Eledone cirrhosa. Next base: position 7,614,769 of record OZ024742.1, on the reverse strand, counting down.
CATCTCGAAAGGTCTTTTTTCTAAGCGCTCATATATTCACCTAGCTTATGCTAACATAATAACTATGTAGCTTGTTCCCTTCCTCTCTACGGTTAGCTTTCCTCTTTGTTGTTTACATGTCTCACTCGCTTTACGCGTTTTAATTGTCCTAATAACTTAATTTAGTTATTATTGCACCGACGTGAGGTATATGATTTTTAATGCAATGAAATATCTATGATCGTCGGCAAATCACTGATGAGGGACTCATTTTATAACATGTTATCCATGTGCAACCTGCAGTATTCTTCTCCCCATTTTTTCACATATATATATATATATATATATATGAGAAAGGACATAAATATTATAAAATAATATTTTATATATAAAAAAAAATTTTGAATACGAGAAATAATAAATAAAAAAATATATATATATTTAGAAAAGGGTATAAATGGCCATAGCAGACCTAGAGCACTCAACAAGTTCATGGAGCAAAAGATCAATGAAAATAATCATCAAATCACTATATATAATGATGTACATACATACACCCTTATGCATATATACATACACACACACACACACACACACACACACACACACATACACACACACACACAGACACACACACACACACACACACACACACACATAAATATATATACATACACAAAAAAAAAACAACCACAGAAATATAAACACACATACAATTACGTATATATATATATATATATATATATATATATATACACACACATAGGAAAAAGCCTGCCCCTACGGCAGAGCTCAAGCCTTTTCTGAGGCCATTATATAAAGACACACAAAACCATTATATAAAAAATTAATATCTAAAAACAAAAATATTTTTGGTATGTGAAGGGTAGCGCAAGAAAAAAGAGGGGGGAAAAGAGGGGGGAAAATGACATAGGAAAAGGTTTAAATATAAGGGGAGATAAGGGAGAAAGAGAATACAAGAGTACAGAACGTGGATTCAGCAGGTAAAAAACCTTAGTGGAAGTAAAGAGCAGGGAAGGAGTTCAAGCTGGTTGAGTTATCGTAGGAATGTCAATCCAGTTACAGATCAGATGTGATGAGGACAACATCGGAAGATCTCTCTCTTTGAGTTCAGGCAAGCAGAAGTGGCATTCAAGTTTAGCAAAATCCTATATTTTTCTGTGGTACACAAAGAACAATTCTTTGTGCCCCTTTGGTACTCCCTCGAATGGTCTAAAATAGACCAATCGATAGAGTACGGGATGTTTTTATCCTTGAATTCGCACACTTTACTTGCGAGGGCCGTTGTTGTTCGTTTATCGGAGTGCTTAAAAGAAGCGACATGTGCATAAAACCTGGTTTTAAACCTGTCCTGGGTCATGCCGACATATCGCTCACTCCTGGCTGGCTGGTTGTTGATTAAAGGTGTTACTTTAGCCTCATAAACAACAGATTTGGTGTTACATTTGCCCTGCAATGGGCATTCATCCGGCTTCCTGCAACTGCGTCCTGGATTATATATATATATATATATATATATATATATAGTGACGAAACATAAGTCAATTGCATGAACTCATAATCCTTTATTTACTGCTATATATAATTCGATGATAGCCATTGAATGGCTATGACCTCATCAGGCAGTTAGTCAGTTCATAGATATGCCACCTCTGTGTTTATAGTGTTGATGGTATCAGAGCCTTGGGACATATGAGCTTTTTAGGAATAATTTAATGTTGTAAGCAGGAATAGTCTTAATTCTCATTGGTCAGTTTGTAGATGCTACTAGGGTTGGTATTTGACCTCAAAGAGGCAGGTGGTGTTGTAAAGTTCAAACCGTCAGGCAAGATCACAATAGTTCCATATGACTGATTTTCACAAAAAGCATTCCTGGTCAGATATATATTCAATTAAGGTTAATAGTATGAAATAGATACTACAGGTCATTCTTAAATTGAGGAATTTATGTGGAGTGGTGCTACTGAAAATTATGGTTAGAGTAGAAAATTTACAAATAAAAAGACTTATGTAGGTTGGCTTGCACGTACACTCACACCCACCTCCACAGACACACACATACAAATTGAGGAATTAATGTGGGGTGGTAATACTTAAAATAATGGTTAGAGTCCAATACTTAGATAGTTTAGAAAATTTAGAAATAAAAGGCTTATGTGGGTTGACTTGTACATACACTCACACCTACCCCCTCAGACACACACACATCTACACACAGAAATCCATACAGGTGTGTATATATGTACGCACAAGTATATATATATATATATATATATATATATATATATATATATATATATATATAAAATATATACATATACATAAAATATATATATATATAAAATACATATATATATAAAATATATGTATATACATAAAATATATATATATATATAAAATATATACATATATAAAATATACATACACATATATATATAAAATATATATATATACATAATATATATATATATATATATAAAATATATACATATATAAAATCTACATACACATATATATATAAAATATATATATTTATATATACATATATAAAATATATATATATATATATATATTTTATATATGTATATATATATATATTTTATACATATACACATATACACATATAAAATACATACATACATATAATATACATACATACATATATATAAAATCATGTTCAATAAAACGTTGTTTAGATGACTCCTAACCAGTAGAGGATCCGGTGGACCATCCACGATAGGGACCACAAACTATGGGTGGTTGTTGTTGTCCATTGGTCATTGGTACGGAGTGTAGGGTTCCTACAGGGCGGGGAGCGTTGTGGGAGGCCTTAACCGGGGTTTATCCATATAGCTTGAGGAAAGTTCCCGTCCTTGGGTGTCTGCAGGTACCGAATAAGTCGGCCCTTCTGTTTAATGCTTGGTTCCGCCATGAAGTATCTCGAGTGTCTCACTAAGACAGAGGTTGCAAATATCTGTCTGGGGGAACCTTTCTAACTACGGACCAGACCAGAGAGTGCGGGGTCTTTTCAAGTTTGAGCTTCCAGATCAATTCAATATATATATATACGATCTTATATATATATATATATATATATATATATATATA
>OZ024742.1:7581661-7609161 GCA_964016885.1 Eledone cirrhosa | reverse complement strand
TGAAGAGTGCTCTATGTAAGTTACAGAGCTAAATATAATGTATAATCAACAATACAATGTAATTACCTCATTACCAGAGGTTTCCCGAATAAGACGAATACAAGAAACGTCCTCATTCGTTCGTTAGACAAGGCAATTTACAAAGGTAATTGCCTTGTCTAACGAACGAATGAGGACGTTTCTTGTATTCGTCTTATTCAGGAAACCTCTGCTAATGAGTTAATTATATTGTATTGTTTATATATATATATATATATATATATATATATATATATATATATATATATATATATATATATATATATATATATATATAATATATAAGATCAAAAGATGGTTAAATGAGTTCCATGTATTTTATTATGCGCATTTCAAAAACAAATATCATCATGCAATAACATTTGTGTTTTCATCAGATAAAATAGGAGGACATGATATGAAGGTTAAAAACACTTGTGGATAGTGCAGTTTTAAATCAACATATGAAAAGTACTTTTAGATTGATGTGTGATATTGGGGAAACATTTTTTTTGAGGGGGGGGGGGGTGAAAAAGAGGAGGAGATGAGAGTAAAAAGTGGAGGGGGGGGAGTATAAGGAGGAGAGATGGCTGATAGAGAGAGATAGCTTTTATAACTGAGAAAAATATATTGTTTTGCATAGAGAGGTTGAAAAGCCGTTGGAAGATAATGTATAAATTAAAAGAATTTGAAAATTAACGAAGAGAAAAATAATGTAAAGTTAAGGTTTGTATATTGAAGGGTTTAATAATATGTGCGATGAAAAGAAGTTGTTAATATGTATTAAGAATAATATTTAAGGGTTTAATAATATGTGCGATGGAAAGAAAATGTTAATATGTATTAAGAATAATTTTAAGGGTTTAATAATATGTGCGATGGAAAGAAAATGTTGATATGTATTATTAAAAAAACAGAAATAATGTAAGTAAGGATATATTGTGAGATGAGCATGAATAAGTTAGATGAAAGTGAGAAAAAAATAATGAATAGAGGATGAATAATCTAACGTAAAAAAAAATGTTTATGTTTACGAAGGATTTTTTCAAGGTGATATAAAGTAAGAATATAGTGTATTGTGTAATAATTGTTTCTATGTTAGGCACAGTGAGAAAAGGTACAGATTAGGGGTTAGAAATTAAAAGAAAAAGAAAAGAAAAGGAAAAGGAAGAAAGGGAAGTGATGAATAGGAATGATATAGAATATGATAAATAACTTTGAAATAAGGTAGAAAGATGGGTATATTTTTAAAGAAGTATATATATATATATATATATATATATATATATGCCTTTGAGAAAAGGATTCTGAATTGATAAAGTTTAGGATATTAGCTGTATACTTTATGGAAAGTTTTGTGGAATTTATGCAAGCAGATAAGAAACAAGTCAGTGCGTCTATTTATTATAGAATCTAAATTAGAAATAATGGTACATTTTTCATTCAGACAGAGATTGCAAGTCTTGGATAGAGAACTGTTCAAGTATGGAGAAGCAGAGGAAACCTTTTTCCAAGAGATGTTATATTTAATATTTTTGTCTTTCAAGGACCATATGAGTTCTGAGAGAGCCGTGTTGGTTCTTTTAAGTTTATATTTAAAAGACGAATGATGATTATAAAGACGAGCTTTAAAGGAGGTGGAATTGGAGCCAAAATATGTGAAGGAATTGGTGTCAGTTATAACTTTACATTCGTAAATTAAGTTTTTATCAAGACAATGGTTGTTGAGAGGACATTTATTTTTAGCAGGGCAATTGCAATTGCGATTAGAGAGATTATTAACGAGTGACCTAGTGTTATCTATAGAAGGAATTGGATTGGAGAAGTTATTTGCGATAGGAATAATAGTTTCTTGATTTAGAATGGGATTAAGAACATTTAGCGAAGTTGTGTTTGACGTTGTATTTGGGTTTGCAGAAATTAGCCTAGGGTTTACAATGACGTCGGGAGTACTATTACTATTATTATGATATTCAGTGTTGGAAGGAAGAGATTTAGTATTTAGTAATTTATTGTTGTGTTTAGAGATAATGTTGGAAATGTTGGAGGATGTCGAATAGGAAAATTTTATAGTGTGTTTGTTAAATATTTTACTATAGATATGTGAGGGAGGGAAGCATTTATTTAAGGCACTAAAGAATAATTTAGGAATATTATTATTAATAGAGATGGAGAAAGGAGCATTATACCAGATTATGTTTTTGTATCTAGGTCTTTTATTAAAGTTATTGGAATGATCATGATTAATTATTCTACTGTAAGATTTTCTAGAATTTGTTTCTTTATTATATTTGATTTTATCAGGATAGCCGGCTTTAGAAAGAGCGTTATTATAGTAATTGGCGTTAGCATCGAAGATGTTTTTATTAGAAGATAGGTTAGATATTCTTTTTCCAATATTACTAACTATAGCATTCTTAATATTAGTAGGGGGGTTAGATTTAAAATTAACATAATTTAAGTTCTCATTGTTTTTATGGTAGGGGTAATATAGGCCAGTATCAAGATTAAGAGATACATCCAAGAAATTAGCTAGTTTGATGCTGTTATCAAATTCAATTTTTAGGTTATGTTGGTTAAAGAGATTACGTATATTGTTCTTAATAATATTAAGGTTAACTATGTTGCAATTTAAGATAGTAAAGAGTCCATCGTCACGATAAATTCCACCGCGAAGTTGAGGAATTTTCCGACTCAAAGAGTTCAAAATAAAGATACCAATTAAATCTGTCAATTGGGATGAATCGGATGCTCCCATTGTGATGTCGAAGTTGTTAGAGGTATCAGCTCTGGTCCAATATTCATTGTTGAAAAGGATGGTTTTACGTGCGTTGAGAATGATGTGAAGTTCATCTGTGGTGATGTCAGAATATTTAAATGCGAAAGATAGAGCATTGTTGAGAAGTGAAGGCGAAATAGAAGAATAGTAGCTGGCAATATCAAATTGAACAAATTTTAGTTTGTTTTTATTATTCAATTTGTTGAACCAGTCAATCACTTCAGAAGTACCAAACCATAAATTTAAGTTCAAAGAAGAGCAATTCGAACGAAAGCATTTTGAAGACCGTGTGCTATTGTTTTAAAGTAGTGACAAATTCACTTACTTTAATCTCAGCAAACAGAGGAGATAAGCCGACAAGGCCTTGTTTCGCATTTATTGATGCTTATCAAGGCTAACTACTCCCTCCTGTCTATCGAGATCACTGATGTTATATTCTTATAGAATTCTAGTAAATAATCAGGAACTGATTATACAGAGCGGTTGTTGGTCAGGCAGAAATTAAAAATTAGAATTGGAGCTCTGAAGTAAATGAAATTGTCACTACTCTAAAACAATAGCATACGGTCTTCAAAATGCTTTTAATTAAGCATAAAGTGTATTGCAAAATACATTATATATACATCCATATATATATTGCTAATTCAGAGCTCCAATTCTAATTTTTTATTTCAATCAGTTGCTAATTTTTAAGTTCAATCAGTTGCTGCAGACATAGATTGAACTCAACGTTTAAATATAAATATAAATTTAAAATGTAATATAATTAATTAAGAAATTTAGTTAATATATGAAACCTGACGATAAATCATTTGATTCCTTCACCTTTTTCTTTTTAAACTTTCTTCCTAAATATAAACAAGGATATAATAAACTACTCTAAAATGTATATGTTCCCAATGTATTAAATAAAATTTACGTAAGATAAATTTCTATACTAAATATAAGGGCATCCGTAGAATCACTGGGTCTTCTAAATCTTTTAAATAATTTTTGTTTTTTTATTTGAATTTTGACTCTGATAGCTTCTAGTAACTTTCATATGTCTACCCTTGCAATATCTTGTTTGAAATATAGGTAGGATAGATTTCTATAATAAATATATGAAGCATATTGTTTTGGCTTGAGATACTCTATAGTGTGTTAAAGATATTTTAATGCTTTGATATTTCTGTATTAATATATTGATATTTGATTATCTCTATACAAAGGCCATTTGTGTGTATTAACATGCATATAGAAGGTTTATAGAGTTTATTTATGTGTTCGTATATATGTCTGTATATGTGCATAACGATGCTGGAAAACTCACGCATATATTTATTTATACATATATATATGTATATGTATGGTTCTGTGTGTATATGTTGATGTGTGGTGCAGATGTGCATAATATTAAATACATGAACGGTAATCATGTATGTGAGCACATGAATATTAATCGTATGTTTTATGTATATATACTGTGAAATTTTTATAACACAAGAAATGTATAGAAGTGATCAGGTGAAATCATTTGTATGTCTATATTATTGACTAGAGTAGACATAATTTTCTCTTTTTTCTTTTTTCAGTACGTACATATGCGTGTATATATATATACATATATGTATCCGTATTTTTATAAATAGGGTAATTTTTGAGGGTTTTAACTCAGATTTTGGTATATTGACCTCAGAGTTTTAAACTAAACATATGGTCATTACTGAACAATGTTATTTTCTCATATTATATATCTATGTCTCATTCATGAATATTGATATTTGCATTTTTATTATTCATTTCATATGAATTGTTAATTCAACTTAATATGACATGACGTAAAGTTGTCACTGTATCCTCTTCTCTCTATATAGGACTTCCTCTCTCTTGAGTTTCAGTATCTGTATGATGAATTATTATCTCTCTGTTGCTTTCTTTTGCCTTTCTTCTTTTTTTCTTTTTTCTTTTTCATTTCCTCCTAACTATTTATATATATCTTCCTTTTTCTCTCTCTCCTTCTTTTTCTCTCTCCTTCTCTCTCTCCGTTTTCTCTTTCTCTCCGTTTTTTCTCTCCGTCTTTTTTCTAACTGTGCTTAACACTATAACTAATAAAATAATTATAAACATCTCACTATCCAGACAGCTTCCAAAAATAATGGTCGCTTCTAATAGGGTACGTCAAAATTATTTATAAAACTGTTTATATATTGTATTTTATCTGACGAAGGTATGCCATATTTTAATTTGGTATCCCTGAAATATGTATAATGAAATAAATATGGTTTTATAAATATAGTTTCCATTTATTTAATATCGTATATATATATATATATATATTAATGAGCCAGTATATTTTAGGTAAATGATAACGAAAAAAAAAAAATAATAGATTGAGGCATGCTAAAGTTAAATATATACCTATATATAACGGTGTAAATGCATTGATTATTCATAGTTCGAAATAAATGATCCTCAATAAATTTAGAAGTTAACTAAAACTTATGTATAGAAAGATACATGGAGGTTTATATGGATATAAATTAGGTATTATGGATATAAATTAGGTATTATTGATACAGTATACTTTAGGTAAATGATAACGGTTATAATTTTATATAATAAAGTTCGAACGTATTATAGTTAAATACATACATATATATAAGAAAAACAAGGAAAGTTTACACTGTTGAATATTTTCCTAAATGTAAACTTTACCGAAGTTAATCATTGTCAACATATATGGTATGTAAATCTTATAAAGTACTTATTGTTAGAAATATTTAAATAACTATTGTGTATATATATATTTATTAATGAGCCAGTATATTTTAGGTAAATGATAACGAAAAAAAATATAATAGATTGAGGCATGCTAAAGTTAAATAAATACCTATATATAACAGGGTGTAAATGCATTAATTATTCATAGTTCGAAATAAATAATAATAAAAAAACACATGAAAGATTCAGTTAGAAATAAGTTCCATAAAAATGTATGGGTTGGATATTAAACTAAAATTTAAAACTTAGATAGAAAGATAAAAGATAGAGAAATAAAGAAATAATGGTATGGATCAAAGTTAATAATAATAATATTAAACGGAAAAAATGAAACGAAATTTCATTTCTCACTCTTAGTACGGCTGTTACATAAATATAAGTATGTATACGTACATACATATATGTATACAGACGTACAGTAGTATGTATATATATGTATACATACATGCACACATATATATGTACGTATGGATTCACCGAACATTTATTATATTGCTCGGTGTGTTTGTAAACAAACATCCCGAATTAAGCCGTACAGTGTTTAGCAACCATCGTTGCTCATTTGTTCAACACTGACAAAGGAACGCTGTAGTAGTTTCAAGCTTATTAGCTATCGTCAGCAACGTAAACCTTCCTGCCAGATGAGCCATACTAAGAGTGAGAAATGAAATTTCGTTTCATTTTTTCCGTTTATCGTTTTCGGTACCCCGGCGGATTAACTCACTCGATAAGCAAATTAGGCTGCTCAGCCGTTAATATGCATAAGGAAAGTATATACTTTCAGACGTTCAATCATCTGGCAGGAAGGTATACGTTGCTGCGATAGCTAATAAGCTTGAAACTAGTACAGCGTTCCTTTGTCAGTGTTGAACAAATGAGCAACGATGGTTGCTAGACACTCTACGGCTTAATTCCGGATGTTTGTTTACAAACACACGGAGCATTATAATAAATGTTCGGTGAATCCATACGTACATATATATATGTGTGCATGTATGTATATATATATACTAGTGAACGTCTGCATACATATATGTATGTACGTATACAAACTTATAAATAATTGTGTCTACTTTAGGCACAAGGCCAGCATATGCATTTACCCAGTGCATTACTGGTACTTTATTTTATCGACCCCGTAAGGATGAAAGGCAAAGTCAACCTCGGCGGGATTTGAACTCAGATCGTAAAGGGACGTAACTATGCTGGAAAGCATGGCGTCCGACCCGCTACCGATACTGCCAATCCACCGCCCTACATATAAATAGTAATATTATATTATGTATATCAATGTTCCGGCATGTTATTGAACAAGTGTCTTTCGTTCGAGCGTTATTTCTTCTATAGATAGTTATATGCAATATTAAAGGCCATTAATGTTTTTCCCTGTTGATTATATACGTCTGACAACCAAGTTTTTAATGTTTAAGTGCTTCTCTCTCTCTCTTTTTCTCGTATTGTGGGAGGCTAAGAATGTGAACGGAGGCAACTAGAGAATAATTCACTTTTTTTGGTAATTAGGGTCTCATAGTTATTAATAATCAACAGGGTATCCATTGTACAGAGCGCGCAGTTATTTGATATACTGAGGTTGCGGTAAACTCCACAGTTCCGAAGTTTAGTCCAAAGAATGGAGTATTTTTAATTCTTCATTTTCAATGACCATATGAGCTGTGATAAAGACGTGGATGATTTCCTCTTGGAGTTCGAGAAAGAGCATTTATGGTTCGCAAATGTGGCTTTAAATGTAGACGAAGTCGGTCCTATGTAGTTGTATGTGTTGTGATCAGTTTTTACGGTGCATTTATAAACCAAGTTACTATCTAGACAATTATTTTGCAAAGGGCAATCTGTTTTATTTTTACAATTACATTTTGGTTTAGTATCATTTATGTTAACTCTATTATTAAGATCTTATGGTGGTTTTGTTTTAGGATTTTAGTCTTTAATTTGGCAATGTTTTGGGCCATGTTCATAGTTGTAGAATATGAGAATTTAATGGTATGTCTGTTAAGAATAATTTTGCAATTGGTGTTTTAACTGCGACCGAAGGGGGGCGAACCATATGACTGATTTAGTTCTAGTTCTTATCCTAGATTTATTTGGCGTATGGGTGTTTGAATTATAATTATTAGAGTTTTTCTTCTATATGTTATTATTTTTATTAAGATTAATACTTGGATTATTATTATCTACATATTCTATATTATTTATATATCCTGCTCTTTTTAACGCGTTGTTGTGGTATTCAGCGTTTTCATCGAATATAGCTTTATTGGCTGATATTTTATTGATTTGTTTTTGCACACTATTTACTATAGCTTTTTTTTACAGATTTAGGGTGATTGGAATGGTTACTAACATAGTTTAAGTTTTCATTGGGCTTATGAAAAGGGTAATAGAAGCCAGTGTTTAAGTTAAAGGTAACGTCTAGGAAATTAACTATTTTGGTACCATTTTCTACTTCTAACTTAAGGTCGTACATTTTAAAGAATTCTATTATACTTTTCTTTACTCTTTTTAGTTCTATATTGTTGTGTTTGACCACGGTAAATAAAATGTCGTCCCTATATAAACCACCGGTAATCTCCGGCAGTTTTCTATTTATCATATTTAATACGAAAATTCCCAGAAGATCTGTGATTTGCGCGGAATCGGATGCCCCCATAGTGATATCAAAGTTTCTATCTCTATCTGAGCGGGTCCAATATTCGTTGTTGAAGTTAATAAGAGTTCTTCTGGCTGTTAGTATTATATCTATTTCATCCGTGGTTATGTCAGTATGCTTATAAGCATATGAAAGAGCCTTATTTAGAAGGTTTGGTGTTATAGAAGAATAGTATCTAGTAATGTCCATCTGGATGAATTTATGGTTTTTCTTATATTCTATATTCGTGTACCATTCAATGACCTCGTTTGTATCTTCCCATAAGCTCAAATTAGATCTCAATTTAAGAGTGGGTAATATTCTATCTGTGATGTTTTTACTGATTACTCCAATATCCGATTTCGATGGAGTAATCAGTCTAACTGGCATCTCTTCCTCAAAGTTTCTTTTGTGATCCTTCAAGTTAATCCTGGGCTGTCTAGGTAAGAATGGCTCGGGTCTTCCTTCTATTCCTAAATTGGTAATTAATGTGTAAGCTTCTTCATTAATTTCAGTAAGATCATCAGCCGGGGCTTTTTTTGTAATTTTCCCTAAGTTCTTTTAAAATCAAGTTGTTATATTCGTCTTTGTTTATCCCATATAAATTATTAGTTTTGTCAGATTTAACCAATACTTTGTTAACATTTTTTCTTTTCGTGATTTTTTTCTTTTAGAGTTCTGAGGTATTGGTGACCTATATATGGGTTTTTCCTAAATTTAATTTTTTTGATTATACCGAGCATTTCTGTTTCAAAAACCTCCAGAAGTTTGTTGTATGGAGGATTCTTTCTTGATTTAAATAAAGATTCAAAATGATTGTTGTTGGTTTTCCTTTCAGTATCTTTATTTTCGAAATGAAAAGCTCTCCATCTCAATCTTCTAATAAAAGAGTTTGTCTGTTCGATAGTTTTCCTCGTGTATTCTTCATTTGAAGGTATGGGTATATCTTTGAGGGAAGTCGGGAAGTTTAAGAGATCCATATTTATTGAATATACAATCTATTGTATAGAAAAGCGCTCTACCAGTTGGGAGCAGTATATATTAAAGAGTTAAACAAGATTCAATGAGTATATCAAAGAATGAGTTTTACAGTAGATTGGGAGCACTCTATGGGAAAATAATTTTCCAGATTTATTAATATTAAAATACAAATATTAATAAAATAGATGTTCATATTGGTTACATCATAGAGCGCTCAACTAATTGGAGCTAAATTCTTGGGGTAAACATTGATGCAATTCAATTCAATTCAGCCACGAGCTACACCCGGAAATTCTCTCTACCATGGGGATGGAAACCCCTGATACTGGACGGACATAATAATAACTTTCGGCAGGATAAATACGCGGAAACAAAAACAAAGATAAACCCCATTTTCCTGCACCAAATCGCATTTGAACAGAAGCCCCCTCAATTCAATCTATACATGGACAAATTGACAATCATATTGATCATCTATCTCATTTTGCATATATGTCAATGTGTTTTTGCATTTATTCATTTATTAGTTTTTTTCTTTCATGTACTTTATATGGTTTTTTGGGGGTTTTGTTCCATGTGATGGAAATTCTAACTATGTACCCGACTAACTCCTACCTTTCATACTGTAAGTTACCCCCCGTTCTACTGTACGGTACTATCGTTCAGTATGTAGATAATATACATGTAACATTAATACCCCTTTCAAAACTTCTTACTTAAACATCTCTCTGCATATTATTTACTCACTTCCATCTATATTTTTTTTACTCACCTCAATCCACATTCTCACTTGAAAAATTTTTAATTTTTAATTGTTAATTTTTAATTTCTAATTTTTAATATTTGATTTCTGATTTTCGATTTTAAATTTTAATTTTTAGTTCTAATTTCCAACTCTCATTCATAACTTCCACTGTGAAACCATGATACCTAGAATTAAGTATATTTTCTCTTAGAGGTTGATGGTCAACTATACTGTCCATGCTTAATGAGAGGTAGTATAGGTACCTATAGATACTCACACTCTCCCACACACACTGACTTTCGAATGACTGTCACAAACGGGGTAGATAGCAGTAACCTATATTACAGGCCTTAATGTGTCATTGTTTGGCTGAAAGGGGGAACTGACTAAGCGAATTTCGTTGAAATCTGCGGTAGCTAATGGTCAACTTCCTTCGCAACTGCGCCTGCGCAGACCGGTGGAGGTGAATGGTACTCACAGGGGACTGGATGAAGAACCCAAAAGCACACTCTTCGTCCGTTCCCATGTCGATTCAATTTGGATTGCCTCGGAAACATAACCTTATTATGTAATAAGATGTCTGACGATGTCGCCACTCTGGCGCACAGAACAGTGTGACTACTGTCGCCATTGAAATATATATCACAGCATTATGTGCCAAAAGTAGAAACAATTATTATTAAAAGACTTGAACATCTGAAACTACTTCGCTTTTCCTTATTCTCTCTCTCTCTCTATATATATATATATATATATATATATCCCACACCCCTCTACCAACAACAAGTTTCCTCCACCATCCAACACCTTGTCTCCCCCCCCCCCCCTCCACCGCTTCCGAACCTCATCGTCCGCACCCCCCGCACACACTATCTACTTCCTCCCCAAACTCCCCAAACCCGACAACCCCGGCCGCCCCATCGTCTCCGCTTGCAACTGCCCCACCGAACTCATCTCCGCCTTTCTTGACTCCATCCTCGCCCCCCTCGTCACCACCTTCCCCTCCCACATCTCCGACACCAACCACGCCTTTCCCCTATTCGACTCCTTCGCCTTCCCACCCGGCCCACATCTCTTCCTCTTCACCCTAGATATCAAGTCGCTCTATACAGTCATCCCCCACGCCGACGGCCTACGTGCCCTCAAGCACTACCTCGACCTTCGCCCCTCCCCCTCCTCCATCCCCTCCACCCCACCCTTCTTCGCCTCGCCGAGCTGGTCCTCACCCTTAACTGTTTCTCCTTCTCGGGTGAGTTTTACCAACAGGTCACGGGGGTAGCCATGAGCACAAGAATGGGCCCAAACTATGCCAACCTTTTTGTTGGCCATGTTGAGGCCCAAATCTTTGCCCAGTACACCGGCCCCGCGCCCGAACTGTACGGTCGTTACATCGACGACTGTATCGGAGCCACGACCCTCACCCGAGAACAGCTCGACTCCTTTCTCTCCTTCTTCTGCTCCTTCCACTCCGCCCTCCACTTCACCACCTCTATCTCCACCACCCACGTCCACTTCTTAGACATCTCCGTCGCCTTCGACCCCTCCCACCACTCCCTCGTCACCTCCGCCTTCTTCAAACCCACCGACCCCAACTCCTACCTGGAATTCACCTCTTCCCACCCTACACACACTAAACTCTCCATTCCCTACTTCCAACTCCTCAGGATTCGCCGCCTTTGTAGTCGAGATGCTGACTTTGAGTCCTAGGCCCTTTCCCTAGTCAGCCATTTCATCCGCAGAGGTTACCCCCCTCTCTCGTCCACACCGCTCTCACTCGCGCCCGTGCTGTCCACCGCTCCACCACCCTCACCCCACGCCACCTTACACCCACCCCCTGTCTCCCCTTCCCCATCACCTATCACCCTCCACCCTACCCCTCCACCACACCATCCTCCGCCTCCAGTCCGATCCCTCCACCTCCCACATCTTCCCTACCCCACCACCCCCTCCTTCAAACGAGCACGCCATCTCCGCCCCCTCCCCCGCCCCCAGTTCCCTTCCCTGTTCCAGGCCTCGTTGCAACACCTGTCCCCACATCACCAACACCACCACCTTCCAGGGTCCCAACGGCCACTCTCTCTCTGTTCGGCATGCCTTCCGCTGCACCTCCTCCAACCTAGTCTATGGACTTCCCTGCACGGAGTGCAGCGCAACCTACGTCGGACAGACTGGACGTCGCCTGGCGGACCGTTTTACCGAACACCTCAGGAGATATTCGTCTCGGTGGTAGTTACCCCATCGCCCGCCACTTTGGTACCCCTGGACATTCCGCGCACCACCTCACAGTCTGTGGCCTACTCCAATGCCACGGAACACCCGCCACCCTTCTCATGGTCGAACAACGCACCATCTTCACCCTACAGACCCACACTCCCCCGGCCTGAACTCCCCACCTCTATTCCTTTAGCCTTCGACCGCCCTGTTATCCCCCCCCCCCAAACACACACACATATCCCCCGCTAACACCACTAACACACCCCTCCTTTTCACCACCCACCCCACAACTAACAATACTAACACCCCCACCACACATCCGACCACCCTTCCCCAACTAACAACACTAACATCCTTTCTTCTCCCACCCCCTCCCCTTATCACGCACACACCCACCGGTACATATATACACGCACTCACACTAACCACACACCCTACTACCACCACTAACCCTCACCCACACATCCACTCCCACCACCCCACAACTAATACTACTAACACTCCCGACCCCACGCACACGAACACACACACCCACTTACGCCACCCACTCTACACACCCTACCACCACTAACCCCCACTAACACCCGCATTCAACCCTTTCCCTACCAGTATACTAACATCCACTAACACGCCCTTCACCATACACACACTCATCCAAACACGCACACGCACCAGTACACTACACTCCCTCCATCGGCCCCACACCTTTCTCTCCCCCTTCCTCCCCCGCTCCACCCACACCCCTTCTCACACACACACACACATCCCACTAACACCTCTACTAATACACACACCCTCCCCACCCCACCTTTCACACCTACCTATCCTCTCCCCTGTCCATGGCACCTCCGCACACACTGACACACCGACTTTCTCCACCTACCATTCTCCCCGACTGCTGCTATGCCCTGAATCTCTGACCACCTCTCCGCACACACAGACACACAACCCTCCTCCTGCCTTGACCCTCTGACCACTTCCTGTCGCTGCGCGCGCACCCCACATCTCCTCTCTTGCGACCAACCCAGCCACGGATTACACACATTGGACATCGCTCCCACGAATCAACTCCATCACAAGGAAATTACCTGGCACCCCACCACATCCTCTACGGAACTACCTTAGGAACTCACCCACGGACATACACTAAAAAAAAAATGTTTTCCCACACGCCACCTACAACCACAATAAGTATAAACACCACACACACGTGCGTACCACCACATATTTACACACTCAGCCTCCGGAATCCTCTCCTCACCTCCCCCACCCCTCTGACCCCCCCATCCACACACGCACACACACACCGACTTACACCCCACCCCACACACACCTTTTCCTGAACATGCAACCCCGTTCTTCCCCCAACTCTCACATTCACATACACACACACACACACGTACACCTACACACACGCACCACCTTCAGTCCCCCCCCCGCTCGGACACCCCGCCTCCCTCTCCCCACTCCACCCGCCACCACCCCTACACGCCTCACACCCTTCCACCACTTGTTTAACTTCATGTTTATTTTTATTTTTATTATGCTTTTATATTTATTTTCATTTGTACCGTTTCCTCTCACCCCCTTTTTTCTAAATTTTTCTCCCCCATTCCCCTACACACCCTTGGAACTCTCTTCCCACACACTTTTCGTCTGAAGAAGGGCTTATGCCCGAAACGTCGTTCCCCACCACCACCCACTCTCAAGAGCGTGAAACTAATAAACCTTTGTTCGTGCTGCCTCTCTGTTTTGTTCCCGTTCAATGTTTCACTATATATATATATATATACATACATGTGTGTGTGTGTATAGTGTGTGGTGTTCTCTCTCTCTCTATATATATATATACATACATGTGTGTGTGTGTGTAGTGTGTGGTGTTCTCTCTCTCTCTATATATATATATACATACATGTGTGTGTGTGTGTGTGTGTGTGTCTGTACGTACAAACTCTCATTGATTCAACTGCTGGCACATTTGGGAAGTTTGTGGTGAAAAAAAAAAACATAAACTAAATAAAAAAATATCTGACAAGATTTCATGTAGTTAGATAAATAAGTTAAACTGTGATGTACCGAATGTTATATGAAAACAATTCTAAATTAATTGAAATTTTCCTCGTAGTTGGAGACAGAAAACAAAAATCCTACCGTAATTGACAATGAGAAATAATTCAGAGTAATTAAGAATTAATCTGTCTATGTTAATTTACATAGTTTGAGAAAATTCTAAAGAACTGACGCTATAGTTTCCTCTTCTTTTTCCAGCTAAGGGTAAATTTCTATTTCATGCATTTATTTTGGCGTGCGTAGGTTTGAAAATAAAACAATAACTGCAATTGATGTGAGCAGTGTAAATCATTACTTTGATCATGGATCAGAGGTCCTTTAGATCGATTGATATATAGATAGATCTGGTAGGTAGAGATATAATTATATATTTAGCTGAATATATATTGAAGCAGAAGGCGGCGGATTAACAGATTCGTCAGAACGGTGCATAGAGTGCTTTGCATTATTCGTTTCGGCTATATAGGCCCTGAGTTCAAATCCCGACGAGCTCAACTTTGCCTTTCATCCATTCCAGATCGATAAAAAAGTGAATTGTGAAGAGACCTTATCAGGAATGTTCGACCGTGGCCGCAATGATGTTGACGATTATCTATCTAGCTATCTATATTTTTATCTATCTATCTAGCTATCAATATATTTATCTATCTAGCTATCTATCTATACATTCATCTATCTCGAGTTCCTACAGACGCTCACAGCCCTCTACCAAGCGGAAACGGCAGTCAGCGGAGACTCCACTTCGACATTCTATAGAAGATTAGTGAAGGATAAGTGCGACGACGTTCTCGGGGAAACTCTAGGCATCGAGGAGGACGAACTGACCAGTCTGTTCGGGAGAACTTTCCGTCCTGGGCCTATGGATAACTTCCAGAGGTCTCTGGCCTGGCAGTGCTACCGAGGAGCTATACCAGTTTGAGACAAAATCTACAGGCATGGACGCCCTGGCAGAGATCCTGCCAAAAGGACCTGTCCAAGATACGAGCAGGACATCGAAACCGTTCTGCACGCAATTGTTCAGTGCCCAGGGGTGACCGACCTGTGGAATTATGTCGAACAGCTACTGTCACGTGTGGGACGCATCCAGTTGTCAGCCGAGTTCATCGTGAGGATCACCCCGCCGCCTTCATTTAAGAACGAAGGAAAGGTGGTTTTCCTCTGTCTGGTAGCTATGGCGAAAGAGGTAATATGGTGGACGGTGTTAAAAGGACTGAGAGCAAACACCTTTCTCTCCGGACAACAACTTATCCCCTTCTTTAAGTATCACTCCAGAAGGAAGGTGAGAGTCGAGAGAGAGGAGCTTCACACCAGTAAATTCGCTGAAAGGTGGGTGAATGTGGCGAAAATGGCCCGAATGAATGGACCTTCTCTGTATATAAACCTGTAGGTTGAGGAAAATAAACAGAGGAAAGACAGGAACACCTACAAAATGTGTTCCTGGTGTTGAGGGTTGTTCTATCCACAGGGTGTAAAACAACCCTGCAGTAACGTTCCCCCTATTGGGGATTTCAATTATTATTTTATTACATATAGTTTATTGTTATTTATTAATGTTAAAGTTATTTTTATGTAAAACCCCCGCCGTCACGTCTTGTAATGTCCCATTTTTGTACGCCCCTGTGGCAAATAAAGAAAGATATCTATATATGTATCTATTATAGGAACCCACTCACGGGATACAGTAAAGGAAAACCTGCTCAAGCCTTCATCAATCAACTCTCAGACGATACAAACCTCAGTAGGGAGCAGTTGTCAAGAATGTTAATGTGGTCACAATGACGGTCATATATTCTGAACATGGGATTATTATGTGATATTTGACATGATTTTCTTCTCATAACACTTTATTAACCCACCCACCTCTATACTATTTAGTAAAGACGTTTTTCCTTTTACAACCAAATTAAAACCTTCAGGGATCTATAATTTTAGGAGTGTTTCACTTGTTGCTTATCTAAATATTTCAAAACCTTTGTATCTTCCCACTATTTCGAGATACACTAATCGGTATTTAGTATCTCTGACAATGAATTGGTATGTGACAAACATTATCGCTCTCAACTCAGCCAATTTATTATGACATAGATATCCTCACTGGTTATTCTACTTATTCTTGTTTTATATTAATGTATTTCAGTTTTTGATGTTGCTCAAAAAACGTGAGATTCAAACATTCCGTTCTAATTTATATATAAACATGAATGACAAATATGAAAGAAAAACAAATAGAAAATAATTAAAATGGAAATTTAAGAATTTTCGCTGATGAAATTATTTGTCGATCAAATTTGGTTTGATGTTCACTATCAATAATTGAGTAAAATAAAAATAAGATAACAATAAATTCAGTAATGAAAGAAAAGAGGGGAGGGGTAAAGAAGGGCTGATCTAGCTGTAAAGGAAAGTAAAGGAAATGACTATAAATACCATAAATAAGAAGAAAAGAAGGGACAGAAGGAGAAGTATTAGACAACGGAAGAACGGGGAAGGGTAGAGGGTGATAGATTCTGCGCTTAGATCGGGGCGGGGTTTTGGCTAAAAATAATTGAGTTGTCATTGCTTTCGTTTCTAATGTTTGCCCCCTTTTTACGCGACACAATCCTCTGTTGGTTTCAGTGCCCTTCTGGACGACAGAAGGGACTCAGGAGTTATTTTTTAAGATAATCTAATATTTATTAAGTATATATCTGACATTAATACATTAATACGAGGTTAAATTTGCCTTTCATCCTTACGGGGTCGATAAAATGAAGTACCAGTAATGTACTGGATAATTGCTGGCCTTGTGCCAAAAGTAGAAACAATTATACAATAATATATATTTCATCTTTAATGCCTTGTTAAATACAAGATAAAAAGAAAACCGGAAAATTACCATTTAATGTTTTTCATCTTTTTTTACTGCATTCTGTGACCCCGATGAGAGAATTAAAAACCATCTACGTTGTTTCAAAAATATGAGTTAAACCAGTTACTTGAGGAACGTATCATAAATAGTTGGAACTCACTTTCTTCGGCTGAGGAAGTCTCCAATAATATTTGTTACTCAGGAATTAAAAAATGAGGCGATAGAATATCAAGATTATTATATCGATGATTATTTCAAAGCATTTTATCAAACAAGACAAATTTGGACATAACTATCCAGTAAAATGATTTTCATATATTAATATTTGTAGTAATTACTCGAGACTGAGTGTCAGTTTATTACTTAAGACATATTTTGTCAAATATTATTAAATTGTGATTTTTTATTGTTTCTTTTTCTATTTTATAATGTTTAGACTTTGTTCATATTATCATTTTGAGTGGAAATATTTTTACATTAGAATTGTTTTTAGTGGTTTTATTATAACCCATTGACGTGTGCTTGTCACCTCTCAGACAGAAGTTTCGTTTAGTTTAATTTTTCTTCACTTATGAAATATGTTTTTTAATTATTTAAAAGGAAAAAATAACGCTTTAAGATAATTGTAGATGTAAAATAAAGTTAAGAGACTTTATTAGGCTTGCTGTAGTTTCGGTGTTTAACGTATTTCATTTCTACCATGTGGCGCACTACACAGTGGTAAACACACATGGGAAAGCAATTTAAGTGAATGTGACTTTAAAAAAAAAAAAATCTTTGGCTATAATTTGGAGGGAAGAATGAATAATAGATGTTTATGGTCCCGTGATTCTTGATGGAATCGTAGGAGTGCCATATTCTCATACGGCGTTTCTTAGGGCATTTTAAAACCCTGAGGGACCTTATCTCCTCCGCGGATCTGAATACAGCACATTTCTTGCAGGGAAGGATGGAACGTGAGAGAAAGGAAGTGAAAAAGAGATATAGAGGAAGAATCGACCCCAGTATTTGGTGGTAGTTTTTTCAACGACCTTCAGTCGATGAAAGGCAAAGTTGAGCTCGGTGGGATTTGAACTGAGTGAGGAGAGAGCCAGAACAAATACTACACAGTATTCTATCTGATGTTCTAACGACTCTGTTAATTCGCCGTCTAGTCTCTCGTTCTCGCACACACACCACACAAACACACACACATACATATATACATATGAATTCTACCGCATAGTGAATAGTCGAATTCCACAATTATAGGCTTTCTGATGAAGTGTAATAAATAATTAAGTATTAAACAATATTTCTTCAAATACCGATCACTCTCTGGCGGGTTTGTAGTTGTACCCTTGGCAGTGGAGACTTCTGTTGTCCTCGGCCCTAGCCCTACCTTCCTACTCACCACCCTAGGCGCTGAGCTGGCCAGCCGCAGGTTTGAGCCTCGCGATTTGAAGTGGCTTTTCCAGCGCGTCTCCCTTGCCGTCCTCCGGGGAAACGCCTTCTCCATTCTGTCCACCGGGGCTGTGGGGAGGCCACCAATATGATTGACTGACATGTCATTTTATCAGTCAGATGTTCTTACAAAGCCATTAGCAGAGAAGGATGGACAGACAAATTCATTCAGCAATATATATTGTAGTCAACATATGTAGACAATTATGATTGACGGTTTTTAGATACTTATCTCATATAAAGGCAAAAGGTCAGGAACTTGGCCGAAAATAATGGAATGTCGATGATATTGACCTCAGTTCTCCACTGGTGCAATAAGTTATCGATCTTATGAAAGATGAAAGGTAAAGTTGACATTTGAACTCATACAATAAAGACCTAGAAAGATACTGTTAAGCATTTGTCCAGCGCTCTACCGACTCTTCAATCCAGCTGCCTCAAAATTCCTGTAACAAAAGTTTCAACCCTTTTGTCTTCTTTTCAGTCACGGTGTATTTCAGACCACAATATATAATTGTTTCTACTTTAGGCACAAGGCCAGCAATTACCCAGTGCATTACTGGTACTTTATTTTATCGACCCCGTAAGGATGAAAGGCAAAGTCAACCTCGGCGGGATTTGAACTCAGATCGTAAAGGGACGTAACTATGCTGGAAAGCATGGCGTCCGACCTTCTACCGATACTGCCAATCCACCGTCGACCACAATATATAATATATATAAGTATTGTATATTGAATAATATACGGGATGTTTATATATAATATATATACGTATTGTTATATATAATATATATACGTATTGTTATATATAATATATATACGTATTGTTATATTTAATATATATATACGTATTGTATATTGAATAATATACAGGATGTTTGTGAAAAACATTTAAGGGCCTTTCGCTATGAATTTTTAAGGTTGTAACCAACGCCACGCACCTCATCACAGCAAAGGTAGGGGGAAGTAATCGACAATGTATAGTTTCTCGCTGTTGTACGTTTAAAATTCATAGTGAAAGCTCCTCAAATGTTTTTCATAAACATCCCATATATTATTCTATACACTATATGTACATATATGTGTATTCCACTATGTTGAAGCACAGCACATATGTTATATATAATATATCACTTTTTATAATAAAGTATAAAATGAGGGTCATTTGGCAATAATGTTTAGCATAAAATTTCCCAAGTTTAGTTGTGTTTCGTTAAGATAGACAATCTGATACAGTTAGAAACATAGAGAAAGAAGTTTAGTGACTTGAAGCTGAATCAGGAAAAGCAATGAATATTTCCAGCATTCTACTGAGGCGATTGGTTTCTCCGTGAAGCAGTAAATATATTCTGTAAACATGGATTATAGAAGATTGTATGTCGTACAGTGACAGATAATTGGCTTAATACTGTAAAGACCTTTCCATTTGTTCACTTTTAGGAAAGAAGAAAGTAGCTTTTCCCGTTAAATAAGGCAGAATTGTGTTTAGATTGTTCATAATCTTAGGGAGGTGTTTTGCCAATTCCTTATGGATTGATGTGAACGAAGTAAAATAAATATTAGGAAACTTATTCTATCTCGTCATACAAGCATCCATGTATGAGCAATTCAAACAAAAAAAAAAGAATCTGTTGGATTTTCTCCAATATTTTGTGGTTCTTTTGCTTTTGAAATATCTCTCCACCATCGACGTTTCCTTCGTTCTACATTTCTTTAGTATCAGAAAGATTGTCTTTCTATTGTCCCATACTCTGTGCAAAAACGTCTCAACTTCAATGAAAAACAAAGGTTGTTCAAATTAGATTTACGATATTAAGCTTGATATGTTATCATTTGTCCTTATATGTTAAGGTTGAAGCGTTTTATTCTACTGTGGAATTTAGCTAATTTCTCAAACCACTGATATTTAACGTGAAATTATACTTCCCTTAGAGTCTCTGTATTGTGCTGGGTTTTTTGTCTGCATGGTTAAACACATTTCCTTTGCATTCATATTTGGAAACAAACAAACAAACAAGCAAACCGTTGAGAAGCAGATCAAATATATTTCTGTTTAGTTCCATTCCTCTTTATTCTCTTTTCAAATCTGATCGGAATCAGACTTATCTTCCATTCCAGTGGGGATAAGAATCAACTACCTGACATATAGCGGAATTGTTTAAATTAACTAAACGCACTACCAATTTTTGCTATACTATATAGGCAATATTTGCTTAAAGAATTGGATTCGTGAGGTTGATTGTTCGATTCCCAGACCGGGTTTATGCAATATATCCTTGAATAAGACACTTCATTTCACGTTGCTCTTTCTGCAAGGAGTTACGCCCGGTAGATAATATCAGCAATAGAGAGACTAATGGAAACATTGTTTCCTTGGTCCGAGTTGATGAATTCAACACCACCTGGTTTTCGAATGGAGTTTGGGGTCTTGTGGATCGATTGTGATTTAACAGAATAAATAAAATGTTACATTAATTGTATAGAATTTGCTGAATCGAAGATATCTCCGAGGAACAATTGTGTTGACAAACTTTGCAACATCTTCGAGTTGTTACGTTAGAAATAATTGTTTCTACTTTTGGCACAAGGCCAGTAATTACTCAGTATATTACTGGTACTTCATTTTATCAACCCCGGAAGGATGAAAGGCAAAGTTAACCTCGGCGGGATTTGAACCCAGATCATCCCGCCGAGGTTAACTTTGCCTTTCATCCTTCCGGGGTCGATAGAATAAAGTACCAGTAATGCACTGGGTATTTGCTGGCCTTGTTCCAAAAGTAGAAACAATTATTTCTAACGATTGGCAGTATCGGTAGAAGGTCGGACACCTTAGAAATAATAACACTACGTTAGAAATAATTGTTTCTACTTTAGGCACAAGGCCAGCAATTACCCAGTGCATTACTGGTACTTTATTTTATCGACCCCGTAAGGATGAAAGGCACAGTCAACCTCGGCGGGATTTGAACTCAGATCGTAAAGGGGCGTAACTATGCTGGAAAGCATGGCGTCTGACCCTCTACCGACACTGCCAATCCACCGCCCTGTTAGAAATAATAACACTAGGATGTATCATGTCGTGCTCACGTTCGTTGGCTGATGTGTCATTTCCTTTTTAAGATACAAGAATGTGGTTCGAGGGTGATATGGGTGCCATAACTAGCTTATTGTAGAGAATATCGTATTGGATCATTGTAGAATTGGTTATTGAGAATATAGAAGTGTTGTTAGTAGTGGTGGTAGGTTTTGAGTTTGACATGTTTTCATTTCAAAATGACTGTTCGCCTTATAATATATAGTTTGGCAAGTCTTTACTGACTTTGCTGTTCATAATGTATTATCGATATTTGCGTTTGGCTGGCTTCAAGTTTTATTGAAATCTGCTAGGTTTACAGAAGCATCTCCTGTTTATCCTGTTTAGTCAGTAATCAAAGGAACAGTATTTGCACAGCTTTAGCTGAAAGCTTCAGAATGATATGGAATTTTCATGATATAAATTTCTATACATGAATGTGAAGAATATCATTAATTGAAAATGAGAAAGAGAAGAAGATTATTGTAAAATAGTTGGAGTCTGTTTCTATCTTTTACCTTCTCGAGAGGATCTAGATGTTGAAGGGTTAAAATATTGAACTGGCATCAGCCCCTAATCTGTGAGATGGAATGCTATGGAAGTGTTTTGTTGTGATTTCCTTAAGACAGTTTTTTCTCTATCTTCCTCTTCAATCCTGAGTATTTCATCACATTGGTTAAACTAGCTCACCAACCTGCTGCCCTTCTCACTCTTCCTCTCACTCAGTATACAAATCTCATTCCCAAACACGTTCATATCACTTCTTCAAATGTCATTCAATCACTGTTCCTTTATTACTGCAGAGCTTACACAACACATTTCTGTCTGTTTTTCGTGTTTAATGCAACAACAGAGAATCTCTCTCTCTCTCTCTCTCTCTCTCTCTCTCCCTCTCTCTCTCGAGAGAGAGAGAGAGAGAGAGAGAGACAGAGAGATAGAGATAGAGAGAGAGAGAGAGAGAGAGAGAGAGAGAGAGAGAGAGAGAGAGAGAGAGAGAGAGAGAGAGAGTCATATGACTCCAGTTCCTCAGTGAAATAACAACCAACAAGGAACTGGGCATACGAGAGTATTGACAATATTATACACCTAAACAACATATGTACTTGTCTATATCATACTAATTCAAACTGCCTGAAGAGGTCACAGCCACAGATGGCTGTCACTGAAATATATATAGCAGTAATAAACGAAGCTAAATTTTAATCATTTGACTTTTATTTAACTTTATTTTACACTACTCCGGAGTAAACAAACCAACCTGTGCACTTCGTCCAGTGCTCCAGCCTGCATACTGAGGTCTTGGTATACAACCAACATAAACACAAAATCTCTCTCTCTCTCTCTCTCTCTCTCTCTCTCTATATATATATATATATATATATATATATATATATATATATATATATATAAAGGGAAGATGGATATTGTTTGGTGTTCCGAACTTGCATGCTACACGGTTCACCCAATTTTCATGAAACCTCACACATATATAAAACTCAACGCGTAGAGTGGAATAGGCTACTTGAAATTTTCGAAAAATCGATAATCGGGCCCTATTACAGAATGTTTTTCGATTCCAATGAAATTTTATGTGAATTCTAACACAAGAACTCTTAGTTTACATCTGGCGCAATAAAAATAAATTTCCTATGCCCATATAAGGACGTGCGTTATTGATTGGACGGCCAGCTGCATGTCTTCCCAGCTGTCTCAGTAAATGACCGACCATTAAAGAGTTTATCTTTTCATATTCCACCTTATTCAAGTGGAAATACAGTATTATCCTTATCTGAAAAGGGAACCAAATTTAATGGTGCCTTTTGTGATGCTAAAAGCTGTGAGTAAATTTTCAAACATTCTTAAATAATCATGCTTTTTGAAAAAAAAATTTACTAAATAATACGTTGACCAAGTTGTATTGTACACATACAAAGTTGTAAAAAATGTTACCACCGTACCAATGTTTTCCTTTTTTAAACAAAAGATTCTAAAAAATTACTTAATTTATAATATAGTCTTTTGCACAGGAAGTGAGTAACTTTTCGGGTGTTTAAACGTAAGTTCACCAGGGTTTGTGTCTTCATTATTAGCCCACCTATAATGGCATTTTTTGTTCTGCTTACGCCTAAATGTTATGAGCGTATTTGCAATTAATTGCGCACACGTGCACACCTGCATGCAGATAGACACTGACAACCAATAAAAAATCGATAATTTGCTTATTAAGATATCGGTCAAAAAAAGAGATTGAATGTACTTTAGAACATTTTTTGAATATATTGTTCTTTTTGGCATGATATATCAGAAATATAGCTACTATACACTTTGGTTATTTTTTGTAACTAAAAAACGGTTCCTTTTGGGTGCATATTTAACGAGAAAAATCCTAGGGTTTTGGACAAGTTTGTTTCAGGCGCTGTATAGACGCCTATTTTGTCACACCTTGGTCATGAATTCGTATTCTTTTCCAATAGATATTTTCCGCTCTATAAGGCTCACCAGGATATAAGGCGTATCATTTAAAATCAGGTCCGCGCAACGGCGTGTAAGGCCAACAAGGAAAATGATATCTTCTTTACTTTTAGTCTAGATCTATTACTTCTGTTACAGCCGTGATTGATTACCATTGTATTATTTATACATAAGGCTCACCGGAGTATAAAGCGCAGAGCTGTTTTTTTTTATTAAATTTAATTATTTTAAGTGCAATTTATAGACGGGAAAATTCGGTAAGTTATTGTAATCATATTTCCAAACCTTCCCATTCACCAGTAACCATGCTAACGAATCTGGTGTCATCTCTCTCTGTATTTAATCACCTCTCTCTAACCTAACAGCTTCGTTACACGTCGTTATGCCCACACGGAAACGTTCAAGACTTACCTCCAAAAAAGGTACAGCTACTGCTTTGAGACAACGAATTAGGCGTTCTCAGGTATGAGTTCATTCACAATTGATTAATCCTTTATGCAATATTCTCCCTTAATGTTAGCAAGTACTGTGTTTATCCTAACTATCACCACTTTTAAGCAACTGCAACATTCTAATCGTAGTTATATTAAATTTATTGTCTTACCTTGATTCCCTTTTGTTCATGTTAGACTTTTCTCATTTACTATTGACACTGCCATTGGCTTAGCTAACCAGTAGAATTAATTAATTTTCTCTAGGAAACACCTGCTGAGCGCGAATCTCGACTCGCTGATAGACGTCTTTCCCGGCTGGTTGAGTTACCAACATCACGTACGACAAGGCTTGCTGATGTTCGCCTTCGTCGCCAACAAGCGCTGACGGAGGAATCACCAACATCCCGTCAGACGAGGCTTGAGGCTGTGGCAAAGGGCAATAACCCTAGATAAAATTTTGATCAACTTTTTTTCACCTATAGCAAATTTACCGGGACTGGTTTTTAGCTACTCAAATCTACTTCAGAGATCACGCATAGATGTAAAAAATCAATAAAACTGAAGCGGGGCTCGACTTTGCGCAAAAAAAACAAGGCAAAGTTACACATGGGAAAACTTTTTACAGGAACGTCCTATATTCTTGAAAACTGTCACGAAAGACTCGCCATTATGCCGCGGTTAAGATAAAGGCCCTTTTAATTCTTCTACTGCACATATGAGCGCAAAAATATTTTAAAAAAAACCTGAAAGTAATCGACATTTTCACCCTGCTTTAAATTAACTGAACATTCAATATCAAGCGATTTTGACTTCCGTCAGTCGTGCAGAGAACAATTTCAACGATACACTGTGTAACTACAATTAATAAATTACACACCTGTCTCTACTAACCTATCTTTTTTTCATTGAAGTTCGAAGTTTTGAACCTGTGATTCGCGGGATGTAACTTTCACACATTCTAACAGACCAAAGGTCAACTTACACTTCTGTGTTGTTTATAATATGTGTGTTTCAATGGTACTAATTAGAGATACCAGAACAATATAAAAAGTAGCGAAGCCAGCGGTTATCAAACAATTCTCTAAATAAATTCAAAAACGATTTAAATAATCACCTGTTCTGTTGCTATTACCGACGGTTTTTATTTATTTAGACTATTTTAATTAATTTAGAGAATTGTTTGATAACCGCTTGCTTCGCTACTTTTTATATTGTTCTGGTGTCTCGAATTAGTACCATTAAAGCACAAATATTATAAACAACTTGCAAATTTCTACAAGTACATAGTACCTGTTGAGGTATTCATCCGCTTTTATAATTTTTCTCATTATGTAGCGAACAAAACGTTGAATAATGCTGCTAATTTTAGTGGCAATATCAACATGTTTATAATACACAGCTATTATCTGCGACCTGATTTTGCCTGTGCGTCATTTTAACGGCTTGACCGCATGCGTTGGGCAGGAAGCAAAATATTTACTTACTGTAAGGCTTGCAACCTTATAGTGTGGAAATTAGCTGTCTGAAGATTCATTTCTTTCCATTGGAAATTCTCTGGATTTCCAATTTTTTGGAATGATGAAACCGTCGGTAACAGCAACAGAACAGGTGATTATTTAAATGTTTTTTTAATTTATTTAGAGAATTGTTTGATAACCGCTTGCTTCGCTACTTTATATATATATATATATATATATATATATATATATATATATATATATATATATATATATATATATATATTGGTAAACGGAAAAGAAAATGCTGACAAATAGTTCACAGTTGAAAAATGGTTTAATTAGGAATAAAAGAGTATTAGTGATTGTATGGGTTAGTATTCAGTTGTGGCTTTAAGTTTTTAAGTTTTTACCGGTTGCGCATTTCTAAATGCTTTTCAAAAATAATTTTGAGATAGTGTCCGTGCTGTTTGCTCTGATCTGAGCAAACAGCACGGACACTCTATCTCAAAATTATTTTTGAAAAGCATTTAGAAATGCGCAACCGGTAAAAACTTAAAAACTTAAAACCACAACTGAATACTAACCCATACAATCACTAATACTCTTTTATTCCTAATTAAACCATTTTTCAACTGTGAACAATTTGTCAGCATTTTCTATTCCGTTTACCAATATATAATAACTTGTGTGTTACACCTCTATTCTTTTAACTATATATATATATATATAGAGAGAGAGAGAGAGAGAGATATATAAGTAGGCCGAATTTGCATATATATATATATAAGTAGGCCGAATTTTCTTGCAAACTGCCAGATTCGATTCTACTAAATTTCCAATTATATATATATATATATATATATATATATATATATATATATATAGGTGATATTGAATAACTATATAAAGATATAAAGCCACAATAGTATATAGTATCATTGTTACACAACTTTAATCTGATGTTGGAGAAGTTGTTTACGTAAGTACCTTGCCAAAGGTGATACAACGTTCATGAATGTTGACAATGTTGTTTTCCTATTCTACCAATATTGCTTTTGTATATTTTTTATAAATGTTATTTAGTGTTGTTTATTGTTGTTTATTGTTGTTTATTGTTGTGTATGTTGTTTATTGTTCTTTACTGTTGTTTATTATTGTTTATTATTGTTTATTATTGTCTACCATTTTGGTGGAGAGTAAGTTGTAGGTTGTCACTAAATCCTATCTGTAAGCCATATTGACAAATAGGATTACATACTGTTTACATACGAGCTGATACACACAACACTGATAATATCTATCATAGTAGTAGTAGTGGTGGTGGTGTTGGTGTAATAATAGTAGTATTATTAGTAGTAGTAGTAGTAGTAGTAGTAGTAGTAGTAGTAGTAGTAGTAGTAGTAGTAGTAACGATATTGACAATAACAATAATATGAATAATAATAATAATAATTTCTTAACCCTTTAATCCTCTTCATCTTGTTTATTATTCATTTTTCCTCCTAAAAATTTATTCCGATCCTTCGATCTGCAAGATCATGCACACTGC
>OZ024742.1:7554161-7576661 GCA_964016885.1 Eledone cirrhosa | reverse complement strand
TATACATGATTTCCATATACGTACATATATATATATATATATATATATATATATATATATATATATATATATATATATATATATATATATATATATGTATATATATATATTTATCTTTAAGTCGTTTGGAAGCCTCGACAATGCAAATGGGTAAATCTCCGGGTAACAAGGTCCGGTGGTGGAGAGAGAGATGTAAGTGGGTGTACGTTGAGATGCGTGCTGTGTATAAGATGTGTGAGATGTGTAGAATGAAGGGAAGAGGATAAAGGATAAAATTAAAATGACAACACAAGAGAGAGTTACCTTGGGAGAGATTTAATAGTCCCTATATATTTCAGATTCACATCCATCAACTGGGTTTTTTTTCCGGGGTGGGGGAAAAGGTTGTCTGTCGGACAAATGCGGAACGCGTTCTTCGCTGTTTGTTGTTTTGAAAATCTGAGGTATTCGGCAGAGCGCGCGTGCGCGTGAAATGGGGTCGGTCGTACAGAGGTCAGCGACCGAATGAGGGAGTGGGATGACGCTAGCTGTCAGTCCATTCTCTGCCTGTTTGTTAAATGTTACTGTGTGTGTGTGTATGCGTGTGTTGTTGTCTCGCTTGAGTGTGTGCGTGTGTTGTTGCCTTGTTCCTCTGTATTGGCAGTGTAGTATGTTCGTATGGTGGAATGCTACTGTGTGTGTGTGCGTGTGTGTATAGTTGTCTCGTTTGCGTGTGTGTGTGTGTGTGTGCGTGTGGTGTGTGTTGTTGCATCGCTTGTTAACTTAAACCAGCCATCTCATTTCGCTTCTCTCTGATCGGTTGTTTATTTGCGGTTGCAGTCGTTTGATAAAAAGCGCTTCCTTGATACGTAACGTGCCGACGTTTCTTTCAGTCGCTAGAATTGTGACAATGGGCCTTCCGTCTTTGTTTCCACATTTGTCTATGTGTTTCCGGAAAGACGAGGCCCTGGTTTCCGGATGTGCAAAGGTCGAATTGTGCTACCTATGTAGTATTGGTTGCACCTGTCACATTCTATCTTATACACGACGTATGTGCGTAGGCAACAGTTCGCATGGCGTATCGGGCAGTCTCTGAGGGAGCATGCGTCAGTAAATTTTTCGGGTTTCCTGGAGAGGCATCTTCGCGGAGATGGGCCCGAGTGGGCCAGGTGGATGTCGAGGCCCTCCTTCCGTATAGCCTTGCGGATAGCGTTGGTGGTATTCTCGACCAGGTGTGGCATTTTAAGGAAGCACTTGCCTTGGGTGGTTCTCTGTCTCTTGCGTCTGGTGTCTCATATTCTGTCTGTGATCGAGGTAGGGTACCCGTTCGTCTCCAGCACCTCGAGGAATCGCTTGGTATGAGTGACACCACTCGCGGGATCGCTGCATCTGTTTTTGATTCGCGCGATCTCGTTCGTGGTGTATCCACTTTTGGCACTGTTAGGGACGGCGGACTTGTAGTGAACGAATAGGTCCCTGCAGGCTGCCTTTCGGTAGAAGTTGCAGTGGATCCTTCCCTGTTCCGTGATGTTGATTCGGAAGTCGAGGAGGGCAAGTGACCCGTCTTCGTTGGGGTGTTCAACACTGAAGTCAATGTTCTCGTTCGTGTTGTTGAACGTCTCATAGATTCTGTTCGCCGTGTCTTGGGAAGATGTGAGGATGAGGATATCGTCCACGTACCTTGAGAAAAAGGCTACGGCGTTGGGGTGGCAGGCGTTGAGTGCCTTGCGTTCGAGGTTGTCCATGTAAGAGATCGCTAGCACACCTGATAGGCTTGATCCCATGGGCAATCCCGAGGTTTGTTGGTATGTTTGGTCAAGGAATCCGAAGTAGGTGTTGTCGACGACGATAGATAGGAGTTGGTGGATGTCAGTGGTGGTGAGCCCGAAGCCGTGTAGGTCGGTGGATTGGACCCGTTCCATTAGTATATTGACGGCCGGGAGTGCCGGGACCGAGGTGTAGAGAGCGACTACATCAAGGCTGAAGGCATATCTGTTATTCTTTCTGATGTCGGGATCCATTTGATGCAGGCGCTTCAACACCTCCTCGGAGCTGTTAACGTGTCCCGGCAAGGTGTCTAAGATGGGTTTGAGTATTCTGGCTAGGAGCCATGAAATTTTGTAGAGTGGTCCCTCCACGCTCGATACGATGGGCCTGATCTTCAGGTCGGGTCCCTGTTTGTGTGTTTTCACGAGGTGGTAGAAGGCGGGTAGTCTGCTGTTCCTCGTGAGGAGGTTGCATCTCAGCTTCTTCGGGAGCTTCCGCCGGTCGCTGATGTTGGTCCAGGCGGAGTTGATGTGTTCTTCTATCTGCGCGGGAGTGATTCCCGTGACCTTGGAGTAGAGGTTGTCATCGTCAAGGTGTTGGAGGGCCAGGGTGTTGTAGGCCTCTCTGCTGATGACGCAGAATTCTTTTCCCTTGTCGGAGGGGAGATAGATGAGGTTCTTCGATTTTAGGTTGGAGAGAGTGGTGAGTTGAGATTTGGTGAGGTTATGTGTTGTGCGTGTGTGTGTGTGTTTGTGAAGTATATCTGAGATAGAGTGTTTTAGCCTGATGAGTTTAGTGTCGAGTTCGTGGTTGGTGAGTGGTGTGGAGTGGGTTGTCGGGGTGGTAAGTGGGCAACTTGGGGTGGGTTGCGTGGGCGCTGTTATTTTCTGTGGCGCTGTTGATGGCGGTCACCCATTTAAGTTGGTAAGCGGCTCGACAAAAGTTGGCCTCGATGTTGAGTTTGAGTCTGTCGTCGAGACGTTGTGTGACGATGAACTTAGGTCTGAGGTGTAGGAGTTTCAGCTCGTCGCTCGTGAGAGTGCCGGTTAGGTCGGTTACCAGGTGCGTCGCATCGTTGAGGTATGCACGGTGTTGGTGGTTGCGGCGGTGGCGGTTGTTAAGTTGTTGTTTTCCACATGGTTCTTGTACGTCTGTTCGTTAGTGTCGATGTTCTCGTTGTGGCGTTTCGACAAGATCCACTCATATTTTCGCTTGAGCCGTTTTTTCTCGTATTGGACTCTGGAGTGGTAGCACTGGTCGATTGCTTTAGTGATTTTCAGGAGCAAGTCTCCGGGTGCTATTGGCAGTCGATGTGTCCGCTCTGAGAGTGTCCGCTTATGGACGTGTAATTGGCGGTTGAGATGTCTCAGGATCTGTTTAATACACGTGCGATGTATGCGGTTAGTGGTGTTTTGGAAGGCTGGTGTACATAGGCTTACTGGTACGCAGATGTTCTTGATGGTGTTGGGGATGACATTGTTTTTTAGGCAGCGTTTCAGGAAAATAATTTGGCAGCCAGCGTTGGCCCATTTCTCCGACAGTCTAAACAGTCCTCTTACGGATGCAAACAATTCCTGGCTCAAGTGTAAGGATAAGAGAGTATTGAAGTTTGCTTGAAGCATTGTGGAACAATAAGTAAATATCTTTAAGGCGTTTGGAAGCCTCGACAATGCAAATGGGTAAATCTCCGGGTAACAAAGTCCGGTGGTGGAGAGAGAGATGTAAGTGGGTGTACGTTGAAATGCGTGGTGTGTATAAGATGTGTGAGATGTGTAGAATGAAGGGAAGAGTATAAAGGATAAAATAAAAATAACAACACAAGAGAGAGTTACCTTGGGAGAGATTTAATAGTCCCTATATATTTCGGATTCACATCCATCAACTGGGTTTTTTCCGGGGTGGGGGAAAAGGTTGTCTGTCGGACAAGTGCAGAACGCGTTCTTCGCTGTTTGTTGTTTTGAAAATCTGAGGTATTCGGCAGAGCGCGCGTGCGCGTGAAATGGAGTCGGTCGTACAGAGGTCAGCGACCGAATGAGGGAGTGTGATGGCGCTAGCTGTCAGTCCATTCTCTGCCTGTTTGTTAAATGTTACTGTGTGTGTGTGTGCGTGTGTTGTTGTCTCGCTTTAGTGTGTGTGTGTGTGTGCGTGTGTTGTTACCTTGTTCCTCTGTATTTGCAGTGTAATATGTTTGTATGGTGGAATGCTACTGTGTGTGTGTGCGTGTGTGTGTGTAGTTGTCTCGTTTGCGTGTATGTGTGTGTGCGTGTGTTGTGTGTTGTTGCATCGCTTATTAACTTAAACCAGCCATCTCATTTCGCTTCTCTCTGATCGGTTGTTTATTTGCGGTTGCAGTCGTTTAACAAAGAGGCAGAG
Organism: Eledone cirrhosa; assembly: GCA_964016885.1. Classification (NCBI taxonomy): domain Eukaryota; kingdom Metazoa; phylum Mollusca; class Cephalopoda; order Octopoda; family Eledonidae; genus Eledone; species Eledone cirrhosa. The sequence continues at coordinate 7,572,542 of OZ024742.1, read as the reverse complement.
AATGGACTGACAGCTAGCGCCATCCCACTCCCTCATTCGGTCGCTGATATTCAAAACAACAAACAGCGAAGAACGCGTTCAGCACTTATTCAACAGACAACCTTTTCCCCCACCCCGAAAAAACCCCCAGTTGATGGATGTGAATCCGAAATATATAGGGACTATTTAATATCTCCCAAGGTAACTCTCTCTTGTGTTGTTATTTTAATTTTATCCTTTATACTCTTCCCTTCATTCTACACATCTCACACATCTTATACACACCACGCATCTCAACGTACACCCATTTACATCTCTCTCTCCACCACCGGACCTTGTTACCCGGCGATTTACCCATTTGCCTTGTCGAGGCTTCCAAACGACTTAAAGATATTTACTTATTGTTCCACAATGCTTCAAGCAATCTTCAATACTCTCATATATATATATATATATATATATATATATATATATATATATATATATATATATATATATATATATATATATATATCCAGGGAGTGTAACGTGAAGTAAGTGTAAGTTCACTCAGGTGAGCACTCGATGTTTAGTTTCACGTCAGTGAATGGTGTACATTATTCGATTTTTTCAGTAAAATCGGTTCTCTTAATAGAACATCAAAAATCTTAACAATAAAAGGTGTGAAATGATATTCACTATATATATATACACACATACACACATTCACTACATATATATATATATATATATATATATATATATACATATATACATACATATATATGCACATATATTTTTTTGTATTGCACCATAGAGCATGTGTGTTTACGTGTGTCATTGTGTTTATATGTGGGTAGAGATGTGTGCTGATGTAGGTATGTATCTTGACGTGTGTATGTTGTGGGTTCGTCTTAGGGAGAAGTGTTTAGACGGGGTCCGTATTTGTTAATGATGTAAGATTCCTTGCTGATGCGCTGGGTGTGGGTGGCATTATCTTTAAATTTGTAGAGGGGAAAGATTCTGAAGTTGGGATGATTTTGGGCGGCACAGGTATCAATGTGTTCACTCAGTGGTATTTTCCTGTATTCCCGTATTTTAATTTGGGATCTATGGACAATCATGCGTTGGCGGAGGCTGTTTTTGGTCTGGCCTATGTATTGTTCTCGACAACCTGAACAAGTTAATACATATATTAGATTTTCCGATGCACATGTGAAATTGTGTTTTACTATAAAACGTTGTCCATCTTTGAAATAGAATTCCGAACCATCTATTATTGTTAAGATTTTTGATGTTCTATTAAGAGAACCGATTTTACTGAAAAAATCGAATAATGTACACCATTTTACCAGGGGGAAAAAAATACTGGTCCACCCACAGACACACACACACACACACACACATATATATACACAAACACATACACACGCGTACATCAACATACAAAGAGACTTATACACACACACACGCGCACTTCTCCGTATAAGACAAAAGCTGAAAAATATCTTTTGACCTTCGAATGACTCTGCTACATACACACACACACACACATACACACACACACACACACACACAGACACACACACACACACACACACACACACACACAGACACACACTTATCTTAATAGCCATTTGACACACATCGCTGCTGGCCATTGTCGCAGCATCGAACACCTTACTACTACTACTACTACACACACACACACACACACACATATACACACACACGCACACACACACACACACACACACACACACACACACACACACACACACACATACACACACACACACATATTTGTTGTGAAAGAGTCATTTCTCAATCTTGGCGCAAAATCAACTTTTTACATCCACATGACCTCTACCGACCAATCAAAATTGTTTTGACCACAAGCATTTTTGCAACACAAAAATAACGCTGGAGCCACTTTTTTAACATAAAAACAGGTAGAATTCCCAAAACTAATCAGATCAGAGCAAACAGCACGGACACTCTATCTCAAAATTATTTTTGAAAAGCATTTAGAAATGCGCAACCGGTAAAAACTTAAAAACTTAAAACCACAACTGAATACTAACCCATACAATCACTAATACTCTTTTATTCCTAATTAAACCATTTTTCAACTGTGAACAATTTGTCAGCATTTTCTATTCCGTTTACCAATATATAATAACTTGTGTGTTACACCTCTATTCTTTTAACTATCATATCCTCACACGAGATACAGAAAATGCCAACAAAAACGGATACAACCCTCATCAACTCAAATGAAGAGATCCTACAGGAACTCAAGAAAATCAACACCAACCTATCTTTGCTGGTCGACAAACTTGACTCCACAAATAAGGAAACCGCCACCGGATACAAACCCTCCGAAATCGGCGACAAACTCCAAAACCTTTGCGATACTATCCAAACTATGTTCACTACTACCAACCCAGGAAAAACCAACGAAGAACCATGTGAGATTGATTCACACAAAATGAAAATTCGAACAATTCCAAAATGGAACAAATCCCTCAGAGACAGAAAGTTCTCATTCTGGAAGATGATACAAAATCACAACAAAGCAGAGATATATGAAAAATGGCTTAACTCAACCCCTCTAACTCTCCCCCGTAAACTACAAATAAAGTCCATTCCAAATGAACCCGAACCTCAAAGACACCTTAGGGAAAGAATGGCATTGGAAAAGATGAAGACAGAAATTGAACTTCTTAAACTGAGGGCCCAGACAAATGAGGAAAAAATCAAAACCATCGATGAAGGGATCCTCCTGGAAATCAACAACAAAACTGAAGGCCCCAAGGTAGAGAAGATCTCCAAATTATGGAAAGGGGACTGCGACAGAGAAGAACTGAAATCCCTTCAACGCTGGGAAAAAAGTGCCGCTTGGTTCCTACACTATGAATCGACTTTTCAAACGGATTACACCGCCAATAACCCGTTCATAAAAAATAGGAAAACCCATAACTGAACCGTACAACAACTTCTCAAACCCCGAAGCCTCAAACAAACGAAGAAGGAAGCACCACACCGAAGATGAACTTCCCAACCTCGCTACCATAAGAAGGAACAAAAACCCAAGAAATCATCTCCCCCAGAATGACATTTACAACTTTCCCCCTTCAAGGAGACACCATACCAAATCACTCAACTACTACGCGGATTCCTCATCGTCAAACATAGGGAAAAGATACCACCGCCATGATAGATGCAACAACTTCCCCGCTTCAAGGGGACAGCAAGGTAATTACCATTTTCTCAACTCTCACTTCCACAATACACAACAAACCCACACCACACGATACAACCAACAACGTAGGCCACTTATAACACCACAATACAACATGGCACATAGAAACACACACCCATACTCGCAGTACAGGAACACCCCATTCAATCTACAACCACCAACCCGAACCACATTTTACAACAACAAAGAATATAACAAACACAGGAGACCACTTAACATCAGCAGAAACCCCTCTACCCCAACCATTTTTTAGACACAGCACACAGATACAGGCAAACAAAATAACACAAGACAGGGAGGAGAAACCGATAGTAATAAAAATTATCAATCTTACTAGTGCAGAACCAACACCCAACCTTATCAACTTACTCTCCAAAGGTCTTAAATTCACACCGACCCCACTACGTCCTAACTACTATGAAATGAAGGAAGACATCACAGACTTCTGTAGAAAGTTACGACTTAGTGAACAACTATTCGACCAGTACAATGAGGATGAATCATTAGCCAGAAATAGAAGCAATTACACCCCTTCAAAAGGTAGAAATAAAATCCTGGACGAATTCTGTGAACACATCACAAACTTCCCTTACCAACACTTGCACAGACAAAAACACAAGCCAAACCTCAACAAGAAAGAACGGGAAGAATTAAATAGATTAAAAACCGACAGAACCATTACAATTAAAGAGGCTGATAAAGGGAGTACAGTAGTCCTAATGGAGACAGAATTCTATATCAACTTATCGCTCTCCACTTTGGAAAACGAAACATACTACGAAAAGGCTGAACACTACAATCAACAGAAAATTATGAGAAACCTAAAAACTCTAATCAACCAATACAAAGAAGGACTCACTAACAAGGAATTCAGCTTCATCACAGACTTCACAAGTAAATCCAGCCTTTTCTACGGTATCCCTAAAGTACATAAAAGCGAATCAATAAGTAAGGCATGCAAGGAAGCCACAGACATAGTCATCAATGTCCCCTCACCCAATGATCTCAAATTAAGACCTATAATAGCAGGCCCCGCTTGCGAAACGCACCGTCTTAGCAACTTCATTGATACCCTTCTCAAACCCTTCCTCAAGCACATCAAAAGCTATATAAGGGACGACCTAGATATGCTCAATCACCTCCCTAATATGCCACTTTCTGAACAAACCCTACTAGTGACGTTCGATGTAGTCAACCTATACTCCAACATCCCCCACAACCTAGGAATAGAAGCTATCCAATTCTGGCTGGATAATTTCCACAATGAACTCCCACAACGCATCAAAAAAGAATTCGTGATAGAGGGACTCAAATTTATCTTGGAGAACAATTACTTCGTTTTCAATAACAAACCCTACAGGCAGAAATCTGGGACCGCTATGGGAACGAAAACAGCCCCTACTTATGCCAACCTAGTCATGGGATACCTGGAAATCACCCTCTACACTAAAGTCCTAAACAAATTTGGAAACACCCTCCACTTACACATTGAAAGGAACTGGAAGCGATATCTAGATGACTGCTTCATCCTTTGGCACAAAAACATCGAAAAACTTAAAGAATTTCACACCCTTATAAATGGGCTCAACACAAATATTAACTTCACGATGGAATACAGCCATCAACAACTCCCCTTCCTCGACATCCTCATTAAGATCCATAACAAAAAAATAGAAACAGACATATACTACAAGCCCACAGACTCCAAGCAATACCTCCCCTTCAACTCTTGCCACCCTAGACACGTTAAAATTAATATTCCCTACAACTTAGCCAAGAGAATCTGTACTATAGTCTCCAATAAAAACATCTGCTACTTACGGCTACAAGAACAAAAGGACACACTCATAGGCAGGGACTACCCTGCATCACTAATTGACAATGGAATCCAACGTGCCCTAAAACTCAGTACCCAGGACCTTAGACACCCTAAAGTAAATCAACCCAAACTAAAAGCTCTTCCATACATCTCCACACACAACCCCCTCAACAATGAGGCCTTTGACACCATCCTCCAGAACATCCCTGTATTGAAAAAGGACCATAGAATGAACCGAATTCTACGAACACACGATATCATAAAGAGCAAAAGACAATCCAAGTCAATGAAAAACATCTTAACACATGCCAAAGTACTGCCAACCATAACAACGAAACCCACAGTAAAAAAATGCGATAGACCCAACTGTGGCATTTGCATCAACCTAATAGATGGTTCGGAATTCTATTTCAAAGATGGACAACGTTTTATAGTAAAACACAATTTCACATGTGCGTCGGAAAATCTAATATATGTATTAACTTGTTCAGGTTGTCGAGAACAATACATAGGCCAGACCAAAAACAGCCTCCGCCAACGCATAACTGTCCATAGATCCCAAATTAAAATACGGGAATACAGGAAAATACCACTGAGTGAACACATTGATACCTGTGCCGCCCAAAATCATCCCAACTTCAGAATCTTTCCCCTCTACAAATTTAAAGAAAATGCCACCCACACCCAGCGCATCAGCAAGGAATCTTACTTCATTAACAAATACGGACCCCGTCTAAACACTTCTCCCTAAGACGAACCCACAACATACACACGTCAACATACATACCTACATCAGCACACATCTCTACCCACATATAAACACAATGACACACGTAAACACACATGCTCTATGGTGCAATACAAAAAAATATATGTGCATATATATGTATGTATATATGTATATATATATATATATATATGTAGTGAATGTGTGTATGTGTGTATATATATATATATAGTGAATATCATTTCACACCTTTTATTGTTAAGATTTTTGATGTTCTATTAAGAGAACCGATTTTACTGAAAAAATCGAATAATGTACACCATTTTACCAGGGGGAAAAAATACTGGTCCACCCACACACACACACACACACACACACACACACACACACATATATACACAAACACATACACACGCGTACATCAACATACAAAGAGACTTATACACAGACACACACACACACGCACTTCTCCGTATAAGACAAAAGCTGAAAAATATCTTTTGACCTTCGAATGACTCTGCTATATATACACACACACACACACACACACACACACACACACACACACACACACACACACACTTATCTTAATAGCCATTTGACACACATCGCTGCTGGCCATTGTCGCAGCATCGAACACCTTACTACTACTACTACACACACACACACACACACACATATACACACACACACACACACACACACACACACACACACACACATATTTGTTGTGAAAGAGTCATTCCTCAATCTTGGCGCAAAACCAATTTTTTATCCACATGACCTCTACCGACCAATCAAAATTGTTTTGACCAATAATTTTTGCTGGAGCCACTTTTTTAACATTTTAACATAAAAACAGGTAGAATTCCCAAAACTAATCAGATCAGAGCAAACAGCACGGACACTCTATCTCAAAATTATTTTTGAAAAGCATTTAGAAATGCGCAACCGGTAAAAACTTAAAAACTTAAAACCACAACTGAATACTAACCCATACAATCACTAATACTCTTTTATTCCTAATTAAACCATTTTTCAACTGTGAACAATTTGTCAGCATTTTCTATTCCGTTTACCAATATATAATAACTTGTGTGTTACACCTCTATTCTTTTAACTATATATATATATATATATATATATATGACAAAGGAAATGTGGTAAGGAACCAGATGGACCATAACGCACCAGAGTACTCAATACTTAGAGTAGTAGAGTGGTAATAAGAAAAAGTATGACCCCGACGGCTATTTCTGGTCCAGAAATGGCCGTCGAAACGGCTTGAGCTCTGCCGTCGAGGTCATACTTTTTCCTATATATATATTACATACATAACAATGAGACTCATAAATATAAAGACTAAGAAATAATAGAAGAAATAGAGTGTGAGAGGGAGAGAAAGGTTTATGGTGATAAATATAAAGACACTTCATGGCAACACTAAAAGTCTTGTGAATAATCTTAGCTTCTTTAAGTCGTCCAATAATGACAATCTTTTCACTCTCTTAATTGCTGACACACAGGCCAATAGCATGCAACAATGTTTTGATCTACTGCTTCAACCAGCTTTTGTTACTTCCTTTGTCTCTGGAGTTCTTCCCGTTGACTTCCTTTTATTTTTTCTTATATTAACTTTCATTCTTTCTAGACAGGAATTAGCCTGGCGTATGTAGGAATATGTGTATGTATATGTAGGTATATATGTATGTAGGTATATATGTATGTAGGTCTATATGTATGTAGGTATATATGTATGTAGGTATATATGTATGTAGGTAGGTATATATGTATGTAGGTATATATGTATGTAGGTATATGTATGTAGAATATATGTATGTAGGTATATAAGTATGTAGGTATATATGTATGTAGGTATATATGTATGTAGGTATATATGTATGTAGGTATATATGTATTTAGGTATATGTATGTAGGTATATATGTATGTAGGTATATATGTATGTAGGTATATATGTAGGTAGGTATATATATATGTAGGTATGTATGTATGTGGGTAACCTGTATCCCAGTACAACCTGTCTCATGGTCGGGTCGTTGGCGAATAAACTGACAATCCCACCAAGGTTTCTTGGTGAGGAGGGTGACTTTGGACATCGTGCAGGACTAAAAACAAAACCTGTCAAAGGGCAAAGGAGCTCTTAAGAGTCAATGGCCATCCAAAATCACCGGGCGAGATGACCCCTTAGCCTTTGTCAAGGCAGAATTCTAGGAGAAGGAAAACTCTGATATAACACCTGCAACCCTGATGGTATCCAATGATGTTGACTTGTTCTTCTTTTTGGTAAATATCATATTGGTTAAGAGAGTGGGACTGGCTTTGTGCAGTGCCTTTGCTCACTATAAAAGCTTCACGGCACAGGCATTGTTTTATATCTGGAGATCTCTCTGCACTTGTCGTCACATGGTACCAAAGGCAAAGCACTATGTGTCAATAATTGTCACAAGTGTAGTGTTTGTACCAGAGTTTTCAAGTCGCTGGCTGGACTAAAAAGTCACACTCGTTCAGCGCATCGGTGGGTGTTCTCCTACATGGATATAAAGTAGTGGCCGTACTCGAAAACGAGTTGGCAGCCACCATGTATGTAGGTATATATGTATGTATGTATGTATGTATGTATGTATGTATGTATGTATGTATATATGTAGGTAGGTATATATATATGTAGGTATATATGTATGTAGGTATATATGTATGTAGGTATATATGTATGTAGGTATATATGTAGGTAGGTATATATATATGTAAGTATATGTTTTCTCTTTCTCTTAATTTTGAGTATATTTTTTGACCGGCCACCTTCCTGGTGGCAAGGTTGTAAAAGAAAAGAAATTGTCATCCCTTGAATCGCAAGAATGTTTTGCAAATTTTGAAGGTGCCAGCTATCGCAGCCATTTGTAGACTATGAATTAGGGAGCTGCGCTTTTTGTCCGCAAATCCAAGTTCAGTCATACTTTGGTCCAAGCGGGTTGGTATATAACCCGTAGCACCAATAATGATGGGTATGAAGCTAAAGGTGTATCTTGGATACTGGATTTGTAAACTCCTCATCAATGGTCCGTAGATGTCCTCCTTCTCCTGTATTTTTCTGACAACGTTTACATCAAGTGGGCAGCTGATCTCCACAACAGAACACGTTTTCAATGTGTGGTCCCAAACTACAATATCAGGCCGGTTGTGCTTTAATTTGGTGGCAGTTTTTATTTTCAGGTTCCACCAGTATTCCTTAGTGCCATCTGTCTCAATATATTCTTCCTCGTTTGTTGTTGATTTTGTTTTCCGAAGTGCGTTCCAGATGGTTCTAGCTATCCCATCGTGTCTCATGGGGAGGTAGTAGCGAGATGACATTCTTTCGCAGCTGGCAACAATGTAGCTTACATCCTCGATCTTTGTTTTACATAGCCTACATTTATTGTCAGCTGCTGGCCCTCCTCTTTTGTGCAGCAGATATTTGGTAGGGAGTTCTTGTTCCTGTATTGCATAGAGATATCCCTCAAGGTGTGATGTCATAAACTTGTCGGAACTCCATGCCAGGCTTTTTGAGTGGTTTATCCCCTCTATGGTCTGTGTTTTACGCCTCAAGTATCCATGCACAACTTTTTCTGTAAATTGGTCAATTATATATGTATGTAGGTATATATGTATGTAGGTATATATGTATGTATGTATATATGTATGTATGTATATATGTATGTAGGTATATATGTATGTAGGTATATATGTATGTAGGTATATATGTATGTAGGTATATATGTATGTAGGTATATATGTAGGTAGGTATATATATATGTAAGTATATATGTATGTAGGTATATATGTATGTAGGTAGGTATATATGTATTTAGGTATATATGTATTTAGGTATATATTTATGTAGGTATATATGTATGTAGGTATATATGTATGTAGGTATATATGTATGTAGGTAGGTATATATGTATGTAGGTATATATGTATGTAGGTATATGTATGTAGGTATATATGTATGTAGGTATATAACTATGTAGGTATATATGTAGGTAGGTATATATGTATGTATGTATATATGTATGTCAATAATTGTCACAGGTGTAGGGTTTGTACCAGAATTTTTAAGTCGCTGGCTGGACTAAAAAGTCACACTCGTTCAGCGCATCGGTAGGGGTTCTCCTACTTGGTTATAAAGTAGTGGCCGTACTCGAAAACGCGTTGGCAGCCACCATGTATGTAGAATTCTAGGAGAAGGAAAACTCTGATATAACACCTGCAACCCTGATGGTATCCAATGATGTTGACTTGTTCTTCTTTTTGGTAAATATCATCTTGGTTAAGAGAGTGGGACTGGCTTTGTGCAGTGCCTTTGCTCACTATAAAAGCTTCACGGCACAGGCATTGCTTTATATCTGGAGATCTCTCTGCACTTGTCGTCACATGGTACCAAGGGCCCAGCACTATGTGTCAATAATTGTCACAATTGTAGTGTTTGTACCAGAGTTTTCAAGTCGCTGGCTGGACTAAAAAGTCACACTTGTTCAGCGTATCGGTGGGGGTTCTCCTACATGGATATAAAGTAGTGGCCGTACTCGAAAACGAGTTGGCAGCCACCATGTATATATGTATGTAGGTATATATGTATGTAGGTATATATGTATTTAGGTATATATTTATGTAGGTATATATGTATGTAGGTATATATGTATGTAAGTATATATGTATGTAGGTATATATGTATGTAGGTATATGTATGTAGGTATATATGTATGTAGGTATATATGTATGTAGGTATATATGTATGTAGGTATATGTGTATGTAGGTATATGTGTATGTAGGTATATATGTATGTAGATATATATGTATGTAGGTATATATGTATGTAGGTATATATGTATGTAGCTATATATGTATGTAGGTATATATGTATGGAGGTATATATGTAGGTAGGTATATATGTAGGTATGTATGTATGTAGGTATATATGTATGTATGTAGGTATATGTGTATGTAGGTATATTATTATAATTGATTTACAGCATAGAGTTATGGCTCTCCACGCTCTGAGCTTAAATCCCGCCGGGGACATAGAAATAATCGGGCTGGATGCCCGATCGCGCAGTTAAACCACTGGGAGTGAAGAACCCCTAGCCCTTGTCAGAGCATTCTTCTAGCAGATGGCATCTCAGGAAACTGGGTTAACTCCGATATAAAACCTGCGGCTCAGTAGTTACCGATGATGTTGATCTTTTCTTCTTTTCGGGTTATAGCTACTGTCGCTCAGAGAGTGGGATTGTCTCAGTGCACAGTCTTTCCTCACGTTAAAAATATTCGTCACGCACAGGCATTGCACGAGTGCATTATTAATTATTAATAGTGTACTGTTATTATTATTATTATTATTACTATTATTATTACTTTTTTTTTTTTTTTTTTTTTTCCAATTCAATGATGTTCCAGAATAATATAAAAGAGATAATTGGCAATTTAGGTTCTGGAACAAAAAAGATCATTGGCAATAAGGGCAGGGGACCCAGGTTATCACAGCCTGGGCCCGCTCATCATCGTGCCATTGTGATAGAGCCAAACAGGGCATTTAGTCTTGGCTGCTGGAACGTACGGACGCTGCTTGACACGGATTCCTTGGAGCGTCCTAAACGAAGGACTGCTCTTGTTGCAAAGGAGCTTCGACGTTGCGATCTTGACATCGTGGCTTTATCTGAGGCGAGGTTAGCTGGAGATGGTCATCTTACGGAATTTTGTGGGGAATATACATTCTTCTGGAAAGGAAGAGATGAAGGAACCAGAAGAGAGGCTGGGGTAGGATTTGCTGTTAAGACTGTACTTGTGAATAAATTAGAAGAATTCCCAGTAGGGATTAGTGAGCGTCTTATGTCCATGAGAGTTCCGCTGGACAGGGGAAGATATGCTACCCTGGTGAGTGTGTATGCTCCAACTATGAGTTCTGTCGATGAGGAAAAGGTGTCCTTTTACCATGCCTTGAAAGGTGTTTTAAGAAATATCCCTCAGGCAGACAAAGTCATCGTGCTTGGTGACTTTAATGCTAGAGTGGGTAGGGATTTTAACACATGGAATGTAATCGGAAGGCATGGGGTGTGAAAGTGTAACAGCAATGGTATGCTCCTGCTGCAGATGTGTGAGGAGCTGGATCTGTGTGTTACCAACACCATGTTCCAACAAAAGAACAAATTCAAGACCACATGGATGCATCCTGCATCTAAGGAATGGCATCTTTTAGACTACGTCCTAGTCAGGTTGCGTGACAGATAGGATGTGCGGTGTGTTCGTGTTCTTCGTGGAGCTGACTGCTGGACGGACCACCGCCTGGTACGCGCAAAAGTGAAACTAATCACTAAACGTAAAATCCGGGCTCCCGGTGTTACCCTGCCCAGAAGATTGAATGCTGCTCGTCTTAGGGATAAAAATGTGAATAGGACATTGCGAGAAGAGATGCAGGCTGCAGATCTTGGTGAGGATTGGCCGACCCTTAACAAGTCGGTTTATGATGTAGGCAGGCGTGTTCTGGGATTGGCGCAGAGGAAACATCAGGACTGGTTTAATGAGAATGATGTACATATAGAAGACTTGTTGGCTGATAAGAGGCGTGTTCTGTCACGCTACTTGACGGCAAAACCACAGGAGAGGAATACGTTGCATGAGGAGCTCAGGGATGTAAAATCACGTGTTAGGCGGAGTCTTTCTCAGATAAAGGATCAGTGATGGAGTGAGAAGGCTGGTGAGATACAAACTGCGTCTGATTCCAATAACACAAAGCTGTTGTACAGTCTCTTGCGTGAGGTTTATGGACCGTCTTCTTCTCTGGTGACACCGCTTCGCAGCAAGGATGGCAAAGAACTTCTTCGTGACTCACAAGGAATTCTACGAAGGTGGCGAGAGCACTTTGATGATCTTTTGAATCAGCCGTCTGTCGTCAGTGAAGATTTCCTCAATCTCATTCCAGAAAGTCCTGTGAATGTAGCTCTCGCAGAACCTCCGACGCTTGTGGAGGTTGCAATGGCTATTTCGAAGCTGAACAGTGGAAGATCTCCAGGTATGGATGGCATACATGCTGAGCTCCTAAAATATGGTGGTGAGAGACTCCTGCAACATCTTCACTTTGTTTGGCAGGATATGGGCTAATGAATCCGTACCTGAGGACTGGAGAGATGCAGTAATGGTGGTTTTGTACAAGGGAAAGGGTAACAGGAACGATTGTGGGATCTACAGAGGTATATCATTGCTTTCTGTCGTAGGAAAAGTTTTATGTAGCGTGCTTCTGGACCGTCTGCTGACACACATTGCAGATCGTGTTCTTCCTGAAAGTCAATCTGGTTTTCGTGCTGGACGCGGCACTACTGATATGATCTTCTCAGCTAGACAGCTCCAGGAGAAGTGCATGGAACAAGCTTGGATCTGTATCAGGTTTTTGTCGATCTGATAAAAGCTTTCGATACTGTTAACAGAGATGCATTATGGAAGGTTCTCCAGAAAATTGGTTGCCCTGATAAGTTCCTTGCTTTAGTTAGGTCTTTCCATGACGACATGAAGGCTTGGGTTAATGTCGGGGGTAACATGTCGGAGCCTATCTCAGTAAAAAATGGAGTGAAACAGGGGGATATTCCAGCACGACCCTGTTTGCCATATACTTTGCAATGGTTTTCTGTATTGCATTCAGGAATTGCGAGCATGGTGTTTACATACGATATCGAACCTCGGGCAGCATATTTAACGTCAGGCGCTTTGCTGCGAAGACAAAAGTATTTACATCAATCGTGAGAGACCTCTTGTATGCAGATGATTGCGATCTTGTAGCGCACACAGAGAGTGATATGCAGCACATTTTGAATGCATTTTCTGTCGCTTGCACTGCCCTAGGTCTGACTGTCAGTCTCAAGAAAACCGTCGTCATGTACCAACCTGCCCCTGGTAAGCAGTACACTGAACCAAACATCTATGTGTATGGCGAACGACTTGGAGTGGTTGATCAGTTTGTCTACCTGGGAAGCATTGTCAATCGATACAGCAACCTTGACAGTGAAATCTCACTTAGGATTAGGAAAGCAAGTGATGCTTTCGGAAAGCTAGAAAGGTGACTCTGGGGTCGGCGAGACATATGCAGGAGGACAAAGGTAAAGGTGTACAGGACATGTGTGCTCTCTTGTCTTCTTTATGCCTGCGAGACCTGGGTCACATATCGACACCGCCTTAAGCAATTGGAGCGTTTCCATCAGATGTGTCTCAGACGGATCCATGGCGTTCACTGGAGGGACCACATCAGTGATGTCGAGATTTTGGAAAGCTCTATATGTGACAGTATAGAAGCTCTTGTGCTTAAGCAACGACTCCGTTGGAGTGGTCACCTTGCCAGGATAAAGGATTCTAGAATACCAAAACAACTCTTTTATGGAGAGTTGGTTAAAGGAAAACGACCGCCACATAAACCAAAAAAGAGGTATAAGGATTCCTTGAAAGCCTCTCTGAAAGACGCTAACATCTCTGCTGATACATGGGAGAATATTGCTGCTGATCGTAATACATGGAGAAAGACTGTATATGAGGGAAAAGTTGCCTTTGAGGCATCTCGAATCGCATACGAGAAAGTAAAGTGGGATGTGAGGAAGGGCATTGCTGTTGCACTTCCAGACGGCGAGGGTCCTCCTATGGTGCTGACATGCAGCGTATGTGCGAGACTCTGTCTAAGCAAAGCTGGACTCGAAAGTCATCTTCGCAGTCATAAAGGAAGACCAGTGGTTGACTAGCAGGCTGCTGTTGGAGATGCTACTCATCATGCTTGCCAAACATGTGGTAGAGAATGTAAATCAGCAGGAGGGCTCAAGCGACATGCAAGAGTACACGAACTCCAACCACAGCCGACTATTCCCAGTGAATGTTTTGGTTGCCGACTCTGTGCAAGACATTTTAGATCATTGGCTGGGCTAAAAAGCCACATTCGATCGCAGCGCTGTTAGTTGCTATCGTGTGTGTGTGTGTGTGTGTGTGTGTGTGTGTGTGTGTAGATATGCGTATGTGTGTGCGTGTGTGTGTATATATATATGTATATGTATATTATTATTGTTGTTGTCATTATTATTATTGTTGTTTTTATTATTATTATTATTGTTATTAATGTATGTGTGTGTGTATGTGTGTGTGTGTGAGTATGTGTGTGTGTGTGTATATGTGTATGTATATGTATATATATATATATATATATATATATATATATATATATATATATATATATATATATATATATATATATATATATATATATATATATTTTATTTTATTTTTTTTTATTTATTATTATTTTTTTTTTCTTCCTCCACGTGCAATGGCCATACTCGATAACGAGGGGGCAGCCATCATGTAGGTATATATGTATGTAGGTGTATATGAATGTACGTATATATGTATGTATGTATATGTATGTATGTATATATGTATGTATGTAGGTATATGTAAGGTCACCAGTTGGTGCTACTGGTAACATGTATCCCAGTACAACCTGTCTCATGGTCGGGTCGTTGGCGACTAAACTGGCAACCCTACCAAGGTTTCTTGGTGAGGAGGGTGACTTTGGACATCCTGCAGGACTTAAAACAAAACCTGTCAAAAGGCAAAGGAGCTCTTAAGAGACAATGGCCATCCAAAATCACTGGGAGAGATGACCCCTTAGCCTTTGTCAAGGCAGAATTCTAGGAGAAGGAAAACTCTGATATAACACCTGCAACCCTGATGGTATCCAATGATGTTGACTTGTTCTTCTTTTTGGTAAATATCATCTTGGTTAAGGGAGTGGGACTGGCTTTGTGCAGTGCCTTTGCTCACTATAAAAGCTTCACGGCACAGGCATTGCTTTATATCTGGAGATCTCTCTGCACTTGTCGTCACATGGTACCAAAGGCAAAGCACTATGTGTCAATAATTGTCACAAGTGTCGTGTTTGTACCAGAGTTTTCAAGTCGCTGGCTGGACTAAAAAGTCACACTCGTTCAGCGCATCGGTAGGAGTTCTCCTACATGGATATAAAGTAGTGGCCGTACTCGAAAACGAGTTGGCAGCCACCACCATGTATGTATATATGTATGTATGTATATATGTATATCTGTTAAGAAGTGCACATGCAAATGTATATATAAATATATATATATATATATATAAATTAATAAAATAATGAATAAACAAAGAAACAGTTCCTTATATTAAAAAAATTCATCATTTTACGATCGTTTCTAGGATATATATGTGTTAGAGTTGGTATGCATATTCTATAGATCTATGTACAATATTTATACAAACTATCAGAGGGAATATACATACCTACACATATATATGCTGTCTTCAGAAATAATGATATTTGTTTATTGAAAAAAACAAAGATTCAATACAATAGGTCTGTTTTGGGAACAGGTTTTGAATTGACCAATAGAGAGATAGTGAGGGTCAGGATAGTAATATAGTAGTAGAAGAACCTTAAATTATGGGTAGAGGAAGGTAGATTTCAATTTTGGATGGAAAAGAATATTATGAATGAAGGATTATTTTAGGGAAGAAATAGGTCTTATGCTGACCTCAGAAATAATTTTATTTTTTCATTGAATAAAACCAACAAAGATCTAATATATTCTGTCTGTTTGGTAAGAGGTTTAGAATTAACCAATAGAAAGTTAATAATTGGCCAAATGGTAAAATAGTAGTAATTGAAGCTTATTTTAGGGGTGAAAATAGGTGAGGTGGTCAGTAAAAGGTATACAAGCAGTTGCTGTTTTAAAATAGTAATGCCAATACAAATATCTATTTTTTTAAATATAAGGAACTGTTTCTTTGTTTATTCATTATTTTATTAATTTATCTTGACTCTGTTTTCCGTTTATTTTTCACCGAAAGTAGATTTTGAATGCATCTTCTCTTTTCATGATATCCGGATTACATTGAGTTCTTCATACGGATTGGACACTACCGTAAACTTTTGGTAGATTTATCTATATATATATATATATATATATATATATATATATATATATATATATATATATATAAAGAATTAATATCTAGTAACATATATATACATGCAGATGCATATCAATGCTAGCAAATATATAGGCTTTGTCTTAGTAACATTGCGGTTCAATGCATGGGGTTGCAGAACAATAAAATGAGAGACGTAAAATAAGAAAATTATAAAATTAACTTACTTACTAAAATATCACTTCCAACTAATTAGTTTCTGGAATGGAGTAAATATATTTTCCGAAGAAGATACAGAGAACCATTCCGTCGTCAGGGAAGACTATTCTCATGTAAGTTTCCAGGCAAAGCGAGGACTCTGGAAACTTATTAAAAAATAATTCAGTGGGTAAGAAATAGCAAAGCGTGGACTGAATTCCTAGCTATTGAGAAAATCACTGCCTCTGCGTCTGTGGCAAATTCAAAAAGAATCAATCACGTGACATCGAGGTCAATCAGTGGAAAGTGGTTTGCTAATAAGACAGCGGCCTGCCTACTACCATAGCAGCAGTCATGGCCTATATTGCTCGACAAATAATTTGGAGATAATTATAAAGAATTAATATCTAGTAACATATATATACATACAGATGCATATCAATGCTAGCAAATATATAGGTTTTGACTTAGTAACATTGTGGATCAATGCATGGGGTTGCAGAACAATAATATGAGAGACGTAAAATAAGAAAATTATAAAATTAACTTACTTACTAAAATATCACTGCCAACTAATTAGTTTCTGGAATGGAGTAAATATATTTTCCGAAGAAGATACAGAGAACCATTCCGTCGTCAGGGAAGACTATTCTCATCTATGTTTCCAGGCAATATCTCCAAATTATCTCCAAATTATTTGTCGAGCAATATTGGCCATGACTGCTGCTATGTTAGTAGGCAGGCCGCTGTCTTATTAGCAAACCACTTTCCACTGATTGACCTCGATGTCACGTGATTGATTCTTTTTGAATTTGCCACAGACGCAGAGGCAGTGATTTTCTCAATGGCTAGGAATTCAGTCCACGCTTTGCTATTTCCTACCCACTGAATTATTTTTTTATAAGTTTCCAGATTCCTCGCTTTACCTGGAAACTTAGATGAGAATAGTCATCCCTGACGACGGAATGGTTCTCTGTATCTTCTTCGGAAAATATATTTACTCCATTCCAGAAACTAATTAGTTGGAAGTGATATTTTAGTAAGTAAGTTAATTTTATAATTTTCTTATTTTACGTCTCTCATATTATTGTTCTGCAACCCCATGCATTGAACCACAATGTTACTAAGGCAAAACCTATATATTTGCTAGCATTGATATGCATCTGTATGTATATATATGTTACTAGATATTAATTCTTTATAATTATCTCCAAATTCTTTGTCGAGCAATATTGGCCATGACTGCTGCTATGTTAGTAGGCAGGCCGCTGTCTTATTAGCAAACCACTTTCCACTGATTGACCTCGATGTCACGTGATTGATTCTTTTTGAATTTGCCACAGACGCAGAGGCAGTGATTTTCTCAATGGCTAGGAATTCAGTCCACGCTTTGCTATTTCCTACCCACTGAATTATTTTTTTATAAGTT
>OZ024742.1:7526661-7541661 GCA_964016885.1 Eledone cirrhosa | reverse complement strand
GATCCAATTTGGATTGCCTCGGAAACATAACCTTATTATGTAACAAGCTGTCTGATGATGACACGACACTCGCGCACAGAACAGTGTGGCCAGTGTCGTCACTGAAATATATATCACAGCATTATTATTTGGCAGTATCGGTAGAGGGTCGGACGCCATGATTTCCAGCATAGTTACGTCCCTTTACGATCTGAGTTCAAATCCCGCCGAGGTTGACTTTGCCTTTCATCCTTACGGGGTCGATAAAATAAAGTACCAGTAATGCACTGGGTAATTGCTGGCCTTGTGCCTAAAGTAGAAACAATTATTATTAAAGGTCTTGAACATCTGAAACTACTTCGCTTTTCCTTATTCGATATTTACTCCGTCACTCCTATGTGGAAAAAGTACGTTGAGTGCTTGAATTGAATTGCATCAATGTTTACGCTAATACATATATATATATATATATATATACATATATATATATATGATAAAGAACACAAGAGCGTCTACAACATCAAAAGATTTTTATTGGATTACAATGTTTCTTCCTTACGTAACCGTAGGATTCTTCAGAGCTATAAAAGGGTTTTGATTGGTGTTATGGACTCTACCAACCAAACATTCAAGAACAAAGAGTAAAGAGAGAAAACAGCAAAAGCAGGGGACGATAAGTCTAATTTTGGTGCGGGAGGGTGGGGTGTGGGTCCTTGTTTAGTAGCTGTGGTCATATTCATTCCCGGGAGTCGAGTGGTTAGTGGAGCCATAGATTGGGTGGCGTCGATAGTAGGGTGTAGAGGGTGTGCAGAGGCTACACACACACAAAGGGCATACAATATACATATAACGGAGGAGAAAGTACATGATGTAATAATAATAATCTATAATTAATTGTTTCTACTTTAGGCACAAGGCCAGCAATTACCCAGTGCATTACTGGTACTTTATTTTATCGACCCCGTAAGGATGAAAGGCAAAGTCAACCTCGGCGGGATTTGAACTGGGGAAGATTACACTATAATAAGGTATAAAAGTAAGAATAAGGTAAAATATAAGGAAGGATAAGAATGAAAATAAGAATAAAGATAAAAAAATATATATATATATAAAAATATATAGAGAATATATAAAAGAATATAAGCAAGTATTAGAAGGGAAAAACACAAAGTAAAAAAACCGATTTTGTCAAATAAAAATATTATAAATATGGGGGAGAGAACGGGATAGAGAAATATAATCAAATGTGATTAGTTGAGAGAATATAAGATGATAATAGTTATGTCAAGTTTATACATCTTAATAATAAATAATCTGTATATCAGAGTTACACATCCTTCAATTCACTTGCAAGTTCAACCCACGTGGCATAGTCCATTGCTCATCTGTGCGGTCGTGTGCGTTTGTGTTTGACACCACAGAAGATGCACAAGTTCGTAAATTTCAATGCAGATAGAAATCTATTTTTGCTCACCCAGACATTGGCGGAGGATCCAATATTCCTAGTTCATTGCCGACCCAATATGTGTGTGGTGTTATTTTGGTCGAACAAATCAATCACTTGGTTCAATATTATGGAGTATGGTTTTCTGGTCTTCGTTACACTATCAGTGGTTGTATATCTCGAAATCACAAGGATCACAGTACTCCGGCTTGGTGTGATTATCGGTCATCCAACTATGTTGTCGGTGGTTGGATTCAATTCTATTGCCCAGAACGTAGAACTTTGGTGTTGATTGAACATTAACGAGGCAGAGTGAGATCGCATCTGTGGTACAGAACGGTACGCAAGGAAATTCTTCGTCTTCGTTTCATCCGGGTTATGTATTTAAAAGATAATAATATATATATATAACGGAGGAAATGTGGTAAGGAACCAGGTGAACCATAACGCACCATAATACTCAATACTTAGGGTAGTAGAGTGGGTAATAGGAACGAGTAGGACCCCCACGGCTGAGCTCAAGCCGTTTCGACGGCTTGAACACAGCCGTCGGGGCCCTACTCGTTCCTATATATATATATATATATATATATATATATATATATATATATATATATATATATAATATAATATAAGATCAAAAGATGGTTAAAAGAGTTCCAAGTATTTTATTATGCGCATTTCAAAAACAAATATCATCATGAGATGATATCTGCATTTTCATCAGATAAAATAGGGATACATGATATAAAGGTTAAAAAGCACTTGTGAATAGTGAAGTTTTAAATCAACATATGAAAAATAATTTAAGATTGATGTGTGATATAGAGAAAAAGTGAAGGGGGTGGGGGTTGGAAAGGGTAAGGAAGAGGAGGAGATGAGAGTAAAGAATGGTGGAGGAGGAGTATAATAAGGAAGGATGAGAGAGGAGGAGAGATGGATGATAGAGAGAGAGAGATAGCCTTTACAACTGAGAAAAATATATACTGTCTCACAGAGAGAAGTTAAAAAGCCGTTGGAAGATAATAGATAATTTAAAAGAATTTAAAATTAAAAGTTGCTGAAGAGAAAAAGGGGTTAAGAATAATATTAAATTAAGGTTTGTATATTGAAGGGTTTAATAATATGTGCGAGGAAAATAAATTGTTAATATATATTATTAAAATAAAAATATTAATGTTATTAAGGATATAATGTGAAAAGAAGTAGAAGAGTGGATGAGTTATGAATTTAGAGAAATTAGTTAGTGTTTAAGTTTGTTTTTATGTAATGTAATATGTGTGCGTAATATATGTAAATAGTTTGTTTAAAAATGAGCGCAGAAAGCAAAACGAAAAGAATGTTTAAGGAAGCAAATATCTAACATCAAAATATATATGTTTACGAAATATTTTCTAATGGTTATAATATAATATATTAAAGGAAATTAGTTAGGGTTTAAGTTTGTTTTTACGTATTGTAATATGTAATATGTAAAAGTCAAACGAGCATGAAAGGAAGAGATAAGGAACTTAAGGAAGAAAAATCTAACGTCAAAAAATGTTTATGTTTACGAAGGACTATTATAGGTAATACTATCATGTATTTAAAAGATAATAATAATTTTTATGGCCAATGATATGAAGAAAGATGGAAGAGTGGATATGTTGTGGTGAGTAATAAAAAGAATTGAGAAGTAGTTAAGAAGAAAAAGTACATATTAGAGGTTAGAAATTAAAAAGAAAAAAGAAAAGAGGAAGAAAGGAAAGTGATAAAGAGGAATGATATAGAATGAGTAACTTGTATTATATAATATATAATAAATAATATTGAAATAAGGTAGAAAGATGGATATATTTAAAAAAATATATATAAGCCTTTGAGAAAAAGGATTTTAAACTAGTAAAGTATTAGATATTAGCTGTATACTTTATGGAATGTTCTGTGGAATTTATGCAAGCAGAGAGAAAATAAATCAGTGCGTCTATTTATTATAGAATCTAAATTAGATATAATGGTCAATTTCTCAGATAGGCAAAAATTACACATTCTGGATAGGGAGGCATTCAAGTAGGTAGAGGCAGAACAAACTTTCCTCCAAGAGATGTTATAGTTAATATTGTTGTCTTTCAAAGACCATATGAGTTCTGAGAGTGCCGTATTAGTTCTTTTAAGATGGTATCTAAAAGACGAATTGTGATTATAAAATCTCACTTTGAAGGTAAAGGAATTGGTATCAGTTATAACCTTACATTCATAGACTAAGTTTTTTTCAAGACAATGGTTATTGAGAGGACATTTAGTTTTAACAGGACAATTACAATTGCGATTAGAGAAATTAACAGAGTTATTAACAAGTGACCTAGTGTTATTTATAGGAGGAATTTGATTGGAGAAGTTATTTACGATAGGAATAATAGTTTCCTGATTTAGATTGGTATTAAGAACATTCAACGAAGTTACGTTTGACGTCGTATTTGAGTTTCCAGAATCTAGCCTAGAGTTAACAATGGCGTCGGGAGTACTACTGCTATTATTATGACACTCAGTGTTGGAAGGATGTGATTTAATATTTAATATTTTATTGTTGTGTTTAGAGATAATGTTAGAGATGTTGGAGTAGGTGGAATAGGAAAAGTTTATTGTATGTTTGTTAAATATGTTACTATATATATGTGAGGGAGGGAGGCATTTATCTAAGTCCCTAAAGAATAGTTTAGGAATATTATTATTAATAGAAATAGAGAAAGGAGCATTATACCACATTATATTTTTGTATCCAGGTCTTTTATTTAAGTTATTGGAATGATCATAATTAGTTATTTTACTCTAAGACCTTCTAGGATTGGTTTCTTTACTGTATTTAATTTTATCAGGATAACCGGCTTTAGAAAGCGCATTATTATAGTAATTGGCGTTAGCATCAAATATATTTTTATTAGAGGATAGGTTTGATATTCTTTTTCCAATATTACTAACTATAGCATTTTTAATGTTAGTAGGGTGGTTAGATTTAAAATTAACATAATTTAGATTCTCATTGTTTTTATGGTAAGGGTAATATAGGCCAGTGTCAAGATTAAGGGATATATCTAAGAAGTTAGCTAGTTTGACGTTGTTATCAAATTCGAAGTTATGTTGCTTAAAGAGATCACGTATATTGTTCTTAATAATATTAAGGTTAACTAAATTGCAATTTAAGATGGTAAAAAGTCCATTGTCACGATAAATTCCACCGCCAAGTTGAGGAATTTTCCGATTTAAAGAATTCAAAATAAAAATACCAATCAAATCAGTCAATTGCGATGAATCGGAAGCACCCATTGTGATATCAAAGTTGTTGGAGGTATCAGCTCTAGTCCAGTATTCATTGTTGAATTCTAAGATGTTTTTTCTTGCGGTGAGAATGATGTGAAGTTCATCTGTGGTGATGTCAGAATATTTAAAAGCGAAAGATAGAGCATTGTTGAGAAGTGAAGGTGAAATAGAAGAATAGTAGCTGGCAATATCAAATTGAATACATTTTTGTTTGTTTTTCTAATTCAGGTTGTTGAACCAGCCAATTACTTCAGATGTACCAAACCATAAATTTAAGTTAGAAATAGAGCAATTAGAACGAACCTGTGGCATAGTTCTATCCAAGATGGCTTTACTAACAACCCCCAGATCTGATTTAGAGGGGGCGATTAGTCTAACAGGTAGTTCCGTTCGAAAATTACTTTTATGATCCTTGAGATTTATCCTCGGAGTTCTTGGGAGGAATGGTTCGGTCTTTTTTTCAATGCCAAGTTTTGACATAATCTCAGAAGCTTCAAAGTTTATAGATTCCAAATTGTCATGGTTAGTTTTACGATATTTCTTCCTTAGTTCTTTAAGGATAAGCTTATTATAGTTATCCCTAGATATACCATATAAATTATTAGTTTTGTCGGAGTGGACTAAGACATTTTTAGAGGAATTAAGGTTTAAATTCGTATTCCTGAGATTTACAAGGTGCTCTTGTCCTCTGAAAGGGTTTCTCTTGAATTTAAGATTTCTTATAATATTAGTTAATTCTTCCTCGAATTGCACTAGATTTTTTTGGAAGGAGGATTTCTTCTAGAGCTAAATAAATGATCAAGAAAGTTTCCTCGCACATATTAAACAAACTATTTACATATATTACGCAAATATTAATTCCTCTAAATTCATAACTCATCCGCTCTTCTACTTCTTTTCACATTAT
Source organism: Eledone cirrhosa (assembly GCA_964016885.1). NCBI lineage: Eukaryota > Metazoa > Mollusca > Cephalopoda > Octopoda > Eledonidae > Eledone > Eledone cirrhosa. The sequence continues at coordinate 7,536,034 of OZ024742.1, read as the reverse complement.
ATCCTTAATAAAATTAATATTTTTATTTTAATAATACATGTTAACAATTTATTTTCCTCGCACATATTATTAAACCCTTCCATATACAAACCTTAATTTAATATTATTCTTAACCCCTTTTTCTCTTCAGCAACTTTTAATTTCAAATTCTTTTAAATTATCTATTATCTTCCAACGGCATTTTAACTTCTCTCTGTGAGACAAAATATATATTTTTCTCAGTTGTAAATGCATAAATTCCACAGAACATTCCACAAAGTATACAGCTAATATTTAATACTTTACTAGTTTAAAATCCTTTTTCTCAAAGGCTTATATATATTTTTTTAAATATACCCATCTTTCTACCTTATTTCAATATTATTTATTATATATTATATAATACAAGTTACTCATTCTATATCATTCCTCTTTATCACTTTCCTTTCTTCCTCTTTTCTTTTTTCTTTTTAATTTCTAACCGTTAATCTGTACTTTTTCTTCCTAACTACTTCTCAATTCTTTTTATTACTCACCACAACATATCCACTCTTCCATCTTTCTTCATATCATTGGCCATAAAAATTATTATTATCTTTTAAATACATTATAGTATTACCTATAATAGTCCTTCGTAAACAAACATTTTTTGACGTTAGATTTTTCTTCCTTAAGTTCCTTATGTCTTCCTTTCATTCTCCTTTGACTTTTACATATTACATATTACAATACATAAAAACAAACTTAAACCCTAACTAATTTCTTTTAATATATTATATTATTACCATTAGAAAATATTTCGTAAACATATATTTTGATGTTAGATATTTTCTTCCTTAAACATTCTTTTCGTTTTGCTTTCTGCGCTCATTTTTAATCAAACTATTTACATATATTACGCACACATATTACATTACATAAAAACAAACTTAAACACTAACTAATTTCTCTAAATTCATAACTCATCCACTCTTCTACTTCTTTTCACATTATATCCTTAATAACATTAATATTTTTATTTTAATAATATATATTAACAATTTATTTTCCCCGCACATATTATTAAACCCTTCAATATACAAACCTTAATTTAATATTATTCTTAACCCCTTTTTCTCTTCAGCAACTTTTAATTTCAAATTCTTTTAAATTATCTATTATCTTCCAACGGCTTTTTAACTTCTCTCTGTGAGACAATATATATTTTTTCTCAGTTGTAAAGGCTATCTCTCTCTCTCTATCACCAATCTCTCTTCCTCTCTCATCCTTCCTTCTTATACTCCTCCCCCACCATTCTTTACTCTCATCTCCTCCTCTTCCTTACTCTTTCCACCCCCCCCTCACTTTTTCCCAATATCCCACTTCAATCTTAAATTATTTTTCATATGTTGATTTAAAACTTCACTATTCACAAGTGTTTTTTAACCTTCATATCATGTATCGCTATTTTATCTGATGAAAAGGCAGATATCATCTCATGATGATATTTGTTTTTGAAATGCGCATAATAAAATACTTGGAACTCTTTTAACCACCTTTTGATGTTATATTATTTATACTCCAGTCCTAAAAACTGTAGAGTGCTACTTATCCGATATTTGCATTGCTTTATTGTGCTACAATAAAACTCAACTCCTACATTATATATATATATATATATATATAAAGGGAAGATGGACATTGTTTAGTGTACCGAACTTGCCTGCTACACCGTTCATCCAATTTTCATGAAATCTCACACATATATAAAACTCAACGCGTAGAGTGGAATAGGCTACTTGAAATTTTTGAAAAATCGATAATCGGGCCCTATGACAGAATGTTTTTCAATTCCAATGAAATTTTATGTGAATTCTAACACAAGAACTCTTAGTTTACATCTGGCGCAATAAAAATAAATTTCATATGCCCATATAAGGACGTGCGTTATTGATTGGACGGCCAGCTGCATGTCTTCCCAGCTGTCTCAGTAAACGACCGACCATTAAAGAGTTTCTTTTCATATTCCACCTTATTCAAGTGGAAATACAGTATTATCCCTATCTGAAAAGGGAACCAAATTTAATGGTGTCTTTTGTGAACCTAAAAGCTGTGAGTAAATTTTCAAACAGTCTTAAATAATCATGCTTTTTGAAAAAAAAATCACTAAATAATACCTTGACCAAGTTGTGTTGTACACATACTATACAAGTAAAAAAATTTACGTCGTACCAATGTTTTCCTTTTTTAAACAAAAGATTCTAAAAAATTACTTAATTTATAATACAGTCTTTTGCACAGGAAGTGAGTAACTTTTCGGGTGTTTAAACGTAAGTTCACCAGGGTTTGTGTCTTCATTATTAGCCCACCTCTAATGGCATTTTTTGTTCTGATTACGACTAAATGTTATGAGCGTATTTGCAATTAATTGCGCACACGTGCACACCTGCATGCAGATAGACACTGACAGCCAATAAAAAATCGATAACTTGCTTATTAAGATATCGGTCAAAAAAAGAGATTGAATGTACTTTAGAACATTTTTTGAATATATTGTTCTTTTTGGCATGATATGTCAGAAATATAGCTACTATACACTTTGGTTATTTTTTGTAACTAAAAAACGGTTCCTTTTGGGTGCATATTTAACGAGAAAAATCCTAGGATTTGGACAAGTTTGTTTCAGGCGCTGTATAGACGCTATTTTGTCACACCTTGGTCATGAATTCGTATTCTTTTCCAATAGATATTTTCCGCTCTATAAGGCTCACCAGGATATAAGGCGTATCATTTAAAATCAGTTCCGCGCAACGGCGTGTAAGGCCAACAAGGAAAATGATATCTTCTTTACTTTTAGTCTAGATCTATTACTTCTGTTACAGCCGTGATTGATTACCATTGTATTATTTATACATAAGGCTCACCGGAGTATAAAGCGCAGAGCTGTTCTTTTTATTAAATTTAATTATTTTAAGTGCAATTTATAGACGGGAAAATTCGGTAAGTTATTGTAATCATATTTCCAAACCTTCCCATTCACCACTAACCATGCTAACGAATCTGGTGTCATCTCTCTCTGTATTTAATCACCTCTCTCTAACCTAACAGCTTCGTTACACGTCGTTATGCTCACACGGAAACGTTCAAGACTTACCTCCAAAAAAGGTACAGCTATTGCTTTGAGACAACGAATTAGGCATTCTCAGGTATGAGTTCATTCACAATTGATTAATCCTTTATGCAATATTCTCCCTTAATGTTAGCAAGTACTGCGTTTATCCTAACTGTCGCCACTTTTAAGCAACTACAACATTCTAATCGTAGTTATATTAAATTTATTGTCTTACCTTGATTCCCTTTTGTTCATGTTAGACTTTTCTCATTTACTATTGACACTGCCATTGGCTTAGCTAACCAGTAGAATTAATTAATTTTCTCTAGGAAATACCTGCTGAGCGCGAATCTCGACTCGCTGATAGACGTCTTTCCCGGCTGGTTGAGTCACCAACATCACGTACGACAAGGCTTGCTGATGTTCGCCTTCGTCGCCAACAAGCGCTGACGGAGGAATCATCAACATCCCGTCAGACGAGGCTTGAGGCTGTGGCAAAGGGCAATAAGCCTAGATACAATTTTGATCAACTTTTTTTCACCTATAGCAAATTTACCGGGACAGGTTTTTAGCTACTCAAATCTACTTCAGAGATCACGCATAGATGTAAAAAATCAATAAAACTGAAGCGGGGCTCGACTTTGCGCAAAAAAACAAGGCAAAGTTACACATGGGAAAACTTTTTACAGGAACGTCCTATATTCTTGAAAACTGTCACAAAAGACTCGGCATTATGCCGCGGTTAATATAAAGGCCTTTTAATTCTTCTTCTGCACATGTGAGCGCAAAAATTGTAAAAAAAAAACCCTGAAAGTAATCGACATTTTCACCCTGCTTTAAATTAACTGAACATTCAATATCAAGCGATGTTGATTTCCGTCAGTCGTGCAGAGAACAATTTCAACGATACACTGTGTAACTACAATTAATAAATTACACACCTGTGTCTACTAGCCTATTATTTTCCATTGAAGTTCGAAGTTTTGAACCTGTGATTCGCGAGAAGTAACTTTCACACATTCTAACAGACCAAAGGTCGACTTACTCCCGGGCAACGCCGGGCACTTCTGCTAGTATATATATATATATATATATATATATATATATATATATATATATATATATATGTATATATATATATATATATATATATATATATAATCCTGTATCTTTCTAGATACACACTCTAAAACAAACATATATACATATATACACACAAACACACATGATACAAGGACATAAACCCCCACACATAAAATACACATAATCACATAAAGACACACACAATGACACGCTCACATACACACAAACAAACACACATACATAATCTAGATATAAAATTATATTGTTTCCATGTACACACAAACAAACCCCTGCACCTACACACACAAACTCACACACACACAAACAAACCTCCACATACACACACACTCACACACACACAAACAAAAACCCGCACATACACACACACATACACACAAACAAACACCATCACCTACACACACAAACACACACACACTCACGCACACACACAAACCTCCACATACAAACACACACACACACGCACTCACACACACACAAACTAACCTCCACATATACACTTCCATATATTATTTTCCCCACAATCGCTATACCTCCAATAGGTCGCAGCCTCTCCACACATGTTTGTATATGCTAGAGTAAGTGTATAATCTCAAGATAACTACATACTTATGAGTGTGTACATCAGATTCTCTCTATTACAGATTGTGTATACAGTAACAGCAGCACACATGTATCTATATGAAAGTTATATGAAGTTCTTTGCTATTAAATAAATACCAGGTCATGTGCAGCCAGATGTAGTTTTTCACAGTTTATCAATCAAGCCCATATAATGATTTATCACATCTGCAATATATCAACATTATTGTCAATAAGCCATTTTATTAATCGCTTTTTCAATTAATTATAGAAATTTATTTGCAATCAAATGGATATTGGTGGGAATATATATTGATATATATTTGTTCTTCAATCAACTGGATTCGGTTCCCTGCCTACCATTTGATACACTCAGCTTACAATCCATCTCACATGCAGAGTTGTGAGGTGAGATAGATATTAAAATGAAGTATTCTATTAGATCTCGTAAATATTTCGCCCCACGGTGTGCACAGTAAATTATTCTGATTCTTTTCACATCCACCTTTGTATCTGTCCATTACATCCATTACTTTACATTATTGGGGGGAAGTCTTTACTGTTGGACTTGCAGCACATGGCTATCAACAAAACATTATTACTGGGTGGATTGGCAGTATCGGTAGAGGGTCGGACGCCATGCTTTGACGCATAGAGTTGCGGCTCTTGCCATTCTGAGTTCAAATCCCGCCGAGGTTAACTTTGCCTTTAAACCTTACGGGGTCGATACAATAAAGTACCAGTAATGCACTGGGTAATTGCTTGCTGGCCTTATGCCAAATGTAGAAACAATTATTACTGTTCTTAGAAAACTGTATAGGATCAATAGCAAACATAATGCAAACATGCACAGGTGCGCCAATGTATCTACATATATACTTACACCCACCCACACACACACACACATATATATATATATATATATATATATATATATATATATATATATATATATATATAGTTATAGTATATATATATATAGTTATAGTTGGGGAGGGTCATACTGTTGTAATAATATTGCCAGAAATAACAGAACACACTGTTTGGTTTGGATTGGTTTTCGCTTCTGTATCTTTTATATTAACCACAGTTAATTTATTTGGCAATCAACGTTTATCATTGACTGACCATCGATTAAAAATACAGATATAAATATATATATATTGTCTAACAAAGTTCTTTCGTTGCACATCTGCAACATTATCAGTGGTACTATTATCATGTATATATTTATTTAAATAAATATATACACAAGTACAACAATATATACACAAGTACAATAACAACAAACACATATAAACACACACTAGTAAACAAAGATACAGTACAAAAAAAAAACACATACACTCAAAGCACATACACGCAAAGGCATGCGCAGAGACGGAGACAAATAAATAAATAAATAAATAAATAAATAAATAAATAAATAAATACATAAATAAATAAATTTAAAAAAAATGAAATAAAAATGGCGTGAACATTACAATACATTGCAATACAATTGTGGTGACAGTCAAGTTTGCAATTTTCAGTTGAAAATTGCAAACTTGACTGTCACCACAGAATATGAACCTGAAGATTGCGAAAGCATGAAAGTACTTCTTCAATTAACACTTAACATTTAATACTCTACCATATTATTTCATTATAATACCATTATAAATGTTAAAGGATTGTAAATAAAACGAGTAAATCAGACAAAGTTGGAATTCCTTTTATTAATATAATCTTCTATACACAATCTTACACACCCGTGTATATTTATATATATCTCTCTTTCGCTCTCTCTCACTATATATATATATATATATATATATATAATGAAAAATTGAACAGGGACAGAACAGAGAGGCAGTACGATAAATGTTTATTAAATTCACGCTCAGGAGAGTGGGGGGTATGTGGGGGACGACGTTTCGGGCATAAGCCCTTCTTCAGGTGAGAAGTGTGTGGGAACAGAGTTCAAAAGGTGTGTAGGGGAGTGGTGGAGAGACATATAGCGAAAGGAAACGGTGCGAATGAAAAATTAACAAATAAAGACAAAAAATATAATAAATAATAAATAAAAATAAAGCATGATCAAAATACAAGGAATGAGAAAATTTAAAAATAAAGGCATGATCAAAATAAACTGAAATTAAAAGGGGGGTAAACAGGTGGTGGAAGGGTGTGGGGTGAGTAGGGGTGGTGGCGGGTGGAGTGGGGAGAGGGAGATGGAGTGTCCGAGCGGGGAGGGCTGAAGGTGGTGTGTGTGGTTAGGTGTGCGTGTGTGTGTGTGTGTGTATGTGAAAGTGAGGGTTGGGGGAAGAACGGGGTTGCATGTTCAGGAAGGTGTGTGTGGGGGGTGTTTTTGTGGGTCGGAGTGTCTGTGCGTGTGTGGATAGGGGGTGGGGGAGAGGAATCAGGAGGCTGAGGGTGTAAATATGTGGTGGGAAGCACGTGTGTGTGGTTTAAGCGTGTTGTGGGTGTGGGTGGCGTGGGGATAGAAAAACAAAATTGGGGGGGGGGGGGTGAGTTATATAGGTGATGGTGTAAGAGGATGGTTGAAAAGTTGGTAAGTTCCACGGATTTGTGGAGATTTTGGTTAGAAGTCAATATCGCGTGTGGGTAATCCAAGAAGCGGTGGTCGGAAGAGGAGAGATGTCGGGTGCGCGCGCAACAGGAAGTGGTCAGCAGTGGGAGTGCTGTGGTCAGTTGGTGTTAAGACAGTGGTCGGAAGGGCATAGCAGCAGTCGGCGGAATGGTAGGGAGGCGAGGATGGGTAGGTGTGAGAGTTGGAGTGAGGAGGGTGTGTGTGTGTGTGTGTGTGTATTAGTAGGGGTGTTAGTGGGATGAGTGAGTGTGGAGCGGGGAGAGAAGGGTGTGTGTGGTTCTATGGAGGGAGTGTGGTGTACTGGTGTGTGTAGTTTGGTGAAGAGGTGTTAGTGGGTGTTAGTATACGGGAGGTGGGGAGGGGTGGAATGCAGGTGTGAGTGGGAGTTAGTGGGGGTAGGGTGTGTAGAGTTGGTGGTGTACGAGGGTGTGTGGGTACGTGTGCGTGGGGTTGGAGGGTGTTAGTGATGTTAGTTGCGTGTGGGGTGGGTGGTGTAAGTGGGTGCGTGTGTGCGTGTGATAAGGAGGGGGAGGAGGAGAAGAGGGGAGGGAACGGATGTTAGTATGTTAGTTGGGGAAGGGTGGTCAGATGAGGGGTGGAGTGGAGGTGTTAGTATTGTTAGTGTGGGGTGGGCGGTGAAAAGGAGGGGTGTGTTAGTGGTGTTAGTGGGGGATAAGTGTGGGGGGAGGGGGGCGGTCGAACATATGTATATATATATATATATATATTTGTTTTGCGAGGTTTTTAATATGAAATCGTGTGTCGAAACAAATATTGTTATACTTGGGGAGGGTCATATTGTTGTAATAATATTCCCAGCATTAATAACAGAACACAGTCACTGTTTGGTTGGTTTTCGCTTCTGTATCTTTTATATCAGTCAATTTATTCGGTCCTCAATGTTACCATTGACTGACCAACGGTCAAAAGTACAGAAACAATATAGACACAAACACATATATATAGTCTAACAAAGTTCTTTCGTTGCACATCTGCAACATCGTCAGTGGTGCTATTATGTTTCCTCCTGTTGTATTGTATGTCTACGCCATCTTTATTTAATCTGTTTATTTAATTATTTATTTATTTTTGTCTTCTCTGCGCATGCGTTTGCGTGTGTTTGATGTGGGTTCGCGTTTGGGCTACTGTGTTTTGGTTATTGTATTCTATCTTAGTTTACTAGTGTGTGTTTATATGTGTTTGTTATTTTTGTGCTCGTGTATATATTTATTTATTTATTTATTTATGTTTCTCTTAGGTCAGTATTGTTTGTTTGGGTGTTGTTGTTATTCCATTCATATCTTTCTGTTTAGCTTTGGCCTTCTAAGTTCTATTTCACTGGCCTCTCTGATTTGCCTATCTGCTGGGTCATTTCTATGTTTAGATATTATTATAACAATGTATTTATATATTTACTCTTGGAGCAACAGATATGAACTTTCCCGATATAAGATATGACTCTCTTTGTTTATTTTTTATATGAATATTGATTGTTTGTTCTTGTATCTCATTCTGTTATTTTGCCCGAGAAAATATCTGTGTCATTAAGCGATGCGCACATATGGTTATTTTTTCATATCCAATTGAGTTCTTAGAACGTGGCTTGAATTCTTGTCAGAGTTCAACGACCTGCGCATGTATTGTTTTTGGTGGTAGTCTCGTTCCTCCTATTTTCGGGACAGTGTGAGATTTTCTTTAGAACTGCTGGACTAACAACATAGCAGCTCCCCCAAGCACTGATGGTGATTATCACTAAATATTGATGTTGATTTGGTTATCAATATTAATATTATTGGGCATCCACTGAAGATTTATAAGAGCGCACTTGAATAAGTATCTGTTGATCTTATACAAGCTTCTACATAATTTGGTATAATTTCACCCAACTTGTAGAAATCTTATAATGAAACGAGTCGTCTGGGAAGGGATATATTTGATATATCTCATATGAAATGATACAGCCAATTCTCCACACAATACAATTAGTTAGCACCCCAAACGTTTAATTGGGAATATACTCAGGTATT
>OZ024742.1:7514161-7521661 GCA_964016885.1 Eledone cirrhosa | reverse complement strand
CAAGTTTTATTTAAAATGTTGGGTTACAACGAGTAAATATTTTATAACTGATATAAAAGCACTAAACAGGTTTTGGAGTATTTTACGATATTAAACAAATGGAAATTACATTTATAAAACCATATTTATTTCCTTATATATATTTCAGGGATATCATATTAAAATATGGTATGCCCTCTTCAGACAAAATACAATATATAGACAGTTTTATAAATAAATTTGACATACCTTAGAGTTTACAACTTCCATTTAAAAAGTTGTTACGGTAGTGAAAATTTTATGAACGGTTAGAAAGAAAAAAAACGACGGAGAAAAAAGGAAAAAAGGAAAAAGAAAAAGAAGGAGAAAAGAAAAAGAAAGAGCGGAAGGTGAAGAAGATGAAGAAATGTATGTAAAGAGAAAACCACCAAATGAGAGATCAATGAGGGAAGGGGTACTGTAATTATTCATTTGTTTATTTATTTATTTAGTGTTAAGGATACGGGGAGAAATAAAAACAAAAATAAATAAGGAGAGGTAGATCGAGTAATATCTATTATACGAGGTGGGAGAGATAGGGGAGGGGTGATATACAGGAGATAGAGTTAAAACAGCCGATATAAGAGTAGAGGGAGTAGGAGAGGAGATATACTTAGAAACAAAAATGATAGTTTTAAAATATTATGTTTCATCAGTCTATCAATTCATATGAATTATAATGTAAACATCAATATTCATGAATGGGACACATATCAATAATGTGTGAAAAAATAGTGACTATATGTTTAGTTTAAAAATTCATAGGTTTATAATCAAAATCTGAGATAAAACCTCAAAAAATACTGGAATACATAAGTATATATGTATTTTCATGAAAAAAGAGAAAAGAGAAAGAAAAAGAGAAGGTTATCTCAAACTGACATTATAGACACATGCGAGTTTACATGATCAGCTCTGTAAATTTTTATTTCACATGGAAATCTTCATTGCGTCAAAAAAATGTTTCCATACACATAAGTGTACATAAATATATATATACATAAAATATACATTATTAATAATAATAATATTCTTGCCCTTTCTTACATGATTATCGTACAAGCATAGAATAGAACAGATATCAATATATTAAAATATTAAAACGCCAAGAATACTTTCCTCCCCAGAATATCTAGCAATCTTCAACATCACTATCAGGCTTACTCTGGCAACTTAAACATGATAACGTTGGATATTCGACGGTTTGGAATATAGTCTCAAGAGGGATTCCTTTTAACTCCTCCTCTGAGACATGTGACCTCTGCGCAGAGGAGATATTCTTTATACTAAAATCTAAAAATTCCCTTAATTTACAGACCAATTTATTCAGTTGCTGCAGACATAGATTGAACTCAACTTTTAAATATAAATATAAGTTTAAAATGTAATATATTTACTCAAGACTTTTAATTATTTTGGAAAACTTGGCGATAAATCTTTCGATTCCTTCAATTCTTTAAACCTTCTTCATGAATATATAATTAATAATGTAATTAAACTACCTTAAAACGATGATGATCCAAATCTATTGAATACAATTTTTAAGCTAGATAAACTTCTAGAATAAATATAAGAGCATCTGTAGAACAACCGAGTATCCTAAAGTTTTTTTTTAATGATTTCTGCTAAATAAGTTTGGTGAATAATTTTGGTTTCGTTTGCTTTTGACTCTGATTGCTTCTAATAAACTTGGCAATATTGTCAAATAAATTGGAGGGATTGATTGATATGCTGGGCACACTGTGTTTTTATTACGGCCCTAGATATTCTGGGGAGGAAAGTATTTTTGGCGTTTTAATATTTTAATATATTGATATCTGTTCTATTCTATGCTTGTACGATAATCATGTAAGAAAGGGCAAGAATATTATTATTATTAATAATGTATATTTTATGTATATATATATATATGTACACTTATGTGTATGGAGACATTTTTTTGACGCAATGAAGATTTCCATGTGAAATAAAAAATTTACAGAGCTGATCATGTAAACTCGCATGTGTCTATAATGTCAGTTTGAGATAACCTTCTCTTTTTCTTTCTCTTTTCTCTTTTTTCATGAAAATACATATATACTTATGTATTCCAGTATTTTTTGAGGTTTTATCTCAGATTTTGATTATAAACCTATGAATTTTTAAACTAAACATATAGTCACTATTTTTTCACACATTATTGATATGTGTCTCATTCATGAATATTGATGTTTACATTATAATTCATATGAATTGATAGACTGATGAAACATAATATTTTAAAACTATCATTTTTGTTTCTAAGTATATCTCCTCTCCTACTCCCTCTACTCTTATATCGGCTGTTTTAACTCTATCTCCTGTATATCACCCCTCCCCTATCTCTCCCACCTCGTATAATAGATATTACTCGATCTACCTCTCCTTATTTATTTTTGTTTTTATTTCTCCCCGTATCCTTAACACTAAATAAATAAATAAACAAATGAATAATTACAGTACCCCTTCCCTCAATGATCTCTCATTTGGTGGTTTTCTCTTTACATACATTTCTTCATCTTCTTCACCTTCCGCTCTTTCTTTTTCTTTTCTCCTTCTTTTTCTTTTTCCTTTTTTCCTTTTTTCTCCGTCGTTTTTTTTTTTTTTCTAACCGTCCTTAACATTTTCACTACCGTAAGAACTTTTTAAATGGAAGTTGTAAACTCTAAGGTATGTCAAATTTATTTATAAAACTGTCTATATATTGTATTTTGTCTGAAGAGGGCATACCATATTTTAATATGATATCCCTGAAATATATATAAGGAAATAAATATGGTTTTATAAATGTAATTTCCATTTGTTTAATATCGTATAAATATATATATATATATATAAGGGATAACAAAATATCGTTATAGGTAATCCAGTTAGAGGTTGAGAATACTCCATATTGTGGATAGTTTTAGCGTACGGCGTCGTTTGACTCAACAAGAGATTTCCGTAGGTGGCGGGTTTATGAGTTCTCTTGTATTCCTATGTAAGTTTATCTTGGAGTAATAATATTGAAAGGGTGAAGAATAACATGGTCAACAATACAAAAAAGGGGGTTTATTTACAGTCTTAACAATTGTTTCACTAAATATATACAGTCTTAACAATTGTTTCACTGATTATATATATATATATCGGCCTGCCCGCCCAGCCAGTGGGATGGCGTCATCGTATGGGTAAAACAGCATGTGGTGTGACCAGCGGCACCGAATGGCGCCCGACAGACTGGTCGGTCATATATATATATATATGTGTGTGTGTGTGTGTGTGTGTGTGTGTGTGTGTGTACTTTTGTGGCGCTCACTTTTACTTTAGTCGAGGGAGAACAGTCTTCAACTCTTATTTCAAATAAATGAAATATAAAATTTGTTATGACATTTTTGAATTTCCGTGCCGAAAGGAAATATGAGAAATACTCACTACGTTAGGAATTAATTTTACTCTTGTGAACAACCGAGGCGATATCTCTTAAGATGTGTCCCCGGACAACATTATGTGTTAATGTGTAAGACTGTAATGTGTGATATTCAGGAAAATCTGTCAGATATTGCTGGAAATGTTCCATTGAAGAGGCAAGCTGTTATATAGGACTGTGATATCCATCTACAGGTGGAGGCACGTGGCTTAGTGGTGAGGGTGTTGAAATTACGATCATAATGTTGTGGGTTCGATTCCTGAGTTGCGTGTTGTGTTCTTGAGCAAAACACTTCATTTCATGTTGCTCCAGTATACTCAGCTAAAAATGAGTACCAGCAATAGGTTTAACTTGTGATGGACTGGCGTCTTGTCCATGGGGGAGTTTTGTACTCTCAGTCGCTTCACGCCATGAAACCAGGATAAGCATCGGCCAAATGAGCCTTCTGGCTTAAGACAGACTTTAGACATTTTACACTATCAATCAATATTCCTAACATGATTCACAATCTACAAACGTGTTTTCCTCCTAAAGATTTGTTACCGTTTTCTTAAGATTCTTCCACTATCTCAAGCGTTAAACTAATATATATTTATATATATCATTGTATTGTTCTCCCATACTGTACTTACTGTTGACTTATTTCATATATAATATTCTACTTTTCAATATATATTTGTATCCTACACATTTACCAAGCCTAATCATGGAATAAATTGAAAGCATAATCGAATTTTTTAAACATGATGAAACAATTGTGAGTGTTCCGCTTTCAAGAACCTTAATTATAGGGCGAGATGGAAGTCTAACCAATATCTATGACATAAATCCACATGTTATGACAATACATAAGAGTTTACATCCACCTAGAAATCTGACCACTGATAAAACACAAGAAAAGTGAATAATCTTGAATGTAAGTTAAAGAAGTTACTGTGAGGAAAATATATTTTATTTTAAGAAGAAATTAAACAAATATCAACCAATTCTATGTCATCCAAGAATTCAAACAATTGAAAATCCTAATCCTACCCATTATCTTATCCATCAACCAGACCCTTCATATACATACCACAAATATATAAATTAAATACAAACATGTCTTTCAAAACCATATCCCTGTCTCTCTTAGAAAAACATCAAACAGGTTGCTCCAGTTGCTGGTATAGGTGAGGCGTAACTCATCAGGCGGCATCCGTTGTATGACGTAGTCTCTAGTACCACTTGTCTTTTCAATTACATACTGGCGACACTAGCACACAGAATATTACTTCTGAATTTGACTAGTCTTTGTTAAGTAGATTTTGCTGATTATTTCGAGATTGGCAAGAGAGGCGATAACTGATTATGAGGCCAAGTATTTAGAGAACGTTTGTCGCTTAAGAGAACCATCTGATCTCGCAAACTCTCTTAATAACTTTCAAACCCTACGTAATCTTTCATCTCAAGTGTAATAGTTGTGATTAATCATAATGATATGTGGACATTTTCGAATAGAATAAATTTATTTACACGACTCTATTTGCACCATTTCAGTTCGTGGCAGGGAATGCAAAGTATACCTGTAATCTGGCTTCACATCTCATTAATGGAATATCGTTGGTGTTGGAATATACACAACAACGATAGATGGAAATCGTTTTGGGAAGGAAAGAGTCTTGTGAAGCAGTTGTAAAAATTCAAAAAGCAAACATAATACAGAAATATATAAAATGTTTTTAGTAGACACTTTCGAGGCAAAAAAAGGTAATGCTGAATATGAGATTAATATGTTTATAGCAAAATAAAATAGTATCAATGTGTAAGGCAACGAAAATGTGGTCATAAAACTGGACGAAAACCGATTTCTTTTTTTGTTTATCATTTCTATCTAAACATACTTATCACATTTTGCTTTGAGTAAGTAAATGAATAAATATCGATAGATAGGTTGATAGATAGAAATAATCGAAAACATAAAAAACAATGAAAATAATAAATAAAATAAGGAAACTATATGAGTAAGGAAAAAGGTAAAATAATTTTGATTTTTTTTTGGGGTGGGGGGGGGGATTTTAGAATGAAGGATTTGTAAAAGATAAAAATTCAGAGCAGCAAAATATAAAACAAATACAGAAAAAAGAGAAAAATAAATAAAACGCAATAGCAACAACGATACCAACAACTAACAAACAAGCCAAAAACTGGCAAACATTTAAAAATAATTAATGATTCGTTAGAAGACAACGTATCAATAATTGAGATCAAAGACTTTATTTTTTTTTCATATGAAATACTGTCTCTTTTATAGCAGTAGTGATCGGCATCGAATCTACACGAGGGTAAATATACGTAAAAGTTGGGAAGTTATTTTCAATAATATCCTATTTTATTAGTATTAGAAGTCGTTGTGTAAACGATATGATTTATATACATACATAGAAGTATACACGCATAGAAGTATACACACATACAAGTATATACACATAGAAGTATACACACTCAAACACGATTAAAAATACACACATACAGAGATACATAATCACAGAAAAAAAACGATACTTTTAATCGTATATTAAGCACACATGTTAATATATATATATATATATTTATACACTCACGTACAGAGTCATATATATATACACACACACACAAACATATATATAATGTGATTCAGTGAATTATATGTAAACGAAACTTCATCGATTTTCCTTATATATATAAATATATATATATATATATATATATATATATATATATATATATATATATATACGTTATTCTGGGTTGAATCAGAGGTAACCACAGTAAGTAAGGTACTCAATACATTGCAGAGTATAAAAGTTTTAATATAGATGAGATTCTACAGGACTAGAACTGTTTCACTCTTTAGAAATCATCAGGAATGAGATTCCTGATGATTTCTAAAGAGTGAAACAGTTCTAGTCCTGTAGAATCTCATCTATATTAAAACTTTTATACTCTGCAATGTATTGAGTACCTTACTTACTGTGGTTACCTCTGATTCGACCCAGAATAACGTATATATATATATATATATATATATATATATATATTTATTTTTATATATATATATATAAATATATATATATATATATGTTCTCTCTCTCTCTCTCTCTCTCTCTCTCTCTCTCTCTCTCTATATATATATATATATATATATATATATATATATATATATATATACATCGTATATATACTTATATATATAAACACACGTGTATATTTATATAAATATTATATATATATATGTGTGTGTGATTTAGTGGCTTCAGTGTATGGTTCATAAACATGTGTTTGCGAGTTTGATACCGGCAACGAGTAGTACGTTTCCTCCATGGGCACGACACACACACGTGTGTGTGTGTCTCAAAGAGTGCTAAAAAAACGGGAAGTAAATTGCTGGTCAGTCGAAATATATTGGAATGTCTGCGTAGAAGTAACACATTGATTTTTTTGCAAAGATCTTCGGATTTATTTCCACTGACTCGCAATGTTCTTCCCTTTTGTTCTCATATACCTATTGTTCTTGGCTGTTGTAATAATATAAATTATATTGTTAGAGAATACAATTCCGAATTAATTTATTTCTCTCGCTTTCTTTCATTGATAGCTTGTCTTGGACTTTATACGAATTGAGCACACTGTCCATTTCACTACTGGCTTATAGTTCTCACAACTAAACTCCTATCTCTCCTTCTTGATTGGTTTGTATACATACCTTTGATATATATAATACACACACACACACACATATACATATATACATATATATATATATATATATATATATATATATATATATATATATATATATTATAATATATATATATTTTATATATATATATATATACATAACGAAGGAAATGTGGTAAGGAACCAGGTGGACCATAACGCACCAAAGTACTCAATACTTAGGGTAGTAGAGTGGGTAATAGGAACGAGTAGGACCCCGACGTCTGAGCTCAAGCCGTTTCAACGGGTAATTCTGGACGGTCCAGAATTAGCCGTCGAAACGGCTTGAGCTCAGCCGTCGGAGTCTTACTCGTTCCTAT
>OZ024742.1:7336661-7509161 GCA_964016885.1 Eledone cirrhosa | reverse complement strand
TCACAATCTTCAACACCACCATCACAACATACAACAGCACCATCACAACATACAACACCACCATCATAACGAACAACACCACCATCACAAAATACAACACCACCATCACAACATACAACAAAGCCATCACAAGATACAACACCACCATCACAATCTACAACACCACCATCACAACATAAAACACCACCATCACAACATACAACACCACAATCACAACATACAACACCACCATCACAACATACAACACTACCATCACAACATACAACACCACCATCACAATCTACAACACCACCATCATAAAATACAACACCACCATCACAACATACAACACCCCCAGCACAACATACAACACCACCATCACAACATACAACACCACCATCACAACATACAACACCACCATCACAACATACAACATCACCATCACAACATACAACACCACCATCACAACATACAACACCACCATCACAACATACAGCACCACCATCACAACATACAACACCACCATCACAACATACAACACAACCAGGACAACATACAACACCACCATCACAATCTACAACACCACCATCACAACATACAGCACCACCATCATAACATACAACACAAACATCACAACATAAAATACCAACATCACAACATACAACACCACCATCACAATGTACAACACCACCATCATAACATACAACACAACCATCACAACATACAACACAACCAGGACAACATACAACACCACCATCACAACATACACCACCACCAGCACAACTTACAACACTACCATCACAAAATACAACACCACCATCACAACATACAACACCACCTTCACAACATACAACACCACCATCACAACAAACAACACCACCCTCACAACATACAACACCATCATAACAACATACAACACCAACATCACAACATACATCACCACCATCACAACATACAACACCACCATCACAACATACAACACCACCATCACAACATACAACACCACCAACACAATCTACAACACCACCATCACAACATACAACACCACCATCACAAAATACAACGCCTCCACCACAATCTTCAACACCACAATCAGAACATACAACACCACCATCACAACATACAACACCACCATCATAACATACAACACCACCATCACAATCTACAACACCACCATCACAACATACAACATCACCATCACAATCTACAACACCACCATCACAACATACAACACCACCATCACAACATACAACACCACTATTACAACATACAACACCACCATCACAACATACAGCATCACCATCACAAAATACAACACCACCATCACAACATACAACACCACCATCACAACATACAACACCACAATCACAACATACAACACCACTATCATAACATACAACACCACCATCACAATCTACAACACCACCATCACAACATACAACACCACCATCATAACATACAACACCACCATCACCACTATCACAACATACAGCATCACCATCACAAAATACAACACCACCATCACAACATACAACACCACCATCACAACATACAACACCACCATCACAACATACAGCATCACCATCACAAAATACAACACCACCATCACAACATACAACACCACCATCACAACATACAACACCACCATCACAACATACAACACCTCCAGCACAATATACAGCACCACCATCACAACATACAACACCACCATCACAACATACAACACAACCATCACAACATACAACACCACCAGCACAACATACAACACCACCATCACAACATACACCACCACCAGCACAACTTACAACACCACTATCACAACGTACAGCACCACCATCATAACATACAACACAAATATCACAACATACAATACCAACATCACAACATACAAAAGCACCATCACAACATACAACACCATCATCATAACATACAACACAACCATCACAACATACAACACCACCAGCACAACATACAACACCACCATCACAACATACACCACCAACAGCACAACTTAAAACACCACCATCACAAAATACAACACCACCATCACAATCTTCAACACCACCATCACAACATACAACAGCACCATCACAACATACAACACCACCATCATAACGAACAACACCACCATCACAAAATACAACACCACCATCACAACATACAACAAAGCCATCACAAGATACAACACCACCATCACAATCTACAACACCACCATCACAACATAAAACACCACCATCACAACATACAACACCACAATCACAACATACAACACCACCATCACAACATACAACACTACCATCACAACATACAACACCACCATCACAATCTACAACACCACCATCATAAAATACAACACCACCATCACAACATACAACACCCCCAGCACAACATACAACACCACCATCACAACATACAACACCACCATCACAACATACAACACCACCATCACAACATACAACATTACCATCACAACATACAACACCACCATCACAACATACAACACCACCATCACAACATACAGCACCACCATCACAACATACAACACCACCATCACAACATACAACACCACCATCACAATCTACAACACCACCATCACAACATACAGCACCACCATCATAACATACAACACAAACATCACAACATAAAATACCAACATCACAACATACAACACCACCATCACAATGTACAACACCACCATCATAACATACAACACAACCATCACAACATACAACACAACCAGGACAACATACAACACCACCATCACAACATACACCACCACCAGCACAACTTACAACACTACCATCACAAAATACAACACCACCATCACAACATACAACACCACCTTCACAACATACAACACCACCATCACAACAAACAACACCACCCTCACAACATACAACACCATCATAACAACATACAACACCAACATCACAACATACATCACCACCATCACAACATACAACACCACCATCACAACATACAACACCACCATCACAACATACAACACCACCAACACAATCTACAACACCACCATCACAACATACAACACCACCATCACAAAATACAACGCCACCACCACAATCTTCAACACCACAATAAGAACATACAACACCACCATCACAACATACAACACCACCATCATAACATACAACACCACCATCACAATCTAAAACACCACCATCAAAACATACAACATCACCATCACAATCTACAACACCACCATCACAACATACAACACCACCATCACAACATACAACACCACCATCACAATCTACAGCACCACCATCACAACATACATCACCACTATTACAACATACAACACCACCATCACAACATACAGCATCACCATCACAAAATACAACACCACCATCACAACATACAACACCACAATCACAACATACAACACCACCATCATAACATACAACACCACCATCACAATCTACAACACCACCATCGCAACATACAACACCACCATCATAACATACAACACCACCATCACCACTATCACAACATACAGCATCACCATCACAAAATACAACACCACCATCACAACATACAACACCACCATCACAACATACAACACCACCATCACAACATACAACACCACCAACACAATCTACAACACCACCATCACAACATACAACACCACCATCACAAAATACAACGCCACCACCACAATCTTCAACACCACAATCAGAACATACAACACCACCATCACAACATACACCACCACCAGCACAACTTACAACACCACTATCACAACGTACAGCAGCACCATCACAAAATACAACACCACCATCACAACATACAACACCACCATCACAACATACAACACCACCATCACAACATACAGCATCACCATCACAAAATACAACACCACCATCACAACATACAACACCACCATCACAACATACAACACCACCATCACAACATACAACACCTCCAGCACAACATACAGCACCACCATCACAACATACAACACCACCATCACAACATACAACACAACCATCACAACATACAACACCACCAGCACAACATACAACACCACCATCACAACATACACCACCACCAGCACAACTTACAACACCACTATCACAACGTACAGCAGCACCATCATAACATACAACACAAATATCACAACATACAATACCAACATCACAACATACAAAAGCACCATCACAACATACAACACCATCATCATAACATACAACACAACCATCACAACATACAACACCACCAGCACAACATACAACACCACCATCACAACATACACCACCACCAGCACAACTTATAACACCACCATCACAAAATACAACACCACCATCACAATCTTCAACACCACCATCACAACATACAACAGCACCATCACAACATACAACACCACCATCATAACGAACAACACCACCATCACAAAATACAACACCACCATCACAACATACAACAAAGCCATCACAAGATACAACACCACCATCACAATCTACAACACCACCATCACAACATAAAACACCACCATCACAACATACAACACCACAATCACAACATACAACACCACCATCACAACATACAACACTACCATCACAACATACAACACCACCATCACAATCTACAACACCACCATCATAAAATACAACACCACCATCACAACATACAACACCCCCAGCACAACATACAACACCACCATCACAACATACAACACCACCATCACAACATACAACACCACCATCACAACATACAACATCACCATCACAACATACAACACCACCATCACAACATACAACACCACCATCACAACATACAGCACCACCATCACAACATACAACACCACCATCACAACATACAACACAACCAGGACAACATACAACACCACCATCACAATCTACAACACCACCATCACAACATACAGCACCACCATCATAACATACAACACAAACATCACAACATAAAATACCAACATCACAACATACAACACCACCATCACAATGTACAACACCACCATCATAACATACAACACAACCATCACAACATACAACACAACCAGGACAACATACAACACCACCATCACAACATACACCACCACCAGCACAACTTACAACACTACCATCACAAAATACAACACCACCATCACAACATACAACACCACCTTCACAACAAACAACACCACCCTCACAACATACAACACCATCATAACAACATACAACACCAACATCACAACATACATCACCACCATCACAACATACAACACCACCATCACAACATACAACACCACCATCACAACATACAACACCACCTACACAATCTACAACACCACCATCACAACATACAACACCACCATCACAAAATACAACGCCACCACCACAATCTTCAACACCACAATCAGAACATACAACACCACCATCACAACATACAACACCACCATCATAACATACAACACCACCATCACAATCTACAACACCACCATCAAAACATACAACATCACCATCACAATCTACAACACCACCATCACAACATACAACACCACCATCACAACATACAACACCACCATCACAATCTACAGCACCACCATCACAACATACATCACCACTATTACAACATACAACACCACCATCACAACATACAGCATCACCATCACAAAATACAACACCACCATCACAACATACAACACCACCATCACAACATACAACACCACAATCACAACATACAACACCACCATCATAACATACAACACCACCATCACAATCTACAACACCACCATCACAATATACAACACCACCATCATAACATACAACACCACCATCACCACTATCACAACATACAGCATCACCATCACAAAATACAACACCACCATCACAACATACAACACCACCATCACAACATACAACACCACCATCACAACATACAGCATCACCATCACAAAATACAACACCACCATCACAACATACAACACCACCATCACAACATACAACACCA
Organism: Eledone cirrhosa; assembly: GCA_964016885.1. Lineage (NCBI taxonomy): Eukaryota > Metazoa > Mollusca > Cephalopoda > Octopoda > Eledonidae > Eledone > Eledone cirrhosa. The sequence continues at coordinate 7,503,215 of OZ024742.1, read as the reverse complement.
CCATCACAACATACAACACCACCATCATAACATACAACACCACCATCACAATCTACAACACCACCATCACAACATACAACACCACCATCACAATCTACAACACCACCATCACAACATACAGCATCACCATCACAATTTACAACACCACCATCACAACATACTGCATCACCAGCACAACATACAACACCACCATCACAATCTACAACATCACCAACACAACATACAACAACACCATAACAAAATACACCACCACCATCACAACATACACCACCACTATCACGACATACAACACCACCAGCACAACATACAACACCACCATCACAATCTACATCACCACCATCACAACATACAACACCACCATCACAACATACAACGCCACCATCAGAGTCTACAACACCAGCATCACAATCTTCAACACCACCATCACAACATACAACACCACCATCACAACATACAACAAAAACCTTCACAACATAAAACACCACCATCACAACATACAACACCACCATCACAACATACAACACCACCATCACAACATACAACACCACCATCACAACATACAACACCACCATAACAATCTACAACACCACCATCACAAAATACAACACCACAATCACAACATACAACACCACCATCACACATACAACACCACCATCACAACATACAACACCACCATCACAACATACAATACCAACATCACAACCTACAACACCACTATCACGATCTACAACACCACCATCACAACATACAACACCACCATCATAACATACAACACAAACATCACAACATACAATACCACCATCACAACATACAACACCACCATCACAACATACATCACCACCATCACAACATACATCACCACCATAACAAAATACAACACCACCATCACAACATACAATACCAACATCACAACATACAACACCACCATCACAACATACATCACTACCATCACAACATACATCACCACCATCACAACATACATCACCACCATCAGAACATACAATACCGCCATCACAACATACAATACCAACATCACAACATACAACACCACCATCACAACATATAACACCACCATCATAACATACAACACCACCATCACGACATACAACACCACCATCACAACATATAACACCACCATCATAACATACAACACCACCATCACAACATACAGCACCAACATCACAACATACAACACCACCATCATAACATACAACACTACCATCACCACATACAACACCACCATCACAATCTACAACACCACCATCACAATCTACAACACCACCATTACAACAAACAACACCACCATCACAACATAAAACACCACCATCACAACATACAACACCACAATCACAACATACAACAACACCATCACAACATACAACACCACCACCACAACATACAACACCACCATCACAACATAAAACACCACCATCACAACATACAACACCACCACCACAACATACAACACCACCATCACAACATACAACACCACCATCACAACATACAACACCATCATCACAACATAAAACACCACCATCACAACATACAACACCACCACCACAACATACAACACCACCATCACAACATAAAACACCACCATCACAACATACAACACCACCACCACAACATACAACACCACCATCACAACATACAACACCACCATCACAACATACAACACCACCATCACAACATAAAACACCACCATCACAACATACAACACCACCACCACAACATACACCACCACCATCACAACATACAACACTACCATCACCTCATACAACACCACCATCACAATCTACAACACCACCATCACAACATACAACACCATCATCACAACATACACCACCATCTTCACAATATACAACACCAGCATCACAACATACACCACCAGCCTCACAGCATACAACACCACCATCACAACATACAACACAACTATCACAAAATACAACACCACCATCACAATCTTCAACACCATCATCACAATCATCAACACGACCATCACAACATACAACACCACCATCACAACATAGAACACCACCATCACAACATACAACACCACAAACACAACGTACAACACCACCATCACAACATACAACACCATCATCACAACATACAACACTACCATCACCACATACAACACCACCATCACAATCTACAACACCACCATCACAATTTACAACACAACCACCACAACATACAACACCACCATCACAACATACAACACCACCATCACAACATACAACACCACCATCACATTCTACAACACCACCATCACAACATACAACACCACTATCACAACATACAAAACCCCAGCACAACATACAACACCACCATCACAACATACAATACCAACATCACAACATACAACACCACCATCACAACATACAACACCAGCATCACAACATACAACATCACCATCACAACATACAACACCACCATCACAACATACAACACCACCATCACAACATACAACACCACCATCACAACATACAACACCACCATCACAACATACAACACCACCATCATAACATACAACATCACCATCACAACATACAACACCACCATCACAACATACAACACCACTATCACAACATACAACACCACCATCACAACATACAACACCACCATCACAACATACAACACCACCATCACAACATACAACACCACCACCACAACATACAACACCACCATCACAATCTACAACACCACCATCAAAACATACAACACAACCACCACAACATACAACACCACCATCACAATCTAAAACACCACCATCACAACATACAACACCACCATCACAACATACAGCACCACCATCACAACATACAACACCACCACCACAACATACAACACCACCATCACAATCTTCAACACCACCATCACAACATACAACATCACCATCACAACATACAACACCACCATCACAACATACAGCACCACCATCACAACATACAACACCACCATCACAACATACATCACCACTATCACAACATACAACACCACCATCACAACATACATCACCACCACCACAACATACAACACCACCATCACAACATACAACACCACGACCACAACATACAACACCACCATCACAACATACATCACCACTATCACAACATACAACACCACCATCACAACATACATCACCACCACCACAACATACAACACCACCATCCCAACATACAACACCACCACCACAACATACAACACCACCATCACAACATACAACACCACCATCACAAAATACAGCACCACCATCACAACATACAACACCACCATCACAACATACAACACCACCATCACAACATACAACACCACCATCACCACATACAACACCACCATCACAACATACAACACCACCATCCCAACATACAACACCACTATCACAACATACAACACCACCATCACAGCATACAACACCACCATCACAACATACAACACCACCGTCACAACATACAACACCACCATCACAACATACAATACCAACATCACAACCTACAACACCACCATCACAACATACAACACCACCATCACAACATACAACACTACCATCACCACATACAACACCACCATCACAACCTACAACACCACCATCACAACATACAACACCACCATCACAACATACAATACCACCATCACAACATACAGCACCACCATCACAACATACAACACCACCATCACAACATACAACTCCACCATCACAACATACAACACCACCATCACAACATACAACACCACCATCCCAACATACAACACCACTATCACAACATACAACACCACCATCACAACATACAACACCACCATCACAACATACAACACCACCATCACAACATACAACACCACCATCACAACATACAATACCAACATCACAAACTACAACACCACCATCACAACATACAACACCACCATCACAACATACAACACCACCATCACAACATACAACACTACCATCAACACATACAACACCACCATCACAACCTACAACACCACCATCACAACATACAACACCACCATCACAACATACAATACCACCATCACAACATACAGCACCACCATCACAACATACAACACCTCCATCGCAACATACAACACCACCATCACAACATACATCACCACTATCACAACATACAACACCACCATCACAACATTCAACAACACCATCACAACATACAACACCACTATCACAACATACAACACCACCATCACAGCATACAGCACCACCATCACAACATACAGCACCACCATCACAACATACAACACCACCATCACAACATACACCACCACCATCACAACATACACCACCACCAGCACAACATACAACACCACCGTCACAATCTACAACACCACCATCACAACATACAACACCACCATCACAACATACAACACCACCATCACAACATACAGCACCACCATCACAAAATACAACACCACCATCACAACATACAACAAAACCATCACAAGATACACCACCACCATCACAATCTACAACACCACCATCACAACATAAAACACCACCATCACCACATACAACACCACCATCACCACTATCACAACATACAACACCACCATCACAACATACACCACCACTATCACAACATACAACACCACCATCACAACATACAACAACAACATCACAACATACAACACCACCATCATAACATACAACACTACCATCACCACATACAACACCACAATCACAACATACAACAACACCATCACAACATACAACACCACCACCACAACATAAAACACCACCATCACAACATACAACACCACCACCACAACATACAACACCACCATCACAACATAAAACACCACTATCACAACATACAACACCACCACCACAACATACAACACCATTATCACAACATACAACACTACCATCACCACATACAACACCACCATCACAATCTACAACACCACCATCACAATTTACAACACAACCATCACAACATACAACACCACCATCACAACATACAACACCACCATCACAACATACAACACCACCATCACAACATACAACACCACTATCACAACATACAAAACCCCAGCACAACATACAACACCACCATCACAACATACAATACCAACATCACAACATACAACACCACCATCACAACATTCAACACCACCATCACAATCTTCAACACCACCATCACAACATACAACATCACCATCACAACATACAACACCACCATCACAACATACAACACCACCATCACAACATACAACACCACCATCACAACATACAACACCACCATCACAACATACAACACCACCATCACAACATACAACATCACCATCACAACATACAACACCACCATCACAACATACAACACCACCATCACAACATACAACACCACCATCACAACATACAACACCACCTCCACAACATACAACACCACCATCACAATCTACAACACCACCATCACAACATACAACACCACCATCACAACATACAGCACCACCATCACAACATACATCACCACCATCACAACATACATCACCACCATCACAACATATAACACCACCATCACAACATACAACACCACCATCACAACATACAGCACCACCATCACAACATACATCACCACCATCACAACATACATCACCACCATCACAACATACAACACCACCATCACAACATACAACACCACCATCACAACATACAGCACCACCATCACAACATACAACACCACCATCACAACATACAACACCACCATCCCAACATACAACACCAGTATCACAACATACAACACCACCATCACAACATACAACACCACCATCACAACATACAACACCACCATCACAACATACAACACCACCATCACAACATACAATACCAACATCACAACCTACAACACCACCATCACAACATACAACACCACCATCACAACATACAACACCACCATCACAACATACAACACTACCATCACCACATACAACACCACCATCACAACCTACAACACCACCATCACAACATACAACACCACCATCACAACATACAATACCACCATCACAACATACAGCACCACCATCACAACATACAACACCTCCATCGCAACATACAACACCACCATCACAACATTCAACACCACCATCACAACATACAACACCACTATCACAACATACAACACCACCATCACAACATACAACACCTCCATCACAGCATACAGCACCACCATCACAACATACAGCACCACCATCACAACATACAACACCACCATCACAACATACACCACCCCCATCACAACATACACCACCACCAGCACAACATACAACACCACCATCACAATCTACAACATGACCAACACAACATACAACACCACCATCACAACATACAACATCACCGTCACAATCTACAACACCACCATCACAACATACAACACCACCATCACAACATACAACACCACCATCACAACATACAGCACCAACATCACAAAATACAACACCACCATCACAACATACAACAAAACCATTACAAGATACAACACCACCATCACAATCTACAACACCACCATCACAACATTAAACACCACCATCACAACATACAACACCACCATCACAACATACAACACCACCATCACAACATACACCACCACTATCACAACATACAACACCACCATCACAACATACAACACCACCATCACAACATACAACACCACCATCACAACATACAGCACCAACATCACAAAATACAACACCACCATCACAACATACAACAAAACCATTACAAGATACAACACCACCATCACAATCTACAACACCACCATCACAACATACAACACCACCATCACAACATACAACACCACCATCACAACATACAATACCACCATCACAACATACAACACCACCATCACAACATACAGCACCACCATCACAACATACAACACCACCATCACAACATACAACACCACCATCACAACATACAATACCACCATCACAACATACACCACCACCATCACAACACACACCACCACCATCACAACATACAACACCACCATCACAACATTCAACACCACCAGCACAACATACAACACCACCATCACAATCTACAACACTACCATCACAACATACAACACCACCATCACAACATACAACACCACCATCACAATCTACAATACCACCATCACAACACCACTATCACATTCAACAGGAACATCAACAACATACAACACAACCATCACAACATACAACACCACCATCACAACATACAACACCACCATCACAATCTACAATACCACCATCACAACACCACTATCACATTCAACAGGAACGTCAACAAAATACAACACCACCATCACAACATACAACACCACCTTCACAACATACAACACCACCATCACAATCTACAATACCACCATCACAACACCACTATCACATTCAACAGGAACATCAACAACATACAACACCACCATCACAACATACACCACCACCATCACATTCAACAGGAACATCAACAACATTAACAACTACAAAACACAACACAATCCTCACAATCATATTAAAACCAAACATAACTAACAAACCAGTCGTCCTGAAATGCTAGAAATAACAACTAAATATCTTTCCAATCCTATTATCATTGACAATGGAATCAAACAATAGTGCAACATTGTTAGATAAATGCTATTTAAACTGAAAAAGTGACGATGGTCATGGCTGGAATACCTTTAGGTATAGATGTGCTTTATTGTGGCTAAGGGACTAAAAACACCATCCTCCCGAACACCGCCACCACCAATACAATTTTCAATAATTATCTTTTTGTTTTCAGTTTTTTTTTATAATTATTATCATTAACATCGAAATAATAAATAAAAAATGGCCTTTGAAATATCGAAAACTCAATTAGTTCGTATCGATAGTCTGTAATAGAATAAATGTAATACAGGTAAGAAATATATAAAACAGAACTCTCATATAAACCTTCTTTCTTTCTTTCCATCTCTTTCTTTCTTTCTTTCTTTCTATCTTTCTTTCTTTCCTTCCTTCGTTCTTTCTTTTTTTCTATCTTTCTTTCTTTCTATCTTTCTTTCTTTCTTTCCTTCCTTCTTTCTTCCTTTTTTTTCTATCTTTCTTTCTTTCTCTCTATATTTCTATCTTTCTTTCTTTCTTTCTTTCATTCTTTCTTTCCATCTTTCATTCTTTCTTTCTTTCTTTCTTTCCTTACTTCTTTCTTTCCTTCTTTCTATCTTTCTTTTTTTCCTTCTTTCTTTCTTTCTTTCTTTCTTTCTTTCTTTCTTCCCTTCCTCCTTTCCTTCCTTCTTTCTTTATATTTTTCCTTCTTTCTTCTTTCTTTCTTTCCTTCTTTCTTTCCTTCTTTCTTTCCTTCTTTCTTTCTTTCCATCTTTCTTTTCTTCCTTCTTTCTTTCTTTCTTTCTATCTTTCTTTTCTTCTTTCTTTCTTTCTTTCTTTCTATATTTCTTTTCTTCCTTCTTTCTTTCTTTCTTTTTTCCCTTCCTTCTCTCTTTTCTTCCTTCTTTCTTTCTTTCTCTATATCCCCTCACCACGAAAATAAAAGAAGCATTTAAATTGTCAAATTAATTATATTTCCAACCATTTAATATTCTCTTTGAAAGTCAGAAAAAATTATAAATGTGTACAACCAGAAAAAAAAACAGGAAACCTTTGAAAACAAACAAACCCCACGAGTGAACAAACGAACGTTGAACTCGACTGGTATGTCAGAAAGGGACTGTCTTACAACATTCATCTTGTATGTTTGTCAGTAATAGTCTTAAATAAGACAGATCTGGTATGTCTGTCAGAAATGGACTGGTCTAAAATACTAGTGTAGTATGTCAGTGAGAAATGGACTGGTCTAAAATACTAGTGTAGTATGTCAGTGAGAAATGGACTGGTCTAAAATACTAGTGTAGTATGTCAGTGAGAAATGGACTGGTCTAAAATACTAGTGTAGTATGTCAGTGAGAAATGGACTGGTCTAAAATACTAGTGTAGGTGGGTCAGTGAGAAATGGACTGGTCTAAAATAGTAGTGTAGGTGGGTCAGGTCAATCTAAAAAATGATTTCTGATTTAGTCACAAGGTAAACAACTTTGGGCGAGTAGAAAATCTGTAAAATCGATCCCTGTGCATTACTGGTACTTTATTGTATCAACCCCGTAAGAATAAAAGTTAAAGCTAACCTCGGTGGGATTCGAACTCAGAACATAAAGGGAGTTAACTTTGCAAAGAATGTTGTCCGACGCTCTACTGATTCTGCCAAACCACAGCCACTGATGAATCTAAATAATGTATAAGCACAAGGCCAGCAATTTCCGGGGAGAGGAAAGTCGATTAAATTGACCTCAGTGTGTGACTGGTACTTTATTTTATCGACCCCGTAAGGATGAAAGGCAAAGTTGACTTCGGCGGGATTTGAACTCAGAATGGAAAGATGAATCTAAATAATTGTTTCTACTCTTGGCACAAGGCCAGCAGTTACCCCAGTGCATTACTGGTACTTTATTTATCGACCCCGTAAGGATGAAAATGATGCATTAAAGGTAATTGTTTGTTGTTCAGTCTCTGTAGACCAGTGATTAAAACTGTTTCACTTCTCAGCATCTTATATTTCAGACATATACTCTGCCTTTAGAATTATATTACCGCTGTGCCATCAATATTTAATTCCCGCCGAGGGAAAACTTTCTAATATAAGGAACTCCTAGATACGCTACATATGTAAAAAGATGGGATGGTCACAGTTGGAACATTTTTAATCATAGATCTGCTCAAACTGGACAGATCCGAAGGTGAGCTCCAACAACACCAGAAACATGGAAATTTAAATTATAAACTGGTCTGATTTGAACCCAGAAATTAACAGGTGTCGGCAAACTACAAAGTATATTTTCTAGGTAAATGAACAAAAATAATGATTTCCGACATTGACATAATCCGGATATTTTAATGTGAAGGATGTAGTTAATTTAACTTAGTCGGGGAGTTAACTGGTACTTATTTCATTTATCGTCTCTGAAGGATGAAAGTAAAAGTGGAAATAGACAGGATGAGAACTGAGAAATTAATGAGACGAAACTAAATATAATAGATATTTATCTTTAGAGAAATAAAGAAAAGATTTCATCAAAGTTACGTACATATTTTAATAACTACTCTGATATTTCTACACATGTTTACAGAAACACGTTTAGATATGTCAGTGTATATATATATACTTTTACACATTTACACAGCGTCCGTTACATCTTGTGCTGTATTTGTACATCGTATATCTCAGCTGCTTAGTAACACATTTAATAGATACTAAACACCGCAATATATATTTTCTTCACTGCTATTAATGGGTTCGAAATCCACACAAATAAAAATCATTGGGAATGAAATTATCAAACATATTTGAGGTATGTCACACAAATAACTCCCCAAATATTGTCTTCGTTGATATAATAGAACTTAATAATTCCCCCAATATTCGCTGATATAATTGTTTCTACTTTAGGCACAAGGCCAACAAATACACAGTACATTACTGGTACTTTATTTTATCGACCCCGTAAGGATGAAAGACAAAATTAACCTCAGCGGGATTTGAACTCAGTCTGTAAAGGGACGTAACTATGCTAGAAAGCATGGCGTCCAACCCTCTACCGATACTGCCAATTCACCGCCCTTTTTAATAGAAGTTAATTAGAAGTAGCTGAACACATGAAACAAAAACATGGTAACATTCTCAAATAATATGTTAGTTAGAAGGACTGAGATCTCCCTACTTTATATTAAGGGGTCACATGAAACTACTCAGGGTAATCTTCGTAAGAATAACTTAGTGGAATAACAATTCTTTAGTGTTGACCAAACAACTGATACACATACACTCAATATAACACACGCGCGCACGCATACACACACACACATAGCAGTCGCAAGCGGTGGGAGGGACCGTCCAGACGAAGGTCAGTTAAGCCTGACATGCATAGACGGTTATCCCCCTTGCTTCTGCTGGACATCACCAGAGGGTGTTTGCATAGCTACGGCTTCCTAAAACAGTATTTCCTTGGAGATACGAAATATTTATACATAATATATATATATATATACAAACATATGTAGAAAAATCTACCAAAAGTTTACGGTAGTGTCCAATCCGTATGAAGAACTCAATGTAATCCGGATATCATGAAAAGAGAAGATGCATTCAAAAACTACTTTCGGTGAAAAATAAACGGAAAACAGAGTCAAGATAAATTATTAAAAAAATAATGAATAAACAAAGAAACAGTTCCTTATATTAAAAAAAATTCATTATTTTACGATCGTTTCTAGGATATATATGTGTTTGAGTTGGTATGCATATTCTATAGATCTATGTACAATATTTATACAAACTATCAGAGGGAATATACATACCTGCACATATATATGCTGTCTTCAGAAATAATTGTTTCTACTTTAGGCACAAGGCCAGCAATTACCCAGTGCATTACTGGTACTTTATTTTATCGACCCCGTAAGGATGAAAGGCAAAGTCAACCTCGGCGGGATTTGAACTCAGATCGTAAAGGGACGTAACTATGCTGAAAGCATGGCGTCCGACCCTCTACCGATACTGCCAATCCACCGCCCTTCAGAATCCACCGCTGTCTTCAGAAATAATGATACTTGTTTATTGATAAGAATAAAGATTCAATACAATAGGTCTGTTTGGGAACAGGTTTTGAATTGACCAATCAGGAGATAGTGAGGGTCAAGATAGTGATATAGAATTAGGAGAACCTTAAATTATGGGTAGAGGAAGGTAGATTTCAGTTTTGGATGGAAAAGAGTATTATGAATGAAGGATTACTTTAGGGAAGAAGTAGGTCATATGTTGACCTCAGAAATAATTTTATCATTTTTATATTCTTTTAATCTCCCATCATCCTTAACAGAACTTTTCAACTGCATCTAACTCTTATTTATCATATCTATATGTATTAGTATAATTTTATCAATATAAATATACCCATCAATTAAATTAATTTTATATCCTTTTCATAGATGTATTTTTTTCACTAACATCCTTATCTTAAAACTCTGGTCACCTTAGATATTTGTATTGGCATTACTATTTTATAACAGCAACTGCTTGTATACCTTCTACTGACCACCTGACCTAGTTTCACCCCTAAAATAAGTTTCAATTACTACTATTTTACCATTTGGCCAATTATTAACTTTCTATTGGTTAATTCTAAACCTCTTACCAAACAGACAGAATATATTGGTTCTTTGTTGGTTTTATTCAATGTACAAATAAAATTATTTCTGAGGTCAACATATGACCTACTTCTTCCCTAAAGTAATCCTTCATTCATAATACTCTTTTCCATCCAAAACTGAAATCTACCTTCCTCTACCCATAATTTAAGGTTCTCCTAATTCTATATCACTATCTTGACCCTCACTATCTCCTGATTGGTCAATTCAAAACCTGTTTCCAAACAGACCTATTGTATTGAATCTTTGTTCTTATCAATAAACAAGTATCATTATTTCTGAAGACAGCATATATATGTGCAGGTATGTATATTCCCTCTGATAGTTTGTATAAATATTGTACATAGATCTATAGAATATGCATACCAACTCAAACACATATATATCCTAGAAACGATCGTAAAATAATGAATTTTTTTTAATATAAGGAACTGTTTCTTTGTTTATTCATTATTTTTTTAATAATTTATATACATACATATATATACATATATAAGCATGTAAGATATATATATATATATATATATATATATATATATATATATATATATATATATATATATATATATATTACATGCTTATATATGTATATATATGTATGTATATAAATTATTAAAAAAATAATAAATTCCTTTCAACTAAACTGTATCCATTCAAATCTTTCTACTTTTCTCCGGATTACTTTTGGAATTTCAACTGGCACCGTCGAGCAAACTCTACGTGAGCTGTCAATCTACTGTGTGTAATATTTATATAAATTAATAGCTATATAGATAAATTAATAGCTATATATATATATATATATATATATATATATATATATATATATATATATATATATATGTGTGTGTGTGTATATATATATATGTGTGCATATATATGTATACTAGATTGCGACATTGTAAATATAAATATCCATAATTTTAATATACGCATCCAACTATCGATCCAAACTTCTCCCCTTCTGTTCATCTATCATTCTAGACATACATACATGTATGTATACACATATTTGTACATATATACATACATACATGTATGTATACACATATTTGTACATATATACATACATTCATATCCACAGATACATATACACACATATATATATACACACATTTATATATATATATAGAGAGAGAGTGTATGTGTGTGAAAGAGAGGGAGAGATAGAGAGAGAGAGAGAGTTTGTGTAGGTGAGGAAGAGATAGAAATGGAAAGAGAAATATATAGATAGATAGATGGATATATAGATATGTAGTTAGATAGATAGCTAGATGGATGAATGTGCGAAAGAGAGAGATTCTGACATTTTACATGATTACAACTTAATTCATACTGACGATAGATTTATGTCCCAAGATAGAAACCATAAATATTATATTAGTGTATCGTGATAACACATATATATATCTTGGTACATCCACCAAGGAATATATCATAGTCATGATATACGTTGAAAGGATATCTTGCTAAACTCTCAAATTTAGCTTCGATATTTTAACGAGCCGTTCTTTTACAGGGTATATTAAAACGATATCCATGACCGACTGGAATATATAGTAATGCTATTTAACAATCACTGATCCGAGCTGAGAGAATTGATGTTTGGTTGAAAACAGCGGCAACATTGATGTTTAGGTTTATTCATGTATATTAAATAAGTAATATATAAAAATATATCATTTATATTCCAACCAAGGGATGGAAACTATAAAATATAATTTGCTGTAGACAATATAATGAAAGGAAAATACAAGATTACCAAACAATTATGTTAGACCTCTAGATGACTATATTCAAAATCAAATAAATAGTTAAACACCATCGAATGTAACATTGCGTTGCATCACTAACACGAGTCACTGATGTTGCTTCTATAGTATCCAAATCTCCCTTGATTCACTCCTTAACATCGTTCAAAACGTGATGCCAGGTTGACCAAAGTTTGCCTGAAAATTAAATATATTACTGTTACGGTTCAAAGGGTTTTCCCCGTAGAACTACTTGCTTATTATTAATCTGGTGTTAAGGTGGAGGGGATTAGCAGAATGGCTAGAACGTCGAGGGAAATTCCTTGCGGCCCTTGGTTACGTTCTGAGTTCAAATACCGCCGAGTTAAACTTCCCTTTTCATTATTCCGTTGTCCATACAATAGTATAATCAATTTCACCTCCCAGCTTGTGCCTTAATTCGAAACAATTGGGGATGGCGGATTGATAGAATCGTTAGAGCATCGGATAAAATACTTTGCGTCATTTCTTCCTGCTCTTTACATTCTGAGTTCAAATCCTACCAAAGTCGGTTCGAATGCATTTGATCATAAACTTACTTGCTTATTATTAATTTGGTGTGGGCGATGGATTGGCAGTATCGGTAGAGGATCGGACGCCATGCTTTGCAGCAAAAGAGTTACTGCCCTTTATGGTCTGAGTTCAAATCCCGCCGAGGTTAACTTTACCTTTCATCCTTACGGGGTCGATAAAATAAAGTACCAGTAATACACTGTGATAATTGCTGACCTTATGCTAAAAGTATAAATAATTATTAATTTGGTGTAGAAGCGGCAGTATCGCTAGAACATCAGGTAAAATGCTTTGTAGTCGTTCTCAGTTCAAATCCCACCGGAGTCAAAATTAATATTCAACATTTCAGGGTTTGATAAATGGAAGTGCCGGTCAAATACTGGAATGGATATGATCTTCTTTCCCCTACCCAGCAAGTACAGACCTTGATGTTAGATTAGATATCCTTCTTACTCTAGAGCTAAACAACATCATTGTTGCCACCTAAAACACTCGTCCACCACATATTTACATATAACAGTTTAAGTCGTAGTTGATTAATAGTTAGTGTGTTCTCTCTCAAACTAAGAAGTCAAAATATTATATCAGTGATTGCCAAGCAAGCCAGTTTAAACATGCATTTATTTCTTCATTTCTTTATTTATTTCTATCCTTTGCTTTCCCAAATGTAGTTAATGTTTCGGAAGTTTGCATTGGTATTAAGTTATATGGACACGACAATAAATACCCGGCTCAGCTCTGTTCAACATGTCATATGCTGGATGAGCTACAGGTTAGGCGAAAAATGTTATCAGTCACACGAAAAAGGAAATGGAAAAAAAATTCTATTCTCACACACTTAGGTACATAGCCATACACTTTAATTAAGATAGTGGTGGCTATTAAAGTTAATACTGCAGAGTACATGTAAAATACTGATATGTGTATATATATATATATATATAGAGAGAGAGAGAGAGAGAGACAGAGAGAGAGAGAGAGAGAGAGAGATCAGAGAGAGGGAGAGAGAGAGGAAGATTTATACACACACTCACACATATATATATATATGTGTGTGTGTGTATTGTCATATGTATGTGTGTAAAGAAAGAAAGAGAGAGAGAGAGAGAGAGAGAGAGAGAGAGAGAGAGAGAGAGAGAGAGAATGTCCTGATCCTTTTAGTTATCATTTACCAATTCTTTGGTTAATATTGGAACAATTATTTCATTCAATTGATTAAATGAATATGTGCAAATAAAATCAAACAAAATATTGTTCAAATTCATTAACGGTTTAGTTAATAATTGTCTATATGCACTGAAAGCGGAGCCAATGGCACGTGGAGCATAGCTGCCTTATTTCACTAAACATTGGTTTACACATAACTCATAGGAAACTTAATACGATCAGAACATCATCGGTTTAAACTTGCTTCATTGCAATTACTAACCTTTCTCAGAGAAATTGATGACTCGGAAGTTTTGTCATATTGACGGTTGTCGGAGTTTTTGTTGTGGTGGTTGTTGGTTCTGTCGTTTATATTGTTATTTATAACTACATTTACAAACCTATTTTAAAAGGCATTCCATCCGTGACCATTATGGTTTTTTTTAAAGCTGAAATTTAATTGAAACTACATTATTCAATGTATGCTGAATTATTTTTTTCAGCCCCATATAAATTAAAGGATCAACGAAGTCATCATCATCACCATCATCATCATAACAACAACAGTAGCTGCAGCAATAACAACAACAACAGCAGTAGCAACAACTACAATAACAACCACAGCAGTAGCAACAACTACAATAACAACAACAATATTAACAACAACTACAATAACAACAACAGCAGTAGCAGCAACTACAATAACAAAAGCAACAATAGCAATAACAATTACAATAACAACTGCAGCAGTAGCAACAACTACAATAACAACAGCAACAATAGCAATAACAATTACAATAACAACGGCAGCAGTAGCAACAAATACAATAACAACAGCAACAATAGCAATAACAACTACAATAACAACAACAGCAGTAGCAACAACTACAATAACAACAACAGCAGTAGCAACAACTAAAATAACAACAGCAACAATAGCAGTAGCAACAACTACAATAACAACAACAGCAGTAGCAACAACTAGAATAACAACACCAACAATAGCAGTAGCAACAACTACAATAACAACAACAGTAGTAGCAACGACTACAATAACAACAGCAACAATAGCAATAACAACTACAATAACAACAACAGCAGTAGCAACAACTACAATAACAACAGCAACAATAGCAGTAGCAACAACTACAATAACAACAACAGCAGTAGCAACAACTACAATAACAACAGCAACAATAGCAATAACAACTACAATAACAACAACAGTAGTAGCAACAACTACAATAACAACAGCAACAATAGCAATAACAACTACAATAACAACAACAGCAGTAGCAACAACTACAATAACAACAGCAACAATAGCAGTAGCAACAACTACAATAACAACAACAGCAGTAGCAACAACTACAATAACAACAGCAACAATAGCAATAACAACTACAATAACAACAACAGTAGTAGCAACAACTACAATAACAACAGCAACAATAGCAATAACAAATACAATAACAACAACAGCAGTAGCAACAACTACAATAACAACAGCAACAATAGCAATAACAACTACAATAACAACAACAGCAGTAGCAACAACTACAATAACAACAGCAACAATAGCAGTAGCAACAACTACAATAACAACAACAGCAGTAGCAACAACTACAATAACAACAGCAACAATAGCAATAACAAGTACAATAACAACAACAGCAGTAGCAACAACTACAATAACAACAACAGCAGTAGCAACAACTAGGATAACAACAGCAACAATAGCAATAACAACTACAATAACAACAACAGCAGTAGCAACAACTACAATAACAACAACAGCAGTAGTAACAACTACAATAACAACAACAACAATAGCAACAACTACAATAACAACAGCAACAATAGCAATAACAACTACAATAACAACAACAGCAGTAGCAACAACTACAATAACAACCACAGCAGTAGCAACAACTACAATAACAACAACAACAATAGCAACAACTACAATAACAACAACAACAATAGCAACAACTACAATAACAACAGCAACAATAGCAATAACAACTACAATAACAACAACAACAATAGCAACAACTACAACAACAAAAACAATAGCAACAACTACAATGACAACAACAGCAGTAGCAACAACTAAAATAACAACAACAGTAGTAGCAACAACTACAATAACAACAACAAAAATAGCAACAACTACAATAACAACAGCAACAATAGCAATAACTACAATAACAACAGCAACAATAGCAAGAACAACTATAATAACAACAACAGCAGTAGCAACAACAACTACATTAACAACAGCAACAATAGCAAGAACAACTACAATAACAACAACAATAGCAGCAACAACGACAACAGTAACGACATCGACAACAGCAACAACAACAACAGCAGCAATAACAACAACAATAGCAACAACTACAACAACAAAAACAACAACAACAACAATAGCAGCAGCAGCAACAGTAACGATGAAAGCGACAACAACGACGACAACAACAACAACACCAACAACAACAGCAGCAGCAGCAGCAGCAGCAGCAACAACAACAACGGCAGCAACAACAACAACAACAGCAACAACAGCAACAACGGCAACAACAACAACAGCAGAGAAGACGAGGACAAAATAGTTTGGTGAGGAATAAAAAGTTTTAGGATAAAAACACCACCAATAATATCACATACATTTATAGTGTAAAGACACCACCAATAATATCACATACAGTTATAGAGTAAAGACACCACCACCAATAATATCACATACAGCTCTAGAGTAAAGCCACAAACTATAATATCACATACAGTTATAGAGTAAAGACACCACCAGCAATAATATCACATACAGTTATAGAGTAAAGACACCACCACCTATAATATCACATACAGTTATAGAGTAAAGACACCGCCCATAATATCACAAACTGTTATAGAGTAAAGAAACCACCACCAATAATGTCACATACAGTTATAGAGTAAAGACACCACCACCGATAATAACACATAGAGTTATAGAGTAAAGACACCACTAATAATATCACATACAGTTATAGAGTAAAGAACCCACCAATAATATCACATACAGTTATAAAGTAAAGACCCCACCAATAATATCACATACAGTTTTAGAGTAAATAAAGCACCACCAATAATATCACATACTGTCATAGAGTAAAGACACCACCAATAATATCACATACAGTTATAGAGTAAAGACACTGCCAATAATATCACATACAGTTATAGAGTAAAGACACCGCCACCAATAATATCACATACAGTTATAGAGTAAAGACAACACTAATAATATCACATACAGTTATAGAATAAAGACTCCACCAGTAATATCAAATATAGTTATAGAGTAAAGACAACACCAATAATATCAAATACAATTATAGAGTAAAGAACCCACCAATAATATCACATACAGTTATAGAGTAAAGACTCTCCATTATTATCACATACAGGTATAGAGTAAAGACACCACCAATAATAATAAATACAGTTATAGAGTAAATACACCACCACCAATAATATCACATACGGTTATAGAGTAAAGACACCACCAATAATATCGCATAAAGTTATAGAGTAAAAACACTACCACCAATAATGTCACATACAGTTATAGAGTAAAGACAACGACACCTATAATATCACATACAGTTATAAAGTAAAGACCCCACCAATAATATCACATACAGTTTTAGAGTAAATACAGCACCACCAATAACATCACATACAGTTATAGAGTAAAGAGACCGCCAAAATTATGACATACAGTTATAGTGTAAAGACACCGTCACCAATAATATCACATACAGTTATAGAGTAAAGACACCACTAATAATATCACATACAGTTATAGAGTAAAGACAACAGCAATAATATCACATACAGTTATAGAGTAAAGACCCCACCAATAATATCACATAGAGATATAGAGTAAAGAGAACACCACCAATAATATCACATACAGTTACAGAGTAAAGATACCAACACCAATAATATCACATACAGTTATTGAATAAAGACACTACCAATAGTATCACATACATTTATAGAGTAAAGAGACCACCAATAATATCACATACAGTTATAGAGTAAAGACACCACCAATAATATCACATACAGTTATAGTGTAAAGACACCACCACCAATAATATCACATACACTTATAGAGTAAAGACACCGCCACCAATAATATCACATACAGTTATAGAGTAAAGACACCACCACCAATAATATCACATACAGTTATAGAGTAAAGACACCAGCAATAATATCACATACACTTATAGAGTAAAGACCCCACCAATAATATCACATACAGTTATAGAATAAACACACCACCACCAATAATATCACATACAGTTATAGAGTAAAGACACCACAAACAATAGTATCACATACAGTATAGAGTAAAGACACCACCAGCAATAGTATCACATACACTTATAGAGTAAAGACACCACCACCAATAATAACACATACAGTTATAGAATAAAGACACCACCACCAATAATATCACATACAGTTATAGAGTAAAGACACCACCAATAATATCACATACAGTTATAGAGTAAAGACACCACCACCAATAATATCAAATACAGTTATAGAGTAAAGACACCACCACCAATAATATCACATACAGTTATAGAGAAAATACATCCCCAATAATATCACATACAGTTATAGAGTAAAGACCCCACCAATAATATCACATACAGTTATTGAATAAAGACACCACCAATAATATCACATACAGTTATAGAGTAAAGACACCACCAGCAATCGTATCACATACAGTTATGTAATAAAGACACCACCACCAGTAATATCACATACACTTAGAGAGTAAAGACACCACCACCAATAAGATCATATACAGTTACAGAGTAAAGACACCACCACCAATAAAATCACATACAGTTACAGAGTAAAGATACCACCACCAATAATGTCACATACTCTTATAGAGTAAAGACACAACCACTAATAATATCACATACAGTTATAGAGTAAAGACACCACCAATAATATCACATACACTTATAGAGTAAAGACCCCACCAATAATATCACATACAGTTATAGAATAAAGACACCACCGCCAATAATATCACATACAGTTATAGAGTAAAGACACCACCAATAATATCACTTACAGTTATATAGTAAAGACACCACCAATAATATCCCATACAGTTATAGAGTAAAGACACCACCACCAATAATATCACATACAGTTATCGAGTAAAGACACCATCACCAATAATATCACATACAGTTATAGAGTAAAGACACCACCACCAATAATATCACATACAGTTATCGAGTAAAGACACCATCACCAATAATATCACATACAGTTATAGAGTAAAGACACCACCACCAATAATATCACATACAGTTATAGAGTAAAGACACCACCAGCAATAATATCACATACAGTTATAGAGTAAAGACACCACCAATAATATCACATACAGTTATAGAGTAAAGACACTTCCACTTATAATATCGCATAGAGTTATAGAGTAAAGACACCACCACCAATAATATCACATACAGTTATAGGGTAAAGACACCATCACCAATAATATCACATACAGTTATAGAGTAAAGACACCACCACCAATAATATCACATACAGTTATATAGTAAAGACACCACCAGCAATAATATCACATACAGTTATAGAGTAAAGACACCACCAATAATATCACATACAGTTATAAGGTAAAGACAGCGCCACCACTAATATCACATACATTTATAGAGTAAAGACACCACCACCAATAATATCAAATACAGTTATAGAGTAAAGACACTGCCACCAATAATATCACATACAGATATAGAGTAAAGACACCATCCCCAATAATATCACATACAGTTATAGAGTAAAGAGACCACCACCAATAATATCACATACAGTTATAGAATAAAGACACTACCAATAATATCAGATACAGTTATAGAGTAAAGACACTGCCACCAATAATATCACATACAGTTATATAGTAAAGACACCACCAATAATATCACATACAGTTATATAGTAAAGACACCACCAATAATATCACATACAGTTATATAGTAAAGACACCACCAATAATATCACATACAGTTATAGAGTAAAGACACCACCAATAATATCACATACAGTTATATAGTAAAGACACCACCAATAATATCACATACATTTATCGAGTAAAAACACCACCACCAATAATATCACATACAGTTATAGAGTAAAGACACCACCACCAATAATATCACATACAGTTATAGGGTAAAGACACCATCACCAATAATATCACATACAGTTATAGAGTAAAGACACCACCACCAATAATATCACAAACAGTTATAGAGTAAATACACCACCACCAATAATATCACATAAAGTTATAGAGTAAAGACACCACCAATAATATCACATACAGTTATAGAGTAAATACACCACCAACAATAATATCACATACAGTAATAGAGTAAAGACACCACCAACAATAATATCACATACAGTTATAGATTAAAGACACCACTAATAATATCACATACAGTTATAGAGTAAAGACCCCACCAATAATATCACATACAATTATAGAGTAAAGACAATACCTATAATATCACATACAATTATAGAGTAAAGATACCACCAATAATATCAGATAGAGTTATAGAGTAAAGAGAACACCACCAATAATATCACATACAGTTATAGAGTAACGACACCACCATTAATATCACATACAGTTATAGAGTAACGACACCACCAATAATATCACATTCAGTTACAGAGTAAAGACACCACCACCAATAATATCACAAACAGTTATAGAGTAAAGACACCACCACAAATAATATCACATAAAGTTATAGAGTAAAGACACCACCAATAATATCACATACAGTTATAGAGTAAAGACACCACCAATAATATCGCATACAGTTATAGAGTAAATACACCACCACCAATAGTATCACATACAGTTATAGAGTAAAGACACCACCACCAGTATTATCACATACACTTATAGAGTAAAGACACCACCACCAATAATATCACATACAGTTATAGAGTAAAGACACCACCACCAATAATATCACATACAGTTATAGTATAAAGACACCATCCCCAATAATATCACATACAGTTATAGAGTAAATACACCACCACCAATAATATCACATACAGTTATAGAGTAAAGACACCACCACCAATAATATCACATAAAGTTATAGAGTAAAGACACCACCAATAATATCACATACAGTTATAGAGTAAAGACACCACCAATAATATCACATACAGTTATAGAGTAAACACACCACCAGCAATAGTATCACAAACAGTTATAGAGTAAAGACAACATCACCAGTAATA
This sequence comes from Eledone cirrhosa, assembly GCA_964016885.1. Classification (NCBI taxonomy): domain Eukaryota; kingdom Metazoa; phylum Mollusca; class Cephalopoda; order Octopoda; family Eledonidae; genus Eledone; species Eledone cirrhosa. The sequence continues at coordinate 7,480,156 of OZ024742.1, read as the reverse complement.
TCACATACACTTATAGAGTAAAGACACCACCACCAATAATATCACATAAAGTTACAGAGTAAAGACACCACCACCAATAATATCACATACAGTTATAGAGTAAAGACACCACCAACAATAATATCACATACAGTAATAGAGTAAAGACACCACCAACAATAATATCACATACAGTTATAGATTAAAGACAACACTAATAATATCACATACAGTTATAGAGTAAAGCCCCCACCAATAATATCACATACAATTATAGAGTAAAGACAATACCTATAATATCACATACAATTATAGAGTAAAGAACCCACCAATAATATCAGATAGAGTTATAGAATAAAGAGAACACCACCAATAATATCACGTACAGTTATAGAATAACGACACCACCAATAATATCACATTCAGTTACAGAGTAAAGACACCACCACCAATAATATAACATTCAGTTATAGAGTAAAGACCCCACAAATAATGTCACATACAGTTATAGAGTAAAGACACCACCAATAATATCACATACAGTTATAGAATAAAGACACTGCCACCAATAATAACACATACAGTTATAGAGTAAAGACACCACCAATAATATCACATACAGTTATAGAGTAAAGACACCACCAGCAATAATATCACATACAGTTATAGGGTAAAGACACCATTACCAATAATATCACATACAGTTATAGAGTAAAGACACCACCAGCAATAATATCACATACAGTTATAGAGTAAAGACACCACCAGCAATAATATCACATACAGTTATAGAGTAAAGACACCACCAATAATATCACATACAGTTATATAGTAAAGACACCACCAATAATATTACATACAGTGATAGAGTAAAGACACCACTACCAATAATATCACATACAGTTATAGAGTAAAGACACCACCACCAATAATATCACATACAGTTATAGGGTAAAGACACCATCACCAATAATATCACATAAAGTTATAGAGTAAAAAACCCACCAATAATTTCACATAAAGTTATGGAGTAAAGCCACTTCCACTTATAATACCGCATAGAGTTATAGAGTAAAGACACCACCACCAATAATATCACATACAGTTATAGGGTAAAGACACCATCACCAATAATATCACATACAGTTATAGAGTAAAGACACCACCACCAATAATATCACATACAGTTATATAGTAAAGACACCACCAGCAATAATATCACATACAGTTATAGAGTAAAGACACCACCAATAATATCACATACAGTTATAGGGTAAAGACACCGCCACCACTAATATAAAACATACATTTATAGAGTAAAGACACCACCACCAATAATATCAAATACACTTATAGAGTAAAGACACTGCCACCAATAATATCACATACAGATATAGAGTAAAGACACCATCCCCAATAATATCACATACAGTTATAGAGTAAAGAGACCACCACCAATAATATCACATACAGTTATAGAATAAAGACACTACCAATAATATCAGATACAGTTATAGAGTAAAGACACCACCACCAATAATATCACATACAGTTATATAGTAAAGACACCACCAATAATATCACATACAGTTATATAGTAAAGACACCACCAATAATATCACATACAGTTATAGAGTAAAGACACCACCAATAATATCACATACAGTTATATAGTAAAGACACCACCAATAATATCACATACAGTTATAGAGTAAAGACCCCACCAATAATATCACATACAATTATAGAGTAAAGACAATACCTATAATATCACATACAATTATAGAGTAAAGAACCCACCAATAATATCAGATAGAGTTATAGAGTAAAGAGAACACCACCAATAATATCACATACAGTTATAGAGTAACGACACCACCAATAATATCATATTCAGTTACAGAGTAAAGACACCACCACCAATAATATCACATACAGTTATAGAGTAAAGACCCCCCAATAATATCACATAGAGTTATAGTGTAAAGACACCACCAATAATATAACATTCAGTTATAGAGTAAAGACCCCACAAATAATGTCACATACAGTTATAGAGTAAAGACACCACCAATAATATCACATACAGTTATAGAATAAAGACACCACCACCAATAATATCACATACAGTTATAGAGTAAAGACACCACCAATAATATCACATACAGTTATAGAGTAAAGACACCACCACCAATAATATCATATACAGTTATAGAGTAAAGACACCACCACCAATAATATCAGATACAGTTATAGGGTAAATACACCATCCCCAATAATATCACATACACTTATAGAGTAAAGACACCACCACCAATAATATCACATACAGTTACAGAGTAAAGACACCACCACCAATAATAACACATACAGTTTTAGAGTAAAGACACCAACAATAATATCACATACAGTTATAGAGTAAAGACACCACCACCAATAATATCACATACGGTTTTAGAGTAAAGACACCACCAATAATATCACATAGAGTTATAGAGTAAAGACACCACCAACAATAATATCACATACAGTTATAGGGTAAAGACACCATCACCAATAATATCAAATACACTTATAGAGTAAAGACACTGCCACCAATAATATCACATACAGATATAGAGTAAAGACACCATCCCCAATAATATCACATACAGTTATAGAGTAAAGAGACCACCACCAATAATATCACATACAGTTATAGAATAAAGACACTACCAATAATATCAGATACAGTTATAGAGTAAAGACACCACCACCAATAATATCACATACAGTTATATAGTAAAGACACCACCAATAATATCACATACAGTTATATAGTAAAGACACCACCAATAATATCACATACAGTTATAGAGTAAAGACACCACCAATAATATCACATACAGTTATATAGTAAAGACACCACCAATAATATCACATACAGTTATAGAGTAAAGACCCCACCAATAATATCACATACAATTATAGAGTAAAGACAATACCTATAATATCACATACAATTATAGAGTAAAGAACCCACCAATAATATCAGATAGAGTTATAGAGTAAAGAGAACACCACCAATAATATCACATACAGTTATAGAGTAACGACACCACCAATAATATCATATTCAGTTACAGAGTAAAGACACCACCACCAATAATATCACATACAGTTATAGAGTAAAGACCCCCCAATAATATCACATAGAGTTATAGTGTAAAGACACCACCAATAATATAACATTCAGTTATAGAGTAAAGACCCCACAAATAATGTCACATACAGTTATAGAGTAAAGACACCACCAATAATATCACATACAGTTATAGAATAAAGACACCACCACCAATAATATCACATACAGTTATAGAGTAAAGACACCACCAATAATATCACATACAGTTATAGAGTAAAGACACCACCACCAATAATATCATATACAGTTATAGAGTAAAGACACCACCACCAATAATATCAGATACAGTTATAGGGTAAATACACCATCCCCAATAATATCACATACAGTTATAGAGTAAAGACACCACCACCAGTAATATCACATACACTTATAGAGTAAAGACACCACCACCAATAATATCACATACAGTTACAGAGTAAAGACACCACCACCAATAATAACACATACAGTTTTAGAGTAAAGACACCAACAATAATATCACATACAGTTATAGAGTAAAGACACCACCACCAATAATATCACATACAGTTTTAGAGTAAAGACACCACCAATAATATCACATAGAGTTATAGAGTAAAGACACCACCAACAATAATATCACATACAGTTATAGGGTAAAGACACCATCACCAATAATATCACATACAGTTATAGAGTAAAGACACTTCCACTTATAATATCGCATAGAGTTATATAGTAAAGACACCACCACCAATAATATCACATACAGTTATAGGGTAAAGACACCATCACCAATAATATCACATACAGTTATAGAGTAAAGACACCACCACCAATAATATCACATACAGTTATAGAGTAAAGACACCACCAGCAATAATATCACATACAGTTATAGAGTAAAGACACCACCAATAATATCACGTACATTTATAGAGTAAAGACACCACCACCAATAATATCAAATACAGTTATAGAGTAAAGACACTGCCACCAATAATATCACATACAGATATAGAGTAAAGACACCACCACCAATAATATCACATACAGTTATAGAATAAAGACACAACCAATAATATCACATACAGTTATAGGGTAAAGACACCATCACCTATAATATCGCATAGAGTTATAGAGTAAAGACACCACCACCAATAATATCAAATACAGTTATAGAGTAAAGACACTTCCACGAATAATATCACATACAATTATAGAGTAAAGACGCCACCACCAATAATATCACATACACTTATAGAGTAAAGACACCACCAATAATATCACATACAGTTATAGAGTAAAGACACCACCAATAATATCACATACAGTTATAGAGTAAAGACACCACCACCAATAATATCACATACAGTTATAGGGTAAAGACAACACCACCAATAATATCACATACAGTTATAGAGTAAAGACACCACCACCTATAATATCACATAAAGTTATAGAGTAAAGACACCACCAATAATATCACATACAGTTATAGAATAAAGACACCACCAATAATATCACATACAGTTATAGAGTAAAGACACCACCACCAATAGTATCACATACAGTTATAGAGTAAAGACACCAGCACCAGTAATATCACATACACTTATAGAGTAAAGACACCACCACCAATAATATCACATACAGTTACAGAGTAAAGACACCACCACCAATAATATCACATACAGTTATAGAGTAAAGACACCACCACCAAAAGTATCACATACGGTTATAGACTAAAGACACCACCAACAATAATATCACATACAGTTATAGATTAAAGACACCACTAATAATATCACATACAGTTATAGAGTAAAGACCCCACCAATAATATCACATACAATTATAGAGTAAAGACAATACCTATAATATCACATACAATTATAGAGTAAAGATACCACCAATAATATCAGATAGAGTTATAGAGTAAAGAGAACACCACCAATAATATCACATTCAGTTATAGAGTAACGACACCACCAATAATATCACATACAGTTATAGAGTAACGACACCACCAATAATATCACATTCAGTTACAGAGTAAAGACACCACCACCAATAATATCACTAACAGTTATAGAGTAAAGACACCAGCACCAGTAATATCACATACACTTATAGAGTAAAGACACCACCACCAATAATATCACATACAGTTACAGAGTAAAGACACCACCACCAATAATATCACATACAGTTATAGAGTAAAGACACCACCAACAATAATATCACATACAGTAATAGAGTAAAGACACCACCAACAATAATATCACATACAGTTATAGATTAAAGACACCACTAATAATATCACATACAGTTATAGAGTAAAGACCCCACCAATAATATCACATACAATTATAGAGTAAAGACAATACCTATAATATCACATACAATTATAGAGTAAAGATACCACCAATAATATCAGATAGAGTTATAGAGTAAAGAGAACACCACCAATAATATCACATTCAGTTATAGAGTAACGACACCACCAATAATATCACATACAGTTATAGAGTAACGACACCACCAATAATATCACATTCAGTTACAGAGTAAAGACACCACCACCAATAATATCACAAACAGTTATAGAGTAAAGACACCACCACCAATAATATCACATAAAGTTATAGAGTAAAGACACCACCAATAATATCACATACAGTTATAGAGTAAAGACACCACCAATAATATAACATACAGTTATAGAGTAAAGACACCACCACCAATAATATCACATACAGTTATAGAGTAAAGAGACCACCACCAATAATATCACATACAGTTATAGTATAAAGACACCATCCCCAATAATATCACATACAGTTATAGAGTAAATACACCACCACCAATAATATCACATACAGTTATAGAGTAAAGACACCACCACCAATAGTATCACATAAAGTTATAGAGTAAAGACACCACCAATAATATCACATACAGTTATAGAGTAAAGACACCACCAATAATATCACATACAGTTATAGAGTAAAGACAACATCACCAGTAATATCACATACACTTATAGAGTAAAGACACCACCACCAATAATATCACATAAAGTTTACAGAGTAAAGACACCACCACCAATAATATCGCATACAGTTATAGAGTAAAGACACCACCAACAATAATATCACATACAGTTATAGATTAAAGACACCACTAATAATATCACATACAATTATAGAGTAAAGAACCCACCAATAATATCAGATAGAGTTATAGAATAAAGAGAACACCACCAATAATATCACGTACAGTTATAGAGTAACGACACCACCAATAATATCACATTCAGTTACAGAGTAAAGACACCACCACCAGTAATATAACATTCAGTTATAGAGTAAAGACCCCACAAATAATGTCACATACAGTTATAGAGTAAAGACACCACCAATAATATCACATACAGTTATAGAATAAAGACACCACCACCAATAATAACACATACAGTTATAGAGTAAAGACACCACCAATAATATCACATACAGTTATAGAGTAAAGACACCACCAACAATAATATCACATACAGTTATAGGGTAAAGACACCATTACCAATAATATCACATACAGTTATAGAGTAAAGACACCACCAGCAATAATATCACATACAGTTATAGAGTAAAGACACCACCAGCAATAATATCACATACAGTTATAGAGTAAAGACACCACCAATAATATCACATACAGTTATATAGTAAAGACACCACCAATAATATTACGTACAGTTATAGAGTAAAGACACCACTACCAATAATATCACATACAGTTATAGAGTAAAGACACCACCACCAATAATATCACATACAGTTATAGGGTAAAGACACCATCACCAATAATATCACATAAAGTTATAGAGTAAAAAACCCACCAATAATTTCACATACAGTTATAGAGTAAAGACACTTCCACTTATAATATCGCATAGAGTTATAGAGTAAAGACACCACCACCAATAATATCACATACAGTTATAGGGTAAAGACACCATCACCAATAATATCACATACAGTTATAGAGTAAAGACACCACCACCAATAATATCACATACAATTATATAGTAAAGACACCACCAGCAATAATCTCACATACAGTTATAGAGTAAAGACACCACCAATAATATCACATACAGTTATAGAGTAAAGACACCACCACCAATAATATCACATACGGTTATAGAGTAAAGACACCACCACCAATAATATCACATAAAGTTATAGAGTAAAGACACCACCAATAATATCACATACAGTTTTAGAGTAAAGACACCACCAATAATATCACATACAGTTATAGAGTAAAGACACCACCAGCAATAGTATCACATACAGTTATAGAGTAAAGACAACATCACCAGTGATATCACATACACTTATAGAGTAAAGACACCACCACCAATAATATCACATAAAGTTACAGAGTAAAGACACCACCACCAATAATATCACATACAGTTATAGAGTAAAGACACCACCAACAATAATATCACATACAGTTATAGATTAAAGACACCAGTAATAATATCACATACAGTTATAGAGTAAAGACCCCACCAATAATATCACATACAATTATAGAGTAAAGAACCCACCAATAATATCAGATAGAGTTATAGAGTAAAGAGAACACCACCAATAATATCACATACAGTTATAGAGTAACGACACCACCAATAATATCATATTCAGTTACAGAGTAAAGACACCACCACCAATAATATCACATACAGTTATAGAGTAAAGACCCCCCAATAATATCACATAGAGTTATAGTGTAAAGACACCACCAATAATATAACATTCAGTTATAGAGTAAAGACCCCACAAATAATGTCACATACAGTTATAGAGTAAAGACACCACCAATAATATCACATACAGTTATAGAATAAAGACACCACCACCAATAATATCACATACAGTTATAGAGTAAAGACACCACCAATAATATCACATACAGTTATAGAGTAAAGACACCACCACCAATAATATCATATACAGTTATAGAGTAAAGACACCGCCACCAATAATATCAGATACAGTTATAGAGTAAAGACACCACCACCAGTAATATCACATACACTTATAGAGTAAAGACACCACCACCAATAATATCACATACAGTTACAGAGTAAAGACACCACCACCAATAATATCACATGCAGTTATAGAGTAAAGACACCAACAGCAATAGTATCACATACAGTTATAGAGTAAAGACACCACCAATAATATCACATACAGTTATAGAGTAAAGACACCACCAACAATAATATCACATACAGTAATAGAGTAAAGACACCGCCAGCAATAATAACACATACAGTTTTAGAGTAAAGACACCAACAATAATATCACATACAGTTATAGAGTAAAGACACCACAACCAATAATATCACATACAGTTTTAGAGTAAAGACACCACCAATAATATCACATACAGTTATAGAGTAAAGACACCACCAACAATAATATCACATACAGTAATAGAGTAAAGACACCGCCAGCAATAATAACACATACAGTTTTAGAGTAAAGACACCAACAATAATATCACATACAGTTATAGAGTAAAGACACCACAACCAATAATATCACATACAGTTTTAGAGTAAAGACACCACCAATAATATCACATACAGTTATAGAGTAAAGACACCACCAACAATAATATCACATACAGTAATAGAGTAAAGACACCGCCAGCAATAGTATCACATACAGTTATAAAGTAAAGACGACACCACCAATAATATCACATACAGTTACAGAGTAATGACACCACCACCAATAATATCACATAGAGTTATAGAGTAAAGACACCACCAACAATAATATCACATACAGATATAGAGTAAAGACACTTCCACTTATAATATCGGATAGAGTTATAGAGTAAAGACACCACCACCAATAATATCACATACAGTTATAGGGTAAAGACACCATCACCAATAATATCACATACAGTTATAGAGTAAAGACACTTCCACTTATAATATCGCATAGAGTTATAGAGTAAAGACACCACCACCAATAATATCACATACAGTTATAGGGTAAAGACACCATCACCAATAATATCACATATAGTTATAGAGCAAAAACACCACCACCAATAATATCACATACAGTTATAGAGTAAAGACACTTCCACCTATAATATCGCATAGAGTTATAGAGTAAAGACACCACCACCAATAATATCACATACAGTTATAGGGTAAAGACACCATCACCAATAATATCACATACAGTTATAGAGTAAAGACACCACCACCAATAATATCACATACAGTTATAGAGTAAAGACAACACCAGCAATAATATCACATACAGTTATAGAGTAAAGACACCACCAATAATATCACGTACATTTATAGAGTAAAGACACCACCACCAATAATATCAAATACAGTTATAGAGTAAAGACACTGCCACCAATAATATCACATACAGATATAGAGTAAAGACACCACCACCAATAATATCACATACAGTTATAGAATAAAGACACAACCAATAATATCAGATACAGTTATAGAGTAAAGACACTTCCACGAATAATATCACATACAATTATAGAGTAAAGACGCCACCACCAATAATATCACATACACTTATAGAGTAAAGACACCACCAATAATATCACATACAGTTATAGAGTAAAGACACCACCAATAATATCACATACAGTTATAGAGTAAAGACACCACCACCAATAATATCACATACAGTTATAGGGTAAAGACAACACCACCAATAATATCACATACAGTTATAGAGTAAAGACACCACCACCTATAATATCACATAAAGTTATAGAGTAAAGACACCACCAATAATATCACATACAGTTATAGAATAAAGACAACACCAATAATATCACATACAGTTTTAGAGTAAAGACACCACCAATAATATCACATAGAGTTATAGAGTAAAGACACCACCAACAATAATATCACATACAGTTATAGGGTAAAGACACCATCACCAATAATATCACATACAGTTATAGAGTAAAGACACTTCCACTTATAATATCGCATAGAGTTATATAGTAAAGACACCACCACCAATAATATCACATACAGTTATAGGGTAAAGACACCATCACCAATAATATCACATACAGTTATAGAGTAAAGACACCACCACCAATAATATCACATACAGTTATAGAGTAAAGACACCACCACCAATAATATCACATACAGTTATAGGGTAAAGACAACACCACCAATAATATCACATACAGTTACAGAGTAAAGACACCACCACCAATAATAACACATACAGTTTTAGAGTAAAGACACCAACAATAATATCACATACAGTTATAGAGTAAAGACACCACCACCAATAATATCACATACAGTTTTAGAGTAAAGACACCACCAATAATATCACATAGAGTTATAGAGTAAAGACACCACCAACAATAATATCACATACAGTTATAGGGTAAAGACACCATCACCAATAATATCACATACAGTTATAGAGTAAAGACACTTCCACTTATAATATCGCATAGAGTTATATAGTAAAGACACCACCACCAATAATATCACATACAGTTATAGGGTAAAGACACCATCACCAATAATATCACATACAGTTATAGAGTAAAGACACCACCACCAATAATATCACATACAGTTATAGAGTAAAGACACCACCAGCAATAATATCACATACAGTTATAGAGTAAAGACACCACCAATAATATCACGTACATTTATAGAGTAAAGACACCACCACCAATAATATCAAATACAGTTATAGAGTAAAGACACTGCCACCAATAATATCACATACAGATATAGAGTAAAGACACCACCACCAATAATATCACATACAGTTATAGAATAAAGACACAACCAATAATATCACATACAGTTATAGGGTAAAGACACCATCACCTATAATATCGCATAGAGTTATAGAGTAAAGACACCACCACCAATAATATCAAATACAGTTATAGAGTAAAGACACTTCCACGAATAATATCACATACAATTATAGAGTAAAGACGCCACCACCAATAATATCACATACACTTATAGAGTAAAGACACCACCAATAATATCACATACAGTTATAGAGTAAAGACACCACCAATAATATCACATACAGTTATAGAGTAAAGACACCACCACCAATAATATCACATACAGTTATAGGGTAAAGACAACACCACCAATAATATCACATACAGTTATAGAGTAAAGACACCACCACCTATAATATCACATAAAGTTATAGAGTAAAGACACCACCAATAATATCACATACAGTTATAGAATAAAGACACCACCAATAATATCACATACAGTTATAGAGTAAAGACACCACCACCAATAGTATCACATACAGTTATAGAGTAAAGACACCAGCACCAGTAATATCACATACACTTATAGAGTAAAGACACCACCACCAATAATATCACATACAGTTACAGAGTAAAGACACCACCACCAATAATATCACATACAGTTATAGAGTAAAGACACCACCACCAAAAGTATCACATACGGTTATAGACTAAAGACACCACCAACAATAATATCACATACAGTTATAGATTAAAGACACCACTAATAATATCACATACAGTTATAGAGTAAAGACCCCACCAATAATATCACATACAATTATAGAGTAAAGACAATACCTATAATATCACATACAATTATAGAGTAAAGATACCACCAATAATATCAGATAGAGTTATAGAGTAAAGAGAACACCACCAATAATATCACATTCAGTTATAGAGTAACGACACCACCAATAATATCACATACAGTTATAGAGTAACGACACCACCAATAATATCACATTCAGTTACAGAGTAAAGACACCACCACCAATAATATCACTAACAGTTATAGAGTAAAGACACCAGCACCAGTAATATCACATACACTTATAGAGTAAAGACACCACCACCAATAATATCACATACAGTTACAGAGTAAAGACACCACCACCAATAATATCACATACAGTTATAGAGTAAAGACACCACCAACAATAATATCACATACAGTAATAGAGTAAAGACACCACCAACAATAATATCACATACAGTTATAGATTAAAGACACCACTAATAATATCACATACAGTTATAGAGTAAAGACCCCACCAATAATATCACATACAATTATAGAGTAAAGACAATACCTATAATATCACATACAATTATAGAGTAAAGATACCACCAATAATATCAGATAGAGTTATAGAGTAAAGAGAACACCACCAATAATATCACATTCAGTTATAGAGTAACGACACCACCAATAATATCACATACAGTTATAGAGTAACGACACCACCAATAATATCACATTCAGTTACAGAGTAAAGACACCACCACCAATAATATCACAAACAGTTATAGAGTAAAGACACCACCACCAATAATATCACATAAAGTTATAGAGTAAAGACACCACCAATAATATCACATACAGTTATAGAGTAAAGACACCACCAATAATATAACATACAGTTATAGAGTAAAGACACCACCACCAATAATATCACATACAGTTATAGAGTAAAGAGACCACCACCAATAATATCACATACAGTTATAGTATAAAGACACCATCCCCAATAATATCACATACAGTTATAGAGTAAATACACCACCACCAATAATATCACATACAGTTATAGAGTAAAGACACCACCACCAATAGTATCACATAAAGTTATAGAGTAAAGACACCACCAATAATATCACATACAGTTATAGAGTAAAGACACCACCAATAATATCACATACAGTTATAGAGTAAAGACAACATCACCAGTAATATCACATACACTTATAGAGTAAAGACACCACCACCAATAATATCACATAAAGTTTACAGAGTAAAGACACCACCACCAATAATATCGCATACAGTTATAGAGTAAAGACACCACCAACAATAATATCACATACAGTTATAGATTAAAGACACCACTAATAATATCACATACAATTATAGAGTAAAGAACCCACCAATAATATCAGATAGAGTTATAGAATAAAGAGAACACCACCAATAATATCACGTACAGTTATAGAGTAACGACACCACCAATAATATCACATTCAGTTACAGAGTAAAGACACCACCACCAGTAATATAACATTCAGTTATAGAGTAAAGACCCCACAAATAATGTCACATACAGTTATAGAGTAAAGACACCACCAATAATATCACATACAGTTATAGAATAAAGACACCACCACCAATAATAACACATACAGTTATAGAGTAAAGACACCACCAATAATATCACATACAGTTATAGAGTAAAGACACCACCAACAATAATATCACATACAGTTATAGGGTAAAGACACCATTACCAATAATATCACATACAGTTATAGAGTAAAGACACCACCAGCAATAATATCACATACAGTTATAGAGTAAAGACACCACCAGCAATAATATCACATACAGTTATAGAGTAAAGACACCACCAATAATATCACATACAGTTATATAGTAAAGACACCACCAATAATATTACGTACAGTTATAGAGTAAAGACACCACTACCAATAATATCACATACAGTTATAGAGTAAAGACACCACCACCAATAATATCACATACAGTTATAGGGTAAAGACACCATCACCAATAATATCACATAAAGTTATAGAGTAAAAAACCCACCAATAATTTCACATACAGTTATAGAGTAAAGACACTTCCACTTATAATATCGCATAGAGTTATAGAGTAAAGACACCACCACCAATAATATCACATACAGTTATAGGGTAAAGACACCATCACCAATAATATCACATACAGTTATAGAGTAAAGACACCACCACCAATAATATCACATACAATTATATAGTAAAGACACCACCAGCAATAATCTCACATACAGTTATAGAGTAAAGACACCACCAATAATATCACATACAGTTATAGAGTAAAGACACCACCACCAATAATATCACATACGGTTATAGAGTAAAGACACCACCACCAATAATATCACATAAAGTTATAGAGTAAAGACACCACCAATAATATCACATACAGTTTTAGAGTAAAGACACCACCAATAATATCACATACAGTTATAGAGTAAAGACACCACCAGCAATAGTATCACATACAGTTATAGAGTAAAGACAACATCACCAGTGATATCACATACACTTATAGAGTAAAGACACCACCACCAATAATATCACATAAAGTTACAGAGTAAAGACACCACCACCAATAATATCACATACAGTTATAGAGTAAAGACACCACCAACAATAATATCACATACAGTTATAGATTAAAGACACCAGTAATAATATCACATACAGTTATAGAGTAAAGACCCCACCAATAATATCACATACAATTATAGAGTAAAGAACCCACCAATAATATCAGATAGAGTTATAGAGTAAAGAGAACACCACCAATAATATCACATACAGTTATAGAGTAACGACACCACCAATAATATCATATTCAGTTACAGAGTAAAGACACCACCACCAATAATATCACATACAGTTATAGAGTAAAGACCCCCCAATAATATCACATAGAGTTATAGTGTAAAGACACCACCAATAATATAACATTCAGTTATAGAGTAAAGACCCCACAAATAATGTCACATACAGTTATAGAGTAAAGACACCACCAATAATATCACATACAGTTATAGAATAAAGACACCACCACCAATAATATCACATACAGTTATAGAGTAAAGACACCACCAATAATATCACATACAGTTATAGAGTAAAGACACCACCACCAATAATATCATATACAGTTATAGAGTAAAGACACCGCCACCAATAATATCAGATACAGTTATAGAGTAAAGACACCACCACCAGTAATATCACATACACTTATAGAGTAAAGACACCACCACCAATAATATCACATACAGTTACAGAGTAAAGACACCACCACCAATAATATCACATGCAGTTATAGAGTAAAGACACCAACAGCAATAGTATCACATACAGTTATAGAGTAAAGACACCACCAATAATATCACATACAGTTATAGAGTAAAGACACCACCAACAATAATATCACATACAGTAATAGAGTAAAGACACCGCCAGCAATAATAACACATACAGTTTTAGAGTAAAGACACCAACAATAATATCACATACAGTTATAGAGTAAAGACACCACAACCAATAATATCACATACAGTTTTAGAGTAAAGACACCACCAATAATATCACATACAGTTATAGAGTAAAGACACCACCAACAATAATATCACATACAGTAATAGAGTAAAGACACCGCCAGCAATAATAACACATACAGTTTTAGAGTAAAGACACCAACAATAATATCACATACAGTTATAGAGTAAAGACACCACAACCAATAATATCACATACAGTTTTAGAGTAAAGACACCACCAATAATATCACATACAGTTATAGAGTAAAGACACCACCAACAATAATATCACATACAGTAATAGAGTAAAGACACCGCCAGCAATAGTATCACATACAGTTATAAAGTAAAGACGACACCACCAATAATATCACATACAGTTACAGAGTAATGACACCACCACCAATAATATCACATAGAGTTATAGAGTAAAGACACCACCGACAATAATATCACATACAGATATAGAGTAAAGACACTTCCACTTATAATATCGGATAGAGTTATAGAGTAAAGACACCACCACCAATAATATCACATACAGTTATAGGGTAAAGACACCATCACCAATAATATCACATACAGTTATAGAGTAAAGACACTTCCACTTATAATATCGCATAGAGTTATAGAGTAAAGACACCACCACCAATAATATCACATACAGTTATAGGGTAAAGACACCATCACCAATAATATCACATATAGTTATAGAGCAAAAACACCACCACCAATAATATCACATACAGTTATAGAGTAAAGACACTTCCACCTATAATATCGCATAGAGTTATAGAGTAAAGACACCACCACCAATAATATCACATACAGTTATAGGGTAAAGACACCATCACCAATAATATCACATACAGTTATAGAGTAAAGACACCACCACCAATAATATCACATACAGTTATAGAGTAAAGACAACACCAGCAATAATATCACATACAGTTATAGAGTAAAGACACCACCAATAATATCACGTACATTTATAGAGTAAAGACACCACCACCAATAATATCAAATACAGTTATAGAGTAAAGACACTGCCACCAATAATATCACATACAGATATAGAGTAAAGACACCACCACCAATAATATCACATACACTTATAGAGTAAAGACACCACCAATAATATCACATACAGTTATAGAGTAAAGACACCACCAATAATATCACATACAGTTATAGAGTAAAGACACCACCACCAATAATATCACATACAGTTATAGGGTAAAGACAACACCACCAATAATATCACATACAGTTATAGAGTAAAGACACCACCACCTATAATATCACATAAAGTTATAGAGTAAAGACACCACCAATAATATCACATACAGTTATAGAATAAAGACAACACCAATAATATCACATACAGTTATAGAGTAAAGACACCACCACCAATAGTATCACATACAGTTATAGAGTAAAGACACCACCAATAATATCACATACAGTTATAGAGTAAAGACACCAACACCAATAATATCATATACAGTTATAGAGTAAAGACACCGCCACCAATAATATCAGATACAGTTATAGGGTAAATACACCATCACCAATAATATCACATACAGTTATAGAGTAAAGACACCACCACCAGTAATATCACATACACTTATAGAGTAAAGACACCACCACCAATAATATCACATACAGTTACAGAGTAAAGACACCACCACCAATAATATCACATGCAGTTATAGAGTAAAGACACCAACAGCAATAGTAACACATACAGTTATAGAGTAAAGACGCCACCACCAATAATATCACATACAGTTACAGAGTAAAGACACCACCACCAATAATAACACATACAGTTTTAGAGTAAAGACACCAACAATAATATCACATACAGTTATAGAGTAAAGACACCACCACCAATAATATCACATACAGTTTTAGAGTAAAGACACCACCAATAATATCACATACAGTTATAGAGTAAAGACACCAACAGCAATAATATCACATACAGTAATAGAGTAAAGACACCGCCAGCAATAGTATCACATACAGTTATAAAGTAAAGACGACACCACCAATAATATCACATACAGTTACAGAGTAAAGACACCACCACCAATAATATCACATAGAGTTATAGAGTAAAGACACCACCAACAATAATATCACATACAGTTATAGAGTAAAGACACTTCCACTTATAATATCGGATAGAGTTATAGAGTAAAGACACCACCACCAATAATATCACATACAGTTATAGGGTAAAGACACCATCACCAATAATATCACATACAGTTATAGAGTAAAGACACTTCCACTTATAATATCGCATAGAGTTATAGAGTAAAGACACCACCACCAATAATATCACATACAGTTATAGGGTAAAGACACCATCACCAATAATATCACATATAGTTATAGAGTAAAAACACCACCACCAATAATATCACATACAGTTATAGAGTAAAGACACTTCCACCTATAATATCGCATAGAGTTATAGAGTAAAGACACCACCACCAATAATATCACATACAGTTATAGGGTAAAGACACCATCACCAATAATATCACATACAGTTATAGAGTAAAGACACCACCACCAATAATATCACATACAGTTATAGAGTAAAGACACCACCAGCAATAATATCACATACAGTTATAGAGTAAAGACACCACCAATAATATCACATACATTTATAGAGTAAAGACACCACCACCAATAATATCACATACAGTTATAGAATAAAGACACAACCAATAATATCAGATACAGTTATAGAGTAAAGACACTGCGACCAATAATATCACATACAGATATAGAGTAAAGACACCACCACCAATAATATCACATACAGTTATAGAATAAAGACACAACCAATAATATCAGATACAGTTATAGAGTAAAGACACCACCAATAATATCACATACAGTTATAGAGTAAAGACACCACCACCAATAATATCACATACAGTTATAGGGTAAAGACAACACCACCAATAATATCACATACAGTTATAGAGTAAAGACACCACCACCTATAATATCACATAAAGTTATAGAGTAAAGACACCACCAATAATATCACATACAGTTATAGAATAAAGACACCACCAATAATATCACATACAGTTATAGAGTAAAGACACCACCAGCAATAGTATCACATACGGTTATAGAGTAAAGACACCACCACCAATAGTATCACATACAGTTATAGAGTAAAGACACCACCACCAATAGTATCACATACAGTTATAGAGTAAAGACACCAGCACCAGTAATATCACATACACTTATAGAGTAAAGACACCACCACCAATAATATCACATACTGTTACAGAGTAAAGACACCACCACCAATAATATCACATACAGTTATAGAGTAAAGACACCACCACCAATAGTATCACATATGGTTATAGAGTAAAGACACCACCACCAGTAATATCACATACACTTATAGAGTAAAGACACCACCACCAATAATATCACATACAGTTATAGAGTAAAGACACTGCCACCAATAATATCACATACAGATATAGAGTAAAGAACCCACCAATAATTTCACATACAGTTATAGAGTAAAGACACTTCCACTTATAATATCGCATAGAGTTATAGAGTAAAGACACCACCACCAATAATATCACATACAGTTATAGGGTAAAGACACCATCACCAATAATATCACATACAGTTATAGAGTAAAGACACCACCACCAATAATATCACATACAGTTATATAGTAAAGACACCACCAGCAATAATATCACATACAGTTATAGAGTAAAGACACCACCAATAATATCACATACAGTTATAGGGTAAAGACACCGCCACCACTAATATCACATACATTTATAGAGTAAAGACACCACCACCAATAATATCAAATACAGTTATAGAGTAAAGACACTGCCACCAATAATATCACATACAGATATAGAGTAAAGACACCATCCCCAATAATATCACATACAGTTATAGAGTAAAGAGACCACCACCAATAATATCACATACAGTTATAGAATAAAGACACTACCAATAATATCAGATATAGTTATAGAGTAAAGACACTGCCACCAATAATATCACATACAGTTATATAGTAAAGACACCACCAATAATATCACATACAGTTATATAGTAAAGACACCACCAATAATATCACATACAGTTATATAGTAAAGACACCACCAATAATATCACATACAGTTATAGAGTAAAGACACCACCAATAATATCAGATACAGTTATAGAGTAAAGACACCACCAATAATATCACATACATTTATCGAGTAAAAACACCACCACCAATAATATCACATACAGTTATAGAGTAAAGACACCACCACCAATAATATCACATACAGTTATAGGGTAAAGACACCATCACCAATAATATCACATACAGTTATAGAGTAAAGACACCACCACCAATAATATCACAAACAGTTATAGAGTAAAGACACCACCACCAATAATATCACATAAAGTTATAGAGTAAAGACACCACCAATAATATCACATACAGTTATAGAGTAAAGACACCACCAACAATAATATCACATACAGTAATAGAGTAAAGACACCACCAACAATAATATCACATACAGTTATAGATTAAAGACACCACTAATAATATCACATACAGTTATAGAGTAAAGACCCCACCAATAATATCACATACAATTATAGAGTAAAGACAATACCTATAATATCACATACAATTATAGAGTAAAGATACCACCAATAATATCAGATAGAGTTATAGAGTAAAGAGAACACCACCAATAATATCACATACAGTTATAGAGTAACGACACCACCAATAATATCACATACAGTTATAGAGTAACGACACCACCAATAATATCACATTCAGTTACAGAGTAAAGACACCACCACCAATAATATCACAAACAGTTATAGAGTAAAGACACCACCACCAATAATATCACATAAAGTTATAGAGTAAAGACACCACCAATAATATCACATACAGTTATAGAGTAAAGACACCACCAATAATATCACATACAGTTATAGAGTAAATACACCACCACCAATAGTATCACATACAGTTATAGAGTAAAGACAACATCACCAGTAATATCACATACACTTATAGAGTAAAGACACCACCACCAATAATATCACATAAAGTTACAGAGTAAAGACACCACCACCAATAATATCACATACAGTTATAGAGTAAAGACACCACCAAAAATAATATCACATACAGTAATAGAGTAAAGACACCTCCAACAATAATATCACATACAGTTATAGATTAAAGACACCACTAATAATATCACATACAGTTATAGAGTAAAGCCCCCACCAATAATATCACATACAATTATAGAGTAAAGACAATACCTATAATATCACATACAATTATAGAGTAAAGAACCCACCAATAATATCAGATAGAGTTATAGAATAAAGAGAACACCACCAATAATATCACGTACAGTTACAGAGTAAAGACACCACCAACAATAATATAACATTCAGTTATAGAGTAAAGACCCCACAAATAATGTCACATACAGTTATAGAGTAAAGACACCACCAATAATATCACATACAGTTATAGGGTAAAGACACCATCACCAATAATTTCACATACAGTTATAGAGTAAAGACACTTCCACTTATAATATCGCATAGAGTTATAGAGTAAAGACACCACCACCAGTAATATCACATTCAGTTATAGGGTAAAGACACCATCACCAATAATATCACATACAGTTATGGAGTAAAGACACCTCCACCAATAATATCACATACTGTTATATAGTAAAGACACCACCAGCAATAATATCACATACAGTTATAGAGTAAAGACACCACCAATAATATCACATACAGTTATAGGGTAAAGACACCGCCACCACTAATATCACATACATTTATAGAGTAAAGACACCACCACCAATAATATCAAATACAGTTATAGAGTAAAGACACTGCCACCAATAATATCACATACAGATATAGAGTAAAGACACCATCCCCAATAATATCACATACAGTTATAGAGTAAAGAGACCACCACCAATAATATCACATACAGTTATAGAATAAAGACACTACCAATAATATCAGATACAGTTATATAGTAAAGACACCACCAATAATATCACATACAGTTATATAGTAAAGACACCACCAATAATATCACATACAGTTATATAGTAAAGACACCACCAATAATATCACATACAGTTATAGAGTAAAGACACCACCAATAATATCACATACAGTTATATAGTAAAGACACCACCAATAATATCACATACAGTTATCGAGTAAAGACACCGGCACCAATAATATGACATACAGTTATAGAGTAAAGACACCACCACCAATAATATCACATACAGTTATAGGGTAAAGACACCATCACCAATAATATCACATACAGTTATAGAGTAAAGACACCACCACCAATAATATCACAAACAGTTATAGAGTAAAGACACCACCACCAATAATATTACATAAAGTTATAGAGTAAAGACACCACCAATAATATCACATACAGTTATAGAGTAAAGACACCACCAATAATAACACATACAGTTATAGAGTAATACACCACCACCAATAGTATCACATACAGTTATAGAGTAAAGACACCACCACCAGTAATATCACATACACTTATAGAGTAAAGACACCACCACCAATAATATCACATACAGTTATAGTGTAAAGACACCATGACCAATAATATCACATACAGTTATAGAGTAAAGACACCACCACCAATAATATCACATAAAGTTATAGAGTAAAGACACCACCAATAATATCACATACAGTTATAGAGTAAAGACACCACCAGCAATAGTATCACATACAGTTATAGAGTAAAGACACCACCAACAATAATATCACATACAGTTATAGATTAAAGACACCACTAATAATATCACATACAGTTATAGAGTAAAGAACCCACCTATAATATCACATACAATTATAGAGTAAAGAACCCACCAATAATATCAGATAGAGTTATAGAGTAAAGAGAACACCACCAATAATATCACATACAGTTATAGAGTAACGACACCACCAATAATATCATATTCAGTTACAGAGTAAAGACACCACCACCAATAATATCACATACAGTTATAGAGTAAAGACACCACCACCAATAATATCACATACAGTTTTAGAGTAAAGACACCACCAATAATATCACATACAGTTATAGAGTAAAGACACCACCAATAATATCACATACAGTTATAGAGTAAAGACACCACCTATAATATCACATACAGTTATAGAATAAAGACACCACCACCAATAATATCACATACAGTTATAGGGTAAAGACACCACCACCAATAATATCACATACAGTTATAGAGTAAAGACACCACCACCTATAATATCACATAAAGTTATAGAGTAAAGACACCACCAATAATATCACATACAGTTATAGAATAAAGACACCACCAATAATATCACATACAGTTATAGAGTAAAGACACCACCACCAATAGTATCACATACAGTTATAGAGTAAAGACACCAGCACCAGTAATATCACATACACTTATAGAGTAAAGACACCACCACCAATAATATCACATGCAGTTACAGAGTAAAGACACCACCACCAATAATATCACATACAGTTACAGAGTAAAGACACCACCACCAATAATATCACATACAGTTTTAGAGTAAAGATGCCACCACCAATAATATCACATACAGTTACAGAGTAAAGACACCACCACCGATAATATCCCATACAGTTTTAGAGTAAAGACACCACCAATAATTTCACATACAGTTATAGAGTAAAGACACCGCCACCACTAATATCACATACATTTATAGAGTAAAGACACCACCACCAATAATATCACATACAGTTATAGAATAAAGACACTACCAATAATATCAGATACAGTTATAGAGTAAAGACACTGCCACCAATAATATCACATACAGTTATAGAGTAAAGACGCC
Source organism: Eledone cirrhosa (assembly GCA_964016885.1). Taxonomy (NCBI): domain Eukaryota; kingdom Metazoa; phylum Mollusca; class Cephalopoda; order Octopoda; family Eledonidae; genus Eledone; species Eledone cirrhosa. The sequence goes on along the minus strand of OZ024742.1, from coordinate 7,456,765 downwards.
GCCACCAATAATATCACATACAGTTATAGAGTAAACAGCCCACCAATAATATCACATACAGGTACAGAGTAAAGACACCAACACCAATAATATCACATACAATTATAGAATAAAGACACTACCAATAATATCAGATACAGTTATAGAGTAAAGACACTGCCACCAATAATATCACACACAGTTATAGAGTAAAGACACCACCACCAATGATATCACATACAGTTATAGAGTAAAGACCCCACCAATAATATCACATACAGTTATAGAGTAAAGACAAAACCACCAATAATATCACATACATTTATGAAGTAAAGACACCAGCAATAATATCACATACAGTTATAGAGTAAAGACACCCCAATAATATCACATACAGTTATAGAGTAAAGACCCCACCAATAATATCACATACAGTTATAGAGTAAAGACACCACCACCAATAGTATCACATACAGTTATATAGTAAAGACCCCACCAATAATATCACATACAGTTATAGAATAAAGACACCACCAGCAATAGTATCACATACAGTTATAGAGTAAAGACACCACCACCAATAATATCACATACAGTTATAGAGTAAAGACATCACCGATAATATCACATAGAGTTATAGAATAAAGACACCACCACCAATAATATCACATAGAGTTATAGAGTAAAGACACAACTAATAATATCACATACAATTATAGAGTAAAGACAACACCTATAATATCACATACAATTATAGAGTAAAGAACCCACCAATAATATCACATAGAGTTATAGAGTAAAGAGAACACCACCAATAATATCACATACAGTTATAGAGTAACGACACCACCAATAATATCACATTCAGTTACAGAGTAAAGACACCACCACCAATAATATCACATACAGTTATAGAGTAAAGATACCACCAATAATATCACATACAGTTATAGAGTAAAGATACCACCAATAATGTCACATACAGTTATAGAGTAAAGACACCACCAATATTATCACATTAAGTTATAGAGTGAAGACACTACCACCAATAACATCACATACAGTTATAGAGTAAAGACCCCACCAATAATTTCACATACAGTTATAGAGTAAAGACACCACCAATAATATCACATACAGTTATAGAATAAAGAAACTACCAATAATATCAGATACATTTATAGAGTAAAGACACTGCCACCAATAATATCACATACAGTTATAGAGTAAAGACGCCGCCACCAATAATATCACATACAGTTATAGAGTAAACAGCCCACCAATAATATCACATATAGTTACAGAGTAAAGACACCAACACCAACAATATCACATACAGTTATAGAATAAAGACACTACCAATAATATCAGATACAGTTATAGAGTAAAGACACCACCACCAATAATATTACATACAGTTATAGAATAAAGACCCTACCAATAATATCACATACAGTTATAAAGTAAAGACACCACCAATAATATCACATACTGTTATAGAGTAAACACCCCACCAATAATATCACATACAGTTATAGAGTAAAGACAAAACCACCAATAAAATCACTTACAGTTATGAAGTAAAGACACCAGCAATAATATCACATACAGTTATAGAGTAAAGACCCCCCAATAATATCACATACAGTTATAGAGTAAAGACCCCACCAATAATAACATATACTTGTTATAGAGTAAAGACACCAGCAATAATATCAGATACAGTTATAGAGTAAAGACCCCACCAATAATATCACATACAGTTGTAGAGTAAAGACACCACCAGCAATAGTATGACATACAGTTATAGAGTAAAGACACCACCACTAATAATATCACATACACTTATATAGTAAAGACACCATCCCCAATAATATCACATACAGTTATAGGGTAAAGACACCATCCCCAATAATATCACATACAGTTATAGATTAAAGACACCACCACCAGTAATATCACATACACTTATAGAGTAAAGACGTCACCAATAATATCACATACACTTATAGAGTAAAGACCCCACCAATAATATCACATACAGTTATAGAATAAAGACACCACCACCAATAATATCATATACAGTTATAGAATAAAGACACCACCAGCAATAGTATGACATACAGTTATAGAGTAAAGACACCACCACCAGTAATATCGCATACAGTTATATAGTAAAGACACCACCAATAATATCACATACAGTTATAGAGTAAATACACCACCACCAATAATACCACATACAGTTATAGAGTAAAGACACGACCACCAATAATATCACATACAGTTATAGAGTAAAGACATCACCAATAATATCACATACACTTATAGAGTAAAGACCCCACCAATAATATCACATACAGTTATGGAGTAAAGACACCACCACCAATAATATCACATACAGTTATAAAGTAAAGACACCACCAATAATATCACATACAGTTATATAGTAAAGACACCACCAATAATATCACATACAGTTATGGAGTAAAGACACCACCACCAATAATATCACATACAGTTATAGAGTAAAGACACAACTCATAATATCACATACAATTATAGAGTAAAGACACCACCACCAATAATATCAAATACAGTTATAGTGTAAAGAACCCACCAATAATATCACATAGATTTATAGAGTAAAGAGAGCACCACCAATAATATCACATTCAGTTACAGAGTAAAGACACCACCACCAATAACGTCACATACAGTTATAGAGTAAAGACCCACCAATATTATCACATACAGTTATAGAGTAAAGATAACACCAATAATGTCACATAGAGTTATAGAGTAAAGACACCACCAATAATATCACAAACAGTTATATAGTAAAGACACCAACACCAATAATATCACATACAGTTATAGAGTAAAGACACCACCACCAATAATATCACATACAGTTATAGAGTAAAGACACCACCACCAATAATATCAAATACAGTTATAGAGTAAAGAGACCACCAACAATAATATCACATACAGTTATAGAGTAAAGACACCACCAGCAATAATATCACATACAGTTATAGAGTAAAGACACCACCACCAATAATATCACATACAGTTATATGGTAAAGACACCATCACCAATAATATCAAATACAGTTATAGAGTAAAGAGACCACCAACAATAATATCACATACAGTTATAGAGTAAAGACACCACCAGCAATAATATCACATACAGTTATAGAGTAAAGACACCACCAATAATATCACATACAGTTATTTAGTAAAGACACCACCACCAATAATTGTTTCTACTTTAGGCACAAGGCCAGCAATTACCAGTGCATTACTGGTACTTTATTTTATCGACCCCGTAAGGATGAAAGGCAAAGTCAACCTCGGCGGGATTTGAACTCGGATGGTAAAGGGACGTAACTATGCTGGAAAGCATGGCGTCCGACCCTCTACCGATACTGCCAATCCACCGCCCCACCAATAATATCATATACAGTTATAGAGTAAAGACACCACCACCAATAATATCGCATAGAGTTATAGAGTAAAGACACCACCAATAATATCACATACAGTTATAGAGTAAAGACACCGCCACCACTAATATCACATACATTTAGAGAGTAAAGACACCGCCACCACTAATATCACATACAGTTATAGAGTAAAGACACCGCCACCAATAATATCACATACAGTTATAGAATAGAGACACTACCAATAATATCAGATACAGTTATAGAGTAAAGACACTGCCACCAATAATATCACATACAGTTATAGAGTAAAGACGCTGCCACCAGTAATATCACATACAGTTATAGAGTAAACAGCCCACCAATAATATCACATACAGTTACAGAGTAAAGACACCACCACCAATAATATCAGATACAGTTATAGAGTAAATACAAAACCATCAATAATATCACATACAGTTATAGAGTAAAGACACCAGCAATAATATCACATACAGTTATAGAGTAAAGACCCCCCAATAATATCACATACAGTTATAGAGTAAAGACACCACCAATAATATCACATACAGTTATAGAGTAAAGACACCACCACCAATAATATCACATACACTTATATAGTAAAGACACCACCACCAATAATATCACATAAAGTTATAGAGTAAAGACACCACCAATAATATCACATACAGTTATAGAGTAAAGACACCACCACCAATAATATCACATACACTTATATAGTAAAGACACCAACACCAATAAAATCGCATACAGTTATAGAGTAATGACACGGCCACCAATAATATCACATACAGTTATAGAGTAAAGAGAACACCACCAATAATATCACATACAGTTATAGAGTAAAGAGAACACCACCAATAATATCACATACTGTTATAGAGTAACGACACCACCAATAATATCACATTCAGTTATAAAATAAAGACACTACCAATAATATCACATACAATTATAGAATAAAGACACTGCCACCAATAATATTACATACAGTTATAGAGTAAAGACACCACCACCAATAATATTACATACAGTTATAGAGTAAAGACACCACCACCAATAATATCACATACAGTTATAGAGTAAAGACACCACCACCAATAATATCACATACAGTTATAGAGTAAAGACACCACCTCCAATAATATCAAATACAGTTATAGAATAAAGACCCCACCAATAATATCACATACAGTTATAGAGTAAAGACACCTCCAATAATATCACATACAGTTATAGAATAAAGGCACCACCACAAATAATATAAAATACAGATATAGAGTAAAGACACCACCAATAATATCACATGCAGTTATAGAGTGAAGACACCACCAATAATATCACATACAGTTATAGAGTAAAGACCCCACCAAAAATATCACATACAGTTATAGAGTAAAGACACCACCAATAATAGTATCACATACAGTTATAGAGTAAAGACACCACCACCAATAATATCACATACAGTTATAGAGTAAAGACACCACCACCAATAATATCACATACAGTTATAGAGTAAAGACACCACCACCAATATTATCACATACAGTAATAGAGTAAAGACACCACCAGCAATAGTATCACATACAGTTATAGAGTAACGACACCACCTCCAATAATATCACATACAGTTATAGAATAAAGACCCCACCAATAATATCACATACAGTTATAGAATAAAGACACTGCCACCATTAATATCACATACAGTTATAGAGTAAAGACACCACCAGCAATAATATCACATACTGTTATAGAGTAAAGACCCCACCAATAATATCACATACAGTTATAGAGTAAAGACACCAACACCAATAATATCACATACAGTTATAGAGTAAAGACACCATGACCAATAATATGAACATACAGTTATAGAGTAAAGACACCACAAATAATATCACATACAATTATAGAGTAAAGACACCAACACCAATAATATCACATACAGTTATAGAGTAAAGACACCACCAGGAATAATATCACATACAGTTATAGATTAAAGACAGCACCACCAATAATATCACATGCAATTATAGAGTAAAGACACCACCAATAATATCAGATACAATTATAGAGTAAAGACTCCACGAATAATATCACATACAGTTATAGAGTAAAGACACCACCATCAATAATATCATATACAGTTATAGCGTAAAGACACCACTAATAATATCACATACTGTTATAGAGTAAATACACCACCAATAATACTGCATACAGTTATAGAGTAAATACACCACCAATAATATCACATACAGTTATAGAGTAAAGACACCACCACCAATAATATCACATACAGTTATAGAGTAAAGACACCACCACCAATAATATCACATACAGTTATAGTGTAAAGACCCCACCAATAATATCACATACAGTTATAGAGTGACAACCCCACCAATAATATCACATACAGGTATAGAGTAAAGACACCACCACCAATAATATCACATACAGTTATAGAGTAAAGACACCACCAATAATATCACATACAGTTATAGAGTAAAGCGACCACTAACAATAATATACATACAGTTATAGAGTAAAGACCCCACCAATAATATCACATACAGTTATAGAGTAAAGACACCACCAGTAATAGTATCACATACAGTTATAGAGTAAAGACACCACCACCAATAATATCACATAGAGTTATAGAGTAGAGACACCACCACCAATAATATCACATAGAGTTATAGAGTAAAGACACCACCACCAATATTATCACATACAGTTATAGAGTAACGACACCACTACCAATAATATCACATACTGTTATAGAATAAAGACACCACCAATAATATCACATACAGTTATAGAGTAAAGACACCATCACCAATAATATCACATACAGTTATAGAGTAAAGACACCACTAATAATATCACATACAGTTATAGAGTAAAGACACCACCACCAATAATATCACATACAGTTATAGAGTAAAGACACCACCACCAATAATATCACATACAGTTATAGAGTAAAGACACCATCACCAATAATATCGCATACAGTTATAGAGTAAAGACACCACCACCAACAATATAACATACAGTTATAGAGTAAAGACACCACCACCAATATTATCACATACAGTTATAGAGTAAAGACACCACCACCAATAATATCACATACAGTTATAGAGTAAAGACACCATCACCAATAATATCGCATACAGTTATAGAGTAAAGACACCACCACCAATAATATAACATACAGTTATAGAGTAAAGACACCACCACCAATAATATCACATACAGTTATAGAGTAAAGACACCACCACAAATAATATCACATACAGTTATAGAGTAAAGACTCCACCAAAAGTATCACATACAGTTATAGAGTAAAGACTCCACCAATAATATCACATACTGTTATAGAGTAAAGACACCACCACCAATGATATCATATACAGTTATAGAGTAAAGACACCACCGCCAATAATATCACATACAGTAATAGAGTAAAGACACAACCAATAATATCGCATACAGTTATAGAGTGAAGACACCACCAATAATATCACATAGAGTTATAGAGTAAAGACACCACCACCAAAAATATCGCATACTGTTATAGAGTCAAGACACCACCAATAATATCACATACACATACAGAAGAAAAAGAAGAAGAAGAAGCAACAACAACAACAACAACAACAATAGCAACAACAACAACAACAACAACAACAACAGTAACAACAACAGCAGCAGCAACAAAAACAACGACAACAACAACAGCAATAACAACAACAACAACAGCATCATCAACAACAACAGCATCAACAACAAGTACCAGAACAACAGCAACAACAACTACAACAACAACAGCATAAGCTTCAACAGCAACAGCAACAACTACTACAACAACAACAACAGCATAAGCTTCAACAACAACAGCAACAACAACAGTAACAACAACAACAGCAACAACAACAATAACAACAACAACACCAATAACGACAAAAACAACAGCAACAACAACTACAACAACAACAACAGCAACAACAACAGTAACAACAACAGCAACAACAACAGTAACAACAACAGCAACAACAACAGTAACAACAATAAAAATACAACGACGACGACAAAAACAACACCAGCAACAGCAACAACAACAACAACAGTAAAAACGACAACAACAGCAACAACAACAAGAAGATTAACACAGACAACAACAACAACAACAACAACAGCAACAACAATATTAGCAACAACAACAACAACAACAACGACAACAACAGTAACAAAGGCAACAACAACAACATCAACAGCAACAACAACAACAGCAGCAACAATAACAACAACAGTAACAAGAACAACTACAACTACAACAAAAGCAACAACAACAACAACAACAACAACAACAACAACAACAACAACTATAATGATAAAAATAAAAACCTAACCAAGAACGACAACTAAATGACGCAAATATTTCGACGTTAGGGGTAGCAGCTAATTCCTACTAAAGTTACACTCCACTCTCTACAAAAGACTAACAAAATGGATGTCTCATTACATTATGTAGTTTATTTCACAAATGTTATACAATGGGTTTAATATTTAAAAGAGCATCAATACAAAGTAATAAAAGTAAGGGAGGGGATAAAGAATGATGTAGCTTTAGTTGTATATTATCTGAATAAACGACGAAAAGATGTTTGGAATGTGTTTAAGGATAGGCCTGACATTCTGGTTTTACCTCGGTTATAAACCAATGTGGAAGGGAGGTCATAGTAACTAGGATTTATAGAGAAAGTCGTAGAAATTATGACAGTTATAGAGAAAGTCATAGAAACTATGACAGTTATAGAAAAAGTCGTAGAAACTATGACAGTTACAGAGAAAGTCATAGAAACTATGACAGTTATAGAGAAAGTCATAGAAACTATGACAGTTACAGAAAAAGTCGTAGAAACTATGACAGTTATAGAGAAAGTCATAGAAACTATGACAGTTACAGAGAATGTCGTAGAAACTATGACAGTTATAGAGAAAGTCGTAGAAACTATGACAGTTACAGAGAAAGTCGTAGAAACTATGACAGTTAGAGAGAAAGTCATAGATAAAATGACAGTTATAGAGAAAGTCGTAGAAACTATGACAGTTACAGAGAAAGTCGTAGAAACTATGGCAGTTACAGAGAAAGTCATAGAAACTATCACAGTTACAGAGAACGTCGTAGAAAAGGTGACAGTTACAGAGAAAGTCATAGAAACTATGACAGTTACAGAGAAAGTCGTAGAAACTATGACAGTTACAGAGAAAGTCGTAGAAACTATGACAGTTACAGAGAATGTCGTAGAAACTATGACAGCTACAGAGAAAGTCATAGAAACTATGACAGTTATAGAGAAAGTCATAGAAACTATGACAGTTACAGAGAAAGTCGTAGAAACTATGACAGTTACAGAGAAAGTCATAGAAACTATGACAGTTACAGAGAAAGTCGTAGAAACTATGAGAGTTACAGAGAAAGTCGTAGAAACTATGACAGTTACAGAGAATGTCGTAGAAACTATGACAGCTACAGAGAAAGTCATAGAAACTATGACAGTTACAGAGAAAGTCGTAGAAACTATGACAGTTACAGAGAAAGTCGTAGAAACTATGACAGTTACAGAGAAAGTCATAGAAACTATGACAGTTACAGAGAAAGTCATAGAAACTATGACAGTTACAGAGAAAGTCGTAGAAACTATGACAGTTATAGAGAAAGTCGTAGAAAATATGACAGTTACGGAGAAAGTCGTAGAAACTATGACAGTTACAGAGAAAGTCGTAGAAAATATGACAGTTACGGAGAAAGTCGTAGAAACTATGACAGTTACAGCGAAAGTCATAGAAACTATTATAACAGTTACAGAGAAAGTCGTAGAAACTATGACAGTTACAGAGAAAGTCGTAGAAACTATGACAGTTACAGAGAAAGTCATAGAAACTATGACAGTTACAGAGAAAGTCGTAGAAACTATGACAGTTATAGAGAAAGTCATAGAAACTATGACAGTTACTGAGAATGTCGTAGAAACTATGACAGTTATAGGGAAAGTCTTAGAAACTATGACAGTTACAGAGAAAGTTGTAGAAACTATGACAGTTACAGAGAATGTCGTAGAAACTATGACAGTTACAGAGAATGTCGTAGAAACTATGACAGTTATAGGGAAAGTCATAAAAACTATGACAGTTACAGAGAAAGTCGTAGAAACAATGACAGTTACAGAGAAAGTCGTAGAAACTATGACAGTTACAGAGAAAGTAGTAGAAACTATGACAGTTACAGAGAATGTCGTAGAAACTATGACAATTATAGAGAATGTCGTAGAAACTATGACAGTTACAGAAAAATCATAGAAACTATGACAGTTACAGAGAAAGTCGTAGAAACTATCACAGTTACAGAGAAAGTCGTAGAAACTATGACAGTTATAGAGAAAGTCATAGAAACTATGACAGTTACAGAGAAAGTCGTAGAAACTATGACAGTTATAGAGAGTGTCGTAGAAACTATGACAGTTACAGAGAAAATCATAGAAACTATGACAGTTACAGAGAAAGTCGTAGAAACTATCACAGTTACAGAGAAAGTCGTAGAAACTATGACAGTTACAGAGAAATTCGTAGAAACTATGACAGTTATAGAGAATGTCGTAGAAACTATGACAGTTACAGGGAAAATCATAGAAACTATGACAGTTACAGAGAAAGTCGTAGAAACTATGACAGTTACAGAGAAAGTCGTAGAAACTATGACAGTTTCAGAGAAAGTCGTAGAAACTATGACAGTTACAGAGAAAGTCGTAGAAACTATGACAGTTACAGAGAAAGTCATAGAAACTATGACAGTTACAGAGAAAGTCGTAGAAACTATGACAGTTACAGAGAAAGTCATAGAAACTATGACAGTTACAGAGAAAGTCGTAGAAACTATGACTGTTATAGGGAAAGTCGTAGAAACTATGACAGTTACAGAAAATGTCGTAGAAACTATGACAGTTACAGAGAAAGTCGTAGAAACTATGACAGTTACAGAAAATGTCGTAGAAACTTTGACAGTTACAGAGAAAGTCGTAGACACTCTGACAGTTACAGAGAAAGTCGTAGAAAATATGACAGTTACAGAGAAAGTCGTAGACACTCTGACAGTTACAGAGATTGTCGTAGAAACTATGACAGTTAGAGAGAAAGTCGTAGAAACTATGACAGTTATAGGGAAAGTCGTAGAAACTATGACAGTTACAGAAAATGTCGTAGAAACTATGACAGTTACAGAGAAAGTCGTAGACACTCTGACAGTTACAGAGAAAGTCGTAGAAAATATGACAGTTACAGAGAAAGTCGTAGACACTCTGACAGTAACAGAGATTGTCGTAGAAACTATGACAGTTAGAGAGAAAGTCGGAGAAACTATGACAGTTATAGGGAAAGTCGTAGAAACTATGACAGTTGCACAGAAAGTCATAGAGACTATGACAGTTACAGAGAATGTCGTAGAAACTGTGACAGTTACAGAGAAAGTCATAGAAACTATGACAGTTACAGAGAAAGTCGTAGAAACTATGACAGTTACAGAGAAAGTCGTAGAAACTATGACAGTTACAGAGAATGTCGTAGAAACTATGACAGTTACAGAGAATGTCGTAGAAACTATGACAGTTACAGAGAAAGTCGTAGAAACTATGACAATTATAGAGAATGTCGTAGAAACTATGACAGTTACAGAGAAAGTCGTAGAAACTATGACAGTTATAGGGAACGTCGTAGAAACTATGACAGTTACAGAGAAAGTCGTAGAAACTATGACAGTTACAGAGAAAGTCGTAGAAACTATGACAGTTACAGAGAAAGTCGTAGAAACTATGATAGGTACAGAGAAAGTCATAGAAACTATGACAGTTATAGAGAAAGTCATAGAAACTATGACAGTTACAGAGAAAGTCACAGAAACTATGACAGTTACAGAGAAAGTTGTAGAAACTATGACAGTTACAGAGAATGTCGTAGAAACTATGACAATTACAGAAAAAGTCGTAGAAACTATGACAGTTACAGAGAAAGTCACAGAAACTATGACAGTTACAGAGAATGTCGTAGAAACTATGACAGTTACAGAGAATGTCGTAGAAACTATGACAATTACAGAGAAAGTCGTAGAAACTATGACAATTATAGAGAATGTCGTAGAAACTATGACAGTTACAGAGAATGTCGTAGAAACTATGACAGTTATGGAGAAAGTCATAGAAACTATGACAGTTACAGAGAAAGTCGTAGAAACTATGACAGTTATAGAGAATGTCGTAGAAACTATGACAGTTACAGAGAAAATCATAGAAACTATGACAGTTACAGAGAAAGTCGTAGAAACTATGACAGTTATAGAGAAAGTCATAGAAACTATGAAAGTTACAGAGAAAGTCGTAGAAACTATGACAGTTTCAGAGAAAGTCGTAGAAACTATGACAGTTACAGAGAAAGTCGTAGAAATTATGACAGTTACAGAGAAAGTCATAGAAACTATGACAGTTACAGAGAAAGTCGTAGAAACTATGACAGTTACAGAGAAAGTCATAGACGCTATGACAGTTACAGAGAAAGTCGTAGAAACTATGACTGTTATAGGGAAAGTCGTAGAAACTATGACAGTTACTGAGAATGTCGTAGAAACTATGACACTTACAGAGAAAGTTGTAGAAACTATGACAGTTACAGAGAAAGTCGTAGAAACTATGACAGTTATAGAGAAAGTCATAGAAACTATGACAGTTACAGAGAAAGTCGTAGAAACTATGACAGTTATAGAGAAAGTCGTCGAAACTATGACAGTTACAGAGAAAGTCGTCGAAACTATGACAGTTACCGAGAAAGTCGTAGAAACTATGACATTTATAGGGAAAGTCGTAGAAACTATGACAGTTACAGAAAATGTCGTAGAAACTATGACAGTTACAGAGAAAGTCGTAGAAACTATGACAGTTACAGAGAAAGTCGTAGAAACTATGACAGTTTCAGAGAAAGTCGTAGAAACTATGACAGTTACAGAGAAAGTCGTAGAAACTATGACAGTTACAGAGAAAGTCGTAGAAACTGTGACAGTTACAGAGAAAGTCATAGAAACTATGACAGTTACAGAGAAAATCATAGAAACTATGACAGTTACAGAGAAAGTCGTAGAAACTATGAGAGTTACAGAGAAAGTTGTAGAAACTATGAAAGTTACAGAGAAAGTCATAGAAACTATGACAGTTACAGAGAAAGTCGTAGAAACTATGACAGTTATAGAGAAAGTCGTAGAAACTATGACAGTTACAGAGAAAGTCGTAGAAACTATGACAGTTACAGAGAAAGTCATAGAAACTATGACAGTTACAGAGAAAGTCGTAGAAACTATGAGAGTTACAGAGAAAATCATAGAAACTATGACAGTTACAGAGAAAGCCGTAGAAACTATGACAGTTACAGAGAAAGTCGTAGAAACTATGACAGTTATAGAGAAAGTCGTAGAAAATATGACAGTTACGGAGAAAGTCGTAGAAACTATGACAGTTACAGAGAAAGTCGTAGAAAATATGACAGTTACGGAGAAAGTCGTAGAAACTATGACAGTTACAGAGAAAGTCATAGAAACTATTATAACAGTTACAGAGAAAGTCGTAGAAACTATGACAGTTACAGAGAAAGTCGTAGAAACTATGACAGTTACAGAGAAAGTCATAGAAACTATGACAGTTACAGAGAAAGTCGTAGAAACTATGACAGTTATAGAGAAAGTCATAGAAACTATGACAGTTACTGAGAATGTCGTAGAAACTATGACAGTTATAGGGAAAGTCTTAGAAACTATGACAGTTACAGAGAAAGTTGTAGAAACTATGACAGTTACAGAGAATGTCGTAGAAACTATGACAGTTACAGAGAATGTCGTAGAAACTATGACAGTTATAGGGAAAGTCATAAAAACTATGACAGTTACAGAGAAAGTCGTAGAAACAATGACAGTTACAGAGAAAGTCGTAGAAACTATGACAGTTACAGAGAAAGTAGTAGAAACTATGATAGGTACAGAGAAAGTCATAGAAACTATGACAGTTATAGAGAAAGTCATAGAAACTATGACAGTTACAGAAAAATCATAGAAACTATGACAGTTACAGAGAAAGTCGTAGAAACTATGACAGTTACAGAGAATGTCGTAGAAACTATGACAGTTACAGAGAATGTCGTAGAAACTATGACAGTTACAGAGAAAGTCGTAGAAACTATGACAATTATAGAGAATGTCGTAGAAACTATGACAGTTACAGAGAAAGTCGTAGAAACTATGACAGTTATAGAGAAAGTCATAGAAACTATGACAGTTACAGAGAAAGTCGTAGAAACTATGACAGTTATAGAGAGTGTCGTAGAAACTATGACAGTTACAGAGAAAATCATAGAAACTATGACAGTTACAGAGAAAGTCGTAGAAACTATCACAGTTACAGAGAAAGTCGTAGAAACTATGACAGTTACAGAGAAATTCGTAGAAACTATGACAGTTATAGAGAATGTCGTAGAAACTATGACAGTTACAGGGAAAATCATAGAAACTATGACAGTTACAGAGAAAGTCGTAGAAACTATGACAGTTACAGAGAAAGTCGTAGAAACTATGACAGTTTCAGAGAAAGTCGTAGAAACTATGACAGTTACAGAGAAAGTCGTAGAAACTATGACAGTTACAGAGAAAGTCGTAGAAACTATGACAGTTACAGAGAAAGTCGTAGAAACTATGACAGTTACAGAGAAAGTCGTAGAAACTATGACAGTTACAGAGAAAGTCGTAGAAACTATGACAGTTACAGAGAAAGTCGTAGAAACTATGACAGTTACAGAGAAAGTCGTAGAAACTATGACAGTTACAGAGAAAGTCGTAGAAACTATGACAGTTACAGAGAAAGTCGTAGAAACTATGACAGTTACAGAGAAAGTCATAGAAACTATGACAGTTACAGAGAAAGTCGTAGAAACTATGACAGTTACAGAGAAAGTCATAGAAACTATGACAGTTACAGAGAAAGTCGTAGAAACTATGACTGTTATAGGGAAAGTCGTAGAAACTATGACAGTTACAGAAAATGTCGTAGAAACTATGACAGTTACAGAGAAAGTCGTAGAAACTATGACAGTTACAGAAAATGTCGTAGAAACTTTGACAGTTACAGAGAAAGTCGTAGACACTCTGACAGTTACAGAGAAAGTCGTAGAAAATATGACAGTTACAGAGAAAGTCGTAGACACTCTGACAGTTACAGAGATTGTCGTAGAAACTATGACAGTTAGAGAGAAAGTCGTAGAAACTATGACAGTTATAGGGAAAGTCGTAGAAACTATGACAGTTACAGAAAATGTCGTAGAAACTATGACAGTTACAGAGAAAGTCGTAGACACTCTGACAGTTACAGAGAAAGTCGTAGAAAATATGACAGTTACAGAGAAAGTCGTAGACACTCTGACAGTTACAGAGATTGTCGTAGAAACTATGACAGTTAGAGAGAAAGTCGGAGAAACTATGACAGTTATAGGGAAAGTCGTAGAAACTATGACAGTTGCACAGAAAGTCATAGAGACTATGACAGTTACAGAGAATGTCGTAGAAACTGTGACAGTTACAGAGAAAGTCATAGAAACTATGACAGTTACAGAGAAAGTCGTAGAAACTATGACAGTTACAGAGAAAGTCGTAGAAACTATGACAGTTACAGAGAATGTCGTAGAAACTATGACAGTTACAGAGAATGTCGTAGAAACTATGACAGTTACAGAGAAAGTCGTAGAAACTATGACAATTATAGAGAATGTCGTAGAAACTATGACAGTTACAGAGAAAGTCGTAGAAACTATGACAGTTACAGAGAAAGTCTTAGAAACTATGATAGGTACAGAGAAAGTCATAGAAACTATGACAGTTATAGAGAAAGTCATAGAAACTATGACAGTTACAGAGAAAGTCACAGAAACTATGACAGTTACAGAGAATGTCGTAGAAACTATGACAATTACAGAGAAAGTCGTAGAAACTATGACAATTATAGAGAATGTCGTAGAAACTATGACATTTACAGAGAAAGTCGTAGAAACTATGACAGTTATGGAGAAAGTCATAGAAACTATGACAGTTACAGAGAAAGTCGTAGAAACTATGACAGTTATAGAGAATGTCGTAGAAACTATGACAGTTACAGAGAAAATCATAGAAACTATGACAGTTACAGAGAAAGTCGTAGAAACTATGACAGTTACAGAGAAAGTCGTAGACACTCTGACAGTTACAGAGAAATTCATAGAAACTATGACAGTTATAGAGAATGTCGTAGAAACTATGACAGTTACAGAGAAAATCATAGAAACTATGACAGTTACAGAGAAAGTCGTAGAAACTATGACAGTTATAGAGAAAGTCATAGAAACTATGAAAGTTACAGAGAAAGTCGTAGAAACTATGACAGTTACAGAGAAAGTCGTAGAAATTATGACAGTTACAGAGAAAGTCATAGAAACTATGACAGTTACAGAGAAAGTCGTAGAAACTATGACAGTTACAGAGAAAGTCATAGACGCTATGACAGTTACAGAGAAAGTCGTAGAAACTATGACTGTTATAGGGAAAGTCGTAGAAACTATGACAGTTACTGAGAATGTCGTAGAAACTATGACACTTACAGAGAAAGTTGTAGAAACTATGACAGTTACAGAGAAAGTCGTAGAAACTATGACAGTTATAGAGAAAGTCATAGAAACTATGACAGTTACAGAGAAAGTCGTAGAAACTATGACAGTTATAGAGAATGTCATAGAAACTATGACAGTTACAGAGAAAGTCGTAGAAACTATGACTGTTATGGGGAAAGTCGTCGAAACTATGACAGTTACAGAGAAAGTCGTAGAAACTATGACTGTTATAGGGAAAGTCGTAGAAACTATGACAGTTACAGAAAATGTCGTAGAAACTATGACAGTTACAGAGAAAGTCGTAGAAACTATGACAGTTACAGAGAAAGTCGTAGAAACTATGACAGTTTCAGAGAAAGTCGTAGAAACTATGACAGTTACAGAGAAAGTCATAGAAACTATGACAGTTACAGAGAAAGTCGTAGAAACTATGACAGTTTCAGAGAAAGTCGTAGAAACTATGACAGTTTCAGAGAAAGTCGTAGAAACTATGACAGTTACAGAGAAAGTCGTAGAAACTATGACAGTTACAGAGAAAGTCGTAGAAACTGTGACAGTTACAGAGAAAGTCATAGAAACTATGAGAGTTACAGAGAAAGTTGTAGAAACTATGACAGTTACAGAGAAAGTCGTAGAAACTATGACAGTTACAGAGAAAGTCATAGAAACTATGACAGTTATAGGGAAAGTCGTAGAAACTATGACAGTTACAGAGAAAGTCGTAGAAACTATGATAGGTACAGAGAAAGTCATAGAAACTATGACAGTTATAGAGAAAGTCATAGAAACTATGACAGTTACAGAGAAATTCGTAGAAACTATGACAGTTACAGAGAAAGTAGTAGAAACTATGATAGGTACAGAGAAAGTCATAGAAACTATGACAGTTATAGAGAAAGTCATAGAAACTATGACAGTTACAGAGAAAGTCGTAGAAACTATGACAGTTACAGAGAAAGTCGTAGAAACTATGACAGTTACAGAGAATGTCGTAGAAACTATGACAGTTACAGAGAATGTCGTAGAAACTATGACAGTTACAGAGAAAGTCGTAGAAACTATGACAATTATAGAGAATGTCGTAGAAACTATGACAGTTACAGAGAAAGTCGTAGAAACTATGACAGTTATAGAGAAAGTCATAGAAACTATGACAGTTACAGAGAAAGTCGTAGAAACTATGACAGTTATAGAGAATGTCGTAGAAACTATGACAGTTACAGAGAAAGTCATAGAAACTATGAGAGTTATAGAGAAAGTCGTAGAAACTATGAAAGTTACAGAGAAAGTCGTAGAAACTATGACAGTTATAGAGAAAGTCGTAGAATCTATGACAGTTACATAGAAAGTCGTAGAAACTATGACAGTTACAGAGAAAGTCGTAGAAACTATGACAGTTACAGAGAATGTCGTAGAAACTATGACAGTTACAGAGAAAGTCGTAGAAACTATGACAATTATAGAGAATGTCGTAGAAACTATGACAGTTACAGAGAAAGTCGTAGAAACTATGACAGTTATAGGGAAAGTCGTAGAAACTATGACAGTTACAGAGAAAGTCGTAGAAACTATGACAGTTACAGAGAAAGTCGTAGAAACTATGACAGTTATAGAGAAAGTCATAGAAAGTATGACAGTTACAGAGAAAGTCGTAGAAACTATGACAGTTACACAGAATGTCGTAGAAACTATGACAGTTACAGAGAAAGTCGTAGAAACTATGACAGTTATAGGGAAAGTCGTAGAAACTATGACAGTTACAGAGAAAGTCGTAGAAACTATGACCGTTACAGAGAAAGTAGTAGAAACTATGATGGGTACAGAGAAAGTCATAGAAACTATGACAGTTATAGAGAAATTCATAGAAACTATGACAGTTACAGAAAAAGTCATAGAAACTATGACAGTTACAGAGAAAGTCGTAGAAACTATGACAGTTACAGAGAATGTCGTAGAAACTATGACAGTTACAGAGAATGTCGTAGAAACTATGACAGTTACAGAGAAAGTCGTAGAAACTATGACAATTATAGAGAATGTCGTAGAAACTATGACAGTTACAGAGAAAGTCGTAGAAACTATGACAGTTACAGAGAATGTCGTAGAAACTATGACAGTTACAGAGAAAGTAGTAGAAACTATGACAGTTATAGAGAATGTCGTAGAAACTATGACAGTTACATAGAAAATCATAGAAACTATGACAGTTACAGAGAAAGTCGTAGAAACTATGACAGTTACAGAGAAAGTCGTAGAAACTATGACAGTTACAGAGAAATTCGTAGAAACTATGAGAGTTACAGAGAAAGTCATAGAAACTATGACAGTTACAGAGAAAGTCGTAGAAACTATGACAGTTACCGAGAAAGTCATAGAAACTATGACAGTTACAGAGAAAGTCGTAGAAACTATGACTGTTATAGGGAAAGTCGTAGAAACTATGACAATTACAGAGAATGTCGTAGAAACTATGACAGTTACAGAGAAAGTCGTAGAAACTATGACAGTTACAGAGAAAGTCGTAGAAACTATGACAGTTACAGAGAAAGTCATAGAAACTATGACAGTTACAGAGAAAGTCGTAGAAACTATGACTGTTATGGGGAAAGTCGTAGAAACTATGACAGTTACAGAGAAAGTCGTCGAAACTATGACAGTTACAGAGAAAGTCGTAGAAACTATGACATTTATAGGGAAAGTCGTAGAAACTATGACAGTTACAGAAAATGTCGTAGAAACTATGACAGTTACAGAGAAAGTCGTAGACACTCTGACAGTTACAGAGAAAGTCGTAGAAAATATGACAGTTACAGAGAAAGTCGTAGACACTCTGACAGTTACAGAGATTGTCGTAGAAACTATGACAGTTATAGGGAAAGTCGTAGAAACTATGACAGTTAGAGAGAATGTCGTAGAAACTGTGACAATTACAGAGAAAGTCTTAGAAACTATGACAGTTACAGAGAAAGTCGTAGAAACTATGACAGTTACAGAGAAAGTCGTAGAAACTATGACAGTTACAGAGAATGTCGTAGAAACTATGACAGTTACAGAGAACGTCGTAGAAACTATGATAGTTACAGAGAAAGTCGTAGAAACTGTGACAGTTACAGAGAAAGTCATAGAAACTATGAGAGTTACAGAGAAAGTCGTAGAAACTATGAAAGTTACAGAGAAAGTCGTAGAAACTATGACAGTTATAGAGAAAGTCGTAGAAACTATGACAGTTACAGAGAATGTCGTAGAAACTATGACAGTTACAGAGAATGTCGTAGAAACTATGAGAGTTACAGAGAAAGTCATAGAAACTATGACAGTTATAGGGAAAGTCGTAGAAACTATGACAGTTACAGAGAAAGTCGTAGAAACTATGATAGGTACAGAGAAAGTCATAGAAACTATGACAGTTATAGAGAAAGTCATAGAAACTATGACAGTTACAGAGAAATTCGTAGAAACTATGACAGTTACAGAGAAAGTAGTAGAAACTATGATAGGTACAGAGAAAGTCATAGAAACTATGACAGTTATAGAGAAAGTCATAGAAACTATGACAGTTACAGAGAAAGTCGTAGAAACTATGACAGTTACAGAGAAAGTCGTAGAAACTATGACAGTTACAGAGAATGTCGTAGAAACTATGACAGTTACAGAGAATGTCGTAGAAACTATGACAGTTACAGAGAAAGTCGTAGAAACTATGACAATTATAGAGAATGTCGTAGAAACTATGACAGTTACAGAGAAAGTCGTAGAAACTATGACAGTTATAGAGAAAGTCATAGAAACTATGACAGTTACAGAGAAAGTCGTAGAAACTATGACAGTTATAGAGAATGTCGTAGAAACTATGACAGTTACAGAGAAAGTCATAGAAACTATGAGAGTTATAGAGAAAGTCGTAGAAACTATGAAAGTTACAGAGAAAGTCGTAGAAACTATGACAGTTATAGAGAAAGTCGTAGAATCTATGACAGTTACATAGAAAGTCGTAGAAACTATGACAGTTACAGAGAAAGTCGTAGAAACTATGACAGTTACAGAGAATGTCGTAGAAACTATGACAGTTACAGAGAAAGTCGTAGAAACTATGACAATTATAGAGAATGTCGTAGAAACTATGACAGTTACAGAGAAAGTCGTAGAAACTATGACAGTTATAGGGAAAGTCGTAGAAACTATGACAGTTACAGAGAAAGTCGTAGAAACTATGACAGTTACAGAGAAAGTCGTAGAAACTATGACAGTTATAGAGAAAGTCATAGAAAGTATGACAGTTACAGAGAAAGTCGTAGAAACTATGACAGTTACAGAGAAAGTCATAGAAACTATGACAGTTACAGAGAAAGTCGTAGAAACTATGACAGTTACAGAGAAAATCATAGAAACTATGACAGTTACAGAGAAAGTCGTAGAAACAATGACAGTTACAGAGAAAGTCGTAGAAACTATGACAGTTATAGAGAAAGTCATAGAGACTATCACAGTTACAGAGAAAGTCGTAGAAAATATGACAGTTACAGAGAAAGTCGTAGAAACTATGACAGTTACAGAGAAAGTCATAGAAACTATTATAACAGTTACAGAAAAAGTCGTAGAAACTATGACAGTTACAGAGAAAGTCGTAGAAACTATGACAGTTACAGAGAAAGTCATAGAAACTATGACAGTTACAGAGAAAGTCGTAGAAACTATGACAGTTATAGAGAAAGTCATAGAAACTATGACAGTTACAGAGAATGTCGTAGAAACTATGACAGTTATAGGGAAAGTTCTAGAAACTATGACAGTTACAGAGAAAGTTGTAGAAACTATGACAGTTACACAGAATGTCGTAGAAACTATGACAGTTACAGAGAAAGTCGTAGAAACTATGACAGTTATAGGGAAAGTCGTAGAAACTATGACAGTTACAGAGAAAGTAGTAGAAACTATGACAGTTACAGAGAAAGTCATAGAAACTATGACAGTTATAGAGAAATTCATAGAAACTATGACAGTTACAGAAAAAGTCATAGAAACTATGACAGTTACAGAGAAAGTCGTAGAAACTATGACAGTTACAGAGAATGTCGTAGAAACTATGACAGTTACAGAGAATGTCGTAGAAACTATGACAGTTACAGAGAAAGTCGTAGAAACTATGACAATTATAGAGAATGTCGTAGAAACTATGACAGTTACAGAGAAAGTCGTAGAAACTATGACAGTTACAGAGAATGTCGTAGAAACTATGACAGTTACAGAGAAAGTAGTAGAAACTATGACAGTTATAGAGAATGTCGTAGAAACTATGACAGTTACATAGAAAATCATAGAAACTATGACAGTTACAGAGAAAGTCGTAGAAACTATGACAGTTACAGAGAAAGTCGTAGAAACTATGACAGTTACAGAGAAATTCGTAGAAACTATGAGAGTTACAGAGAAAGTCATAGAAACTATGACAGTTACAGAGAAAGTCGTAGAAACTATGACAGTTACCGAGAAAGTCATAGAAACTATGACAGTTACAGAGAAAGTCGTAGAAACTATGACTGTTATAGGGAAAGTCGTAGAAACTATGACAATTACAGAGAATGTCGTAGAAACTATGACAGTTACAGAGAAAGTCGTAGAAACTATGACAGTTACAGAGAAAGTCGTAGAAACTGTGACAGTTACAGAGAAAGTCATAGAAACTATGACAGTTACAGAGAAAGTCGTAGAAACTATGACTGTTATGGGGAAAGTCGTAGAAACTATGACAGTTACAGAGAAAGTCGTCGAAACTATGACAGTTACAGAGAAAGTCGTAGAAACTATGACATTTATAGGGAAAGTCGTAGAAACTATGACAGTTACAGAAAATGTCGTAGAAACTATGACAGTTACAGAGAAAGTCGTAGACACTCTGACAGTTACAGAGAAAGTCGTAGAAAATATGACAGTTACAGAGAAAGTCGTAGACACTCTGACAGTTACAGAGATTGTCGTAGAAACTATGACAGTTATAGGGAAAGTCGTAGAAACTATGACAGTTAGAGAGAATGTCGTAGAAACTGTGACAATTACAGAGAAAGTCTTAGAAACTATGACAGTTACAGAGAAAGTCGTAGAAACTATGACAGTTACAGAGAAAGTCGTAGAAACTATGACAGTTACAGAGAATGTCGTAGAAACTATGACAGTTACAGAGAACGTCGTAGAAACTATGATAGTTACAGAGAAAGTCGTAGAAACTGTGACAGTTACAGAGAAAGTCATAGAAACTATGAGAGTTACAGAGAAAGTCGTAGAAACTATGAAAGTTACAGAGAAAGTCGTAGAAACTATGACAGTTATAGAGAAAGTCGTAGAAACTATGACAGTTACAGAGAATGTCGTAGAAACTATGACAGTTACAGAGAATGTCGTAGAAACTATGAGAGTTACAGAGAAAGTCATAGAAACTATGACAGTTATAGGGAAAGTCGTAGAAACTATGACAGTTACAGAGAAAGTCGTAGAAACTATGATAGGTACAGAGAAAGTCATAGAAACTATGACAGTTATAGAGAAAGTCATAGAAACTATGACAGTTACAGAGAAATTCGTAGAAACTATGACAGTTACAGAGAAAGTAGTAGAAACTATGATAGGTACAGAGAAAGTCATAGAAACTATGACAGTTATAGAGAAAGTCATAGAAACTATGACAGTTACAGAGAAAGTCGTAGAAACTATGACAGTTACAGAGAAAGTCGTAGAAACTATGACAGTTACAGAGAATGTCGTAGAAACTATGACAGTTACAGAGAATGTCGTAGAAACTATGACAGTTACAGAGAAAGTCGTAGAAACTATGACAATTATAGAGAATGTCGTAGAAACTATGACAGTTACAGAGAAAGTCGTAGAAACTATGACAGTTATAGAGAAAGTCATAGAAACTATGACAGTTACAGAGAAAGTCGTAGAAACTATGACAGTTATAGAGAATGTCGTAGAAACTATGACAGTTACAGAGAAAGTCATAGAAACTATGAGAGTTATAGAGAAAGTCGTAGAAACTATGAAAGTTACAGAGAAAGTCGTAGAAACTATGACAGTTATAGAGAAAGTCGTAGAATCTATGACAGTTACATAGAAAGTCGTAGAAACTATGACAGTTACAGAGAAAGTCGTAGAAACTATGACAGTTACAGAGAATGTCGTAGAAACTATGACAGTTACAGAGAAAGTCGTAGAAACTATGACAATTATAGAGAATGTCGTAGAAACTATGACAGTTACAGAGAAAGTCGTAGAAACTATGACAGTTATAGGGAAAGTCGTAGAAACTATGACAGTTACAGAGAAAGTCGTAGAAACTATGACAGTTACAGAGAAAGTCGTAGAAACTATGACAGTTATAGAGAAAGTCATAGAAAGTATGACAGTTACAGAGAAAGTCGTAGAAACTATGACAGTTACAGAGAAAGTCATAGAAACTATGACAGTTACAGAGAAAGTCGTAGAAACTATGACAGTTACAGAGAAAATCATAGAAACTATGACAGTTACAGAGAAAGTCGTAGAAACAATGACAGTTACAGAGAAAGTCGTAGAAACTATGACAGTTATAGAGAAAGTCATAGAGACTATCACAGTTACAGAGAAAGTCGTAGAAAATATGACAGTTACAGAGAAAGTCGTAGAAACTATGACAGTTACAGAGAAAGTCATAGAAACTATTATAACAGTTACAGAAAAAGTCGTAGAAACTATGACAGTTACAGAGAAAGTCGTAGAAACTATGACAGTTACAGAGAAAGTCATAGAAACTATGACAGTTACAGAGAAAGTCGTAGAAACTATGACAGTTATAGAGAAAGTCATAGAAACTATGACAGTTACAGAGAATGTCGTAGAAACTATGACAGTTATAGGGAAAGTTCTAGAAACTATGACAGTTACAGAGAAAGTTGTAGAAACTATGACAGTTACACAGAATGTCGTAGAAACTATGACAGTTACAGAGAAAGTCGTAGAAACTATGACAGTTATAGGGAAAGTTGTAGAAACTATGACAGTTACAGAGAAAGTCGTAGAAACTATGACAGTTACAGAGAAAGTAGTAGAAACTATGATGGGTACAGAGAAAGTCATAGAAACTATGACAGTTATAGAGAAATTCATAGAAACTATGACAGTTACAGAAAAAGTCATAGAAACTATGACAGTTACAGAGAAAGTCGTAGAAACTATGACAGTTACAGAGAATGTCGTAGAAACTATGACAGTTACAGAGAATGTCGTAGAAACTATGACAGTTACAGAGAAAGTCGTAGAAACTATGACAATTATAGAGAATGTCGTAGAAACTATGACAGTTACAGAGAAAGTCGTAGAAACTATGACAGTTACAGAGAATGTCGTAGAAACTATGACAGTTACAGAGAAAGTAGTAGAAACTATGACAGTTATAGAGAATGTCGTAGAAACTATGACAGTTACATAGAAAATCATAGAAACTATGACAGTTACAGAGAAAGTCGTAGAAACTATGACAGTTACAGAGAAAGTCGTAGAAACTATGACAGTTACAGAGAAATTCGTAGAAACTATGAGAGTTACAGAGAAAGTCATAGAAACTATGACAGTTACAGAGAAAGTCGTAGAAACTATGACAGTTACCGAGAAAGTCATAGAAACTATGACAGTTACAGAGAAAGTCGTAGAAACTATGACTGTTATAGGGAAAGTCGTAGAAACTATGACAATTACAGAGAATGTCGTAGAAACTATGACAGTTACAGAGAAAGTCGTAGAAACTATGACAGTTACAGAGAAAGTCGTAGAAACTATGACAGTTACAGAGAAAGTCATAGAAACTATGACAGTTACAGAGAAAGTCGTAGAAACTATGACTGTTATGGGGAAAGTCGTAGAAACTATGACAGTTACAGAGAAAGTCGTCGAAACTATGACAGTTACAGAGAAAGTCGTAGAAACTATGACATTTATAGGGAAAGTCGTAGACACTCTGACAGTTACAGAGATTGTCGTAGAAACTATGACAGTTATAGGGAAAGTCGTAGAAACTATGACAGTTAGAGAGAATGTCGTAGAAACTGTGACAATTACAGAGAAAGTCTTAGAAACTATGACAGTTACAGAGAAAGTCGTAGAAACTATGACAGTTACAGAGAAAGTCGTAGAAACTATGACAGTTACAGAGAATGTCGTAGAAACTATGACAGTTACAGAGAACGTCGTAGAAACTATGATAGTTACAGAGAAAGTCGTAGAAACTGTGACAGTTACAGAGAAAGTCATAGAAACTATGAGAGTTACAGAGAAAGTCGTAGAAACTATGAAAGTTACAGAGAAAGTCGTAGAAACTATGACAGTTATAGAGAAAGTCGTAGAAACTATGACAGTTACAGAGAATGTCGTAGAAACTATGACAGTTACAGAGAATGTCGTAGAAACTATGACAGTTACAGAGAAAGTCGTAGAAACTATGACAGTTACAGAGAAAGTCATAGAAACTATGACAGTTACAGAGAAAGTCGTAGAAACTATGACTGTTATAGGGAAAGTCGTAGAAACTATGACAATTACAGAGAATGTCGTAGAAACTATGACAGTTACAGAGAAAGTCGTAGAAACTATGACAGTTACAGAGAAAGTCGTAGAATCTATGACAGTTACAGAGAAAGTAGTAGAAACTATGATAGGTACAGAGAAAGTCATAGAAACTATGACAGTTATAGAGAAAGTCATAGAAACTATGACAGTTACAGAGAAAGTCATAGAAACTATGACAGTTACAGAGAAAGTCGTAGAAACTATGACAGTTACAGAGAATGTCGTAGAATCTATGACAGTTACAGAGAAAGTCGTAGAAACTATGACAGTTACAGAGAAAGTCGTAGAAACTATGACAGTTACAGAGAATGTCGTAGAAACTATGACAGTTACAGAGAAAGTCGTAGAAACTATGACAGTTACAGAGAAAGTCGTAGAAACTATGACAGTTACAGAGAATGTCGTAGAAACTATGACAGTTACAGAGAAAGTCGTAGAAACTATGACAGTTACAGAGAAAGTCGTAGAAACTATGACAGTTACAGAGAATGTCGTAGAAACTATGACAGTTACAGAGAAAGTCGTAGAGACTATGACAATTATAGAGAATGTCGTAGAAACTATGACAGTTACAGAGAAAGTCGTAGAAACTATGACAGTTATAGAGAAAGTCAAAGAAACTATGACAGTTACAGAGAAAGTCGTAGAAACTATGACAGTTATAGAGAATGTCGTAGAAACTATGACAGTTACAGAGAAAATCATAGAAACTATGACAGTTACAGAGAAAGTCGTAGAAACTATGACAGTTACAGAGAAAGTCGTAGAAACTATGACAGTTACAGAGGAATTCGTAGAAACTATGAGAGTTACAGAGAAAGTCATAGAAACTATGACAGTTACAGAGAAAGTCGTAGAAACTATGACAGTTACAGAGAAAGTCATAGAAACTATGACAGTTACAGAGAAAGTCGTAGAAACTATGACTGTTATAGGGAAAGTCGTAGAAACTATGACAATTACAGAGAATGTCGTAGAAACTATGACAGTTACAGAGAAAGTCGTAGAAACTATGACAGTTACAGAGAAAGTCGTAGAAACTATGACAGTTACAGAGAAAGTCATAGAAACTATGACAGTTACAGAGAAAATCGTAGAAACTATGACTGTTATGGGGAAAGTCGTAGAAACTATGACAGTTACAGAGAAAGTCGTCGAAACTATGACAGTTACAGAGAAAGTCGTAGAAACTATGACAGTTACAGAGAAAGTCGTAGAAACTATGACAGTTATAGAGAAAGTCAAAGAAACTATGACAGTTACAGAGAAAGTCGTAGAAACTATGACAGTTATAGAGAATGTCGTAGAAACTATGACAGTTACATAGAAAATCATAGAAACTATGACAGTTACAGAGAAAGTCGTAGAAACTATGACAGTTACAGAGAAAGTCGTAGAAACTATGACAGTTACAGAGAAATTCGTAGAAACTATGAGAGTTACAGAGAAAGTCATAGAAACTATGACAGTTACAGAGAAAGTCGTAGAAACTATGACAGTTACAGAGAAAGTCATAGAAACTATGACAGTTACAGAGAAAGTCGTAGAAACTATGACTGTTATAGGGAAAGTCGTAGAAACTATGACAATTACAGAGAATGTCGTA
This sequence comes from Eledone cirrhosa, assembly GCA_964016885.1. NCBI lineage: Eukaryota > Metazoa > Mollusca > Cephalopoda > Octopoda > Eledonidae > Eledone > Eledone cirrhosa. The sequence goes on along the minus strand of OZ024742.1, from coordinate 7,429,372 downwards.
GAAACTATGACAGTTACAGAGAAAGTCGTAGAAACTATGACAGTTACAGAGAAAGTCGTAGAAACTATGACAGTTACAGAGAAAGTCATAGAAACTATGACAGTTACAGAGAAAGTCGTAGAAACTATGACTGTTATGGGGAATGTCGTAGAAACTATGACAGTTACAGAGAAAGTCGTCGAAACTATGACAGTTACAGAGAAAGTCGTAGAAACTATGACATTTATAGGGAAAGTCGTAGAAACTATGACAGTTACAGAAAATGTCGTAGAAACTATGACAGTTACAGAGAAAATCGTAGACACTCTGACAGTTACAGAGAAAGTCGTAGAAAATATGACAGTTACAGAGAAAGTCGTAGACACTCTGACAGTTACAGAGATTGTCGTAGAAACTATGACAGTTATAGGGAAAGTCGTAGAAACTATGACAGTTAGAGAGAATGTCGTAGAAACTGTGACAGTTACAGAGAAAGTCATAGAAACTATGACAGTTACAGAGAAAGTCGTAGAAACTATGACAGTTACAGAGAAAGTCGTAGAAACTATGACAGTTACAGAGAATGTCGTAGAAACTATGACAGTTACAGAGAACGTCGTAGAAACTATGATAGTTACAGAGAAAGTCGTAGAAACTGTGACAGTTACAGAGAAAGTCATAGAAACTATGAGAGTTACAGAGAAAGTCGTAGAAACTATGAAAGTTACAGAGAAAGTCGTAGAAACTATGACAGTTATAGAGAAAGTCGTAGAAACTATGACAGTTACAGAGAATGTCGTAGAAACTATGACAGTTACAGAGAATGTCGTAGAAACTATGACAGTTACAGAGAAAGTCGTAGAAACTATGACAATTATAGAGAATGTCGTAGAAACTATGACAGTTACAGAGAAAGTCGTAGAAACTATGACAGTTATAGGGAATGTCGTAGAAACTATGACAGTTACAGAGAAAGTCGTAGAAACTATGACAGTTACAGAGAAAGTCGTAGAAACTATGACAGTTACAGAGAAAGTAGTAGAAACTATGATAGGTACAGAGAAAGTCATAGAAACTATGACAGTTATAGAGAAAGTCATAGAAACTATGACAGTTACAGAGAAAGTCATAGAAACTATGACAGTTACAGAGAAAGTCGTAGAAACTATGACAGTTACAGAGAATGTCGTAGAAACTATGACAGTTACAGAGAATGTCGTAGAAACTATGACAGTTACAGAGAAAGTCGTAGAAACTATGACAATTATAGAGAATGTCGTAGAAACTATGACAGTTACAGAGAAAGTCGTAGAAACTATGACAGTTATAGAGAAAGTCAAAGAAACTATGACAGTTACAGAGAATGTCGTAGAAACTATGACAGTTATAGAGAATGTCGTAGAAACTATGACAGTTACAGAGAAAATCATAGAAACTATGACAGTTACAGAGAAAGTCGTAGAAACTATGACAGTTACAGAGAAAGTCGTAGAAACTATGACAGTTACAGAGAAATTCGTAGAAACTATGAGAGTTACAGAGAAAGTCATAGAAACTATGACAGTTACAGAGAAAGTCGTAGAAACTATGACAGTTACAGAGAAAGTCATAGAAACTATGACAGTTACAGAGAAAGTCGTAGAAACTATGACTGTTATAGGGAAAGTCGTAGAAACTATGACAGTTACAGAGAATGTCGTAGAAACTATGACAGTTACAGAGAAAGTCGTAGAAACTATGACAGTTACAGAGAAAGTCGTAGAAACTATGACAGTTACAGAGAAAGTCATAGAAACTATGACAGTTACAGAGAAAGTCGTAGAAACTATGACTGTTATAGGGAAAGTCGTAGAAACTATGACAGTTACAGAGAATGTCGTAGAAACTATGACAGTTACAGAGAAAGTCGTAGAAACTATGACAGTTACAGAGAAAGTCGTAGAAACTATGACAGTTACAGAGAAAGTCATAGAAACTATGACAGTTACAAAGAAAGTCGTAGAAACTATGACTGTTATGGGGAAAGTCGTAGAAACTATGACAGTTACAGAGAAAGTTGTCGAAACTGACAGTTACAGAGAAAGTCGTAGAAACTATGACATTTATAGGGAAAGTCGTAGAAACTATGACAGTTACAGAAAATGTCGTAGAAACTATGACAGTTACAGAGAAAGTCGTAGACACTGACAGTTACAGAGAAAGTCGTAGAAAATATGACAGTTACAGAGAAAGTCGTAGACACTCTGACAGTTACAGAGATTGTCGTAGAAACTATGACAGTTAGAGAGAAAGTCGTAGAAACTATGACAGTTATAGGGAAAGTCGTAGAAACTATGACAGTTACAGAGAAAGTCGTAGAAACTATGACAGTTATAGAGAAAGTCGTAGAAACTATGACAGTTACAGAGAAAGTCGTAGAAACTATGACAGTTATAGAGAATGTCGTAGAAACTATGACAGTTACAGAGAAAATCATAGAAACTATGACAGTTACAGAGAAAGTCGTAGAAACTATGACAGTTACAGAGAAAGTCGTAGAAACTATGACAGTTACAGAGAAATTCGTAGAAACTATGACAGCTATAGAGAAAGTCGTAGAAACTATGACAGTTACAGAGAAAGTCGTAGAAACTATGACAGTTACAGAGAATGTCGTAGAAACTATGACAGTTACAGAGAATGTCGTAGAAACTATGAGAGTTACAGAGAAAGTCGTAGAAACTATGACAATTATAGAGAATGTCGTAGAAACTATGACAGTTACAGAGAAAGTCGTAGAAACTATGACAGTTATAGAGAAAGTCATAGAAACTATGACAGTTACAGAGAAAGTCGTAGAAACTATGACAGTTATAGAGAATGCCGTAGAAACTATGACAGTTACAGAGAAAATCATAGAAACTATGACAGTTACAGAGAAAGTCGTAGAAACTGACAGTTACAGAGAAAGTCGTAGAAACTATGACAGTTACAGAGAAATTCGTAGAAACTATGAGAGTTATAGAGAATGTCGTAGAAACTATGACAGTTACAGAGAAAATCATAGAAACTATGACAGTTACAGAGAAAGTCGTAGAAACTATGACAGTTACAGAGAAAGTCGTAGAAACTATGACAGTTTCAGAGAAAGTCGTAGAAACTATGACAGTTACAGAGAAAGTCGTAGAAACTATGACAGTTACAGAGAAAGTCATAGAAACTATGACAGTTACAGAGAAAGTCGTAGAAACTATGACAGTTACAGAGAAAGTCATAGAAACTATGACAGTTACAGAGAAAGTCGTAGAAACTATGACTGTTATAGGGAAAGTCGTAGAAACTATGACAGTTACAGAGAATGTCGTAGAAACTATGACAGTTACAGAGAAAGTCGTAGAAACTATGACAGTTACAGAGAAAGTCGTAGAAACTATGACAGTTACAGAGAAAGTCATAGAAACTATGACAATTACAGAGAAAGTCGTAGAAACTAAGACTGTTATGGGGAAAGTCGTAGAAACTATGACAGTTACAGAGAAAGTCGTCGAAACTATGACAGTTACAGAGAAAGTCGTAGAAACTATGACATTTATAGGGAAAGTCGTAGAAACTATGACAGTTACAGAAAATGTCGTAGAAACTATGACAGTTACAGAGAAAGTCGTAGACACTCTGACAGTTACAGAGAAAGTCGTAGAAAATATGACAGTTACAGAGAAAGTCGTAGAAACTATGACAGTTATAGAGAAAGTCATAGAAACTATGACAGTTACAGAAAAAGTCATAGAAACTATGACAGTTACAGAGAAAGTCGTAGAAACTATGACAGTTACAGAGAAATTCGTAGAAACTATGACAGTTATAGAGAAAGTCGTAGAAACTATGACAGTCACAGAGAAAGTCGTAGAAACTATGACAGTTACAGAGAAAGTCGTAGAAACTATGACAGTTACAGAGAAAGTCGTAGAAACTATGACAGTTTCAGAGAAAGTCGTAGAAACTATAACAGTTACAGAGAAAGTCGTAGAAACTATGACAATTATAGAGAATGTCGTAGAAACTATGACAGTTACAGAGAAAGTCGTAGAAACTATGACAGTTATAGGGAAAGTCGTAGAAACTATGACAGTTACAGAGAAAGTCGTAGAAACTATGACAGTTACAGAGAAAGTCGTAGAAACTATGACAGTTACAGAGAAAGTAGTAAAAACTATGATAGGTACAGAGAAAGTCATAGAAACTATGACAGTTATAGAGAAAGTCATAGAAACTATGACAGTTACAGAGAAAGTCATAGAAACTATGACAGTTACAGAGAAAGTCGTAGAAACTATGACAGTTACAGAGAATGTCGTAGAAACTATGACAGTTACAGAGAATGTCGTAGAAACTATGACAGTTACAGAGAATGTCGTAGAAACTATGACAATTATAGAGAATGTCGTAGAAACTATGACAGTTACAGAGATAGTCGTAGAAACTATGACAGTTATAGAGAAAGTCATAGAAACTATGACAGTTACAGAGAAAGTCGTAGAAACTATGACAGTTATAGAGAATGTCGTAGAAACTATGACAGTTACAGAGAAAATCATAGAAACTATGACAGTTACAGAGAAAGTCGTAGAAACTATGACAGTTACAGAGAAAGTCGTAGAAACTATGACAGTTACAGAGAAATTCGTAGAAACTATGACAGTTATAGAGAATGTCGTAGAAACTATGACAGTTACAGAGAATGTCATAGAAACGATGACAGTTATAGAGAAAGTCGTAGAAACTATGACAGTTACAGAGAAAGTCGTAGAAACTATGGCAGTTACAGAGAAAGTCATAGAAACTATCACAGTTACAGAGAACGTCGTAGAAACTATGACAGTTACAGAGAAAGTCAGAGAAACTATGACAGTTACAGAGAAAGTCATAGAAACTATGACAGTTACAGAGAAAGTCGCAGAAAGTATGACAGTTACAGAGAAAGTCGTAGAAACTATGACAGTTACAGAGAATGTCGTAGAAACTATGACAGCCACAGAGAAAGTCATAGAAACTATGACAGTTATAGAGAAAGTCATAGAAACTATGACAGTTACGGAGAAAGTCGTAGAAACTATGACAGTTACAGAGAAAGTCATAGAAACTATGACAGTTACAGAGAAAGACGTAGAAACTATGACAGTTACAGAGAAAATCATAGAAACTATGACAGTTACAGAGAAAGTCGTAGAAACAATGACAGTTACAGATAAAGTCGTAGAAACTATGACAGTTATAGAGAATGTCATAGAAACTATGACAGTTACAGAGAAAGTCGTAGAAAATATGACAGTTACAGAGAAAGTCGTAGAAACTATGACAGTTACAGAGAAAGTCATAGAAACTATTATAACAGTTACAGAGAAAGTCGTAGAAACTATGACAGTTACAGAGAAAGTCGTAGAAACTATGACAGTTACAGAGAAAGTCATAGAAACTATGACAGTTACAGAGAAAGTCGTAAAAACTATGACAGTTATAGAGAAAGTCATAGAAACTATGACAATTACAGAGAATGTCGTAGAAACTATGACAGTTACAGAGAAAGTCGTAGAAACTATGACAGTTACAGAGAAAGTCGTAGAAACTATGACAGTTACAGAGAAAGTCGTAGAAACTATGACAGTTACAGAGAAAGTCGTAGAAACTATGACAGTTACAGAGAAAGTCATAGAAACTATGACAGTTACAGAGAAAGTCGTAGAAACTATGACAGTTACAGAGAAAGTCGTAGAAACTATGACAGTTACAGAGAATGTCGTAGAAACTATGACAGTTACAGAGAAAGTCGTAGAAACTATGACAGTTATAGGGAAAGTCGTAGAAACTATGACAGTTACAGAGAAAGTCGTAGAAACTATGACAGTTACAGAGAAAGTCGTAGAAACTATGACAGTTACAGAGAAAGTAGTAGAAACTATGATAGGTACAGAGAAAGTCATAGAAACTATGACAGTTATAGAGAAAGTCATAGAAACTATGACAGTTACAGAAAAAGTCATAGAAACTATGACAGTTACAGAGAAAGTCGTAGAAACTATGACAGTTACAGAGAATGTCGTAGAAACTATGACAGTTACAGAGAATGTCGTAGAAACTATGACAGTTACAGAGAAAGTCGTAGAAACTATGACAATTATAGAGAATGTCGTAGAAACTATGACAGTTACAGAGATAGTCGTAGAAACTATGACAGTTATAGAGAAAGTCATAGAAACTATGACAGTTACAGAGAAAGTCGTAGAAACTATGACAGTTATAGAGAATGTCGTAGAAACTATGACAGTTACAGAGAAAATCATAGAAACTATGACAGTTACAGAGAAAGTCGTAGAAACTATGACAGTTACAGAGAAAGTCGTAGAAACTATGACAGTCACAGAGAAATTCGTAGAAACTATGACAGTTATAGAGAATGTCGTAGAAACTATGACAGTTACAGAGAATGTCATAGAAACTATGACAGTTATAGAGAAAGTCGTAGAAACTATGACAGTTACAGAGAAAGTCGTAGAAAATATGGCAGTTACAGAGAAAGTCATAGAAACTATCACAGTTACAGAGAACGTCGTAGAAACTATGACAGTTACAGAGAAAGTCATAGAAACTATGACAGTTACAGAGAAAGTCATAGAAACTATGACAGCTACAGAGAAAGTCATAGAAACTATGACAGTTATAGAGAAAGTCATAGAAACTATGACAGTTACGGAGAAAGTCGTAGAAACTATGACAGTTACAGAGAAAGTCATAGAAACTATGACAGTTAGAGAGAAAGTCGTAGAAACTATGACAGTTACAGAGAAAATCATAGAAACTATGACAGTTACAGAGAAAGTCGTAGAAACAATGACAGTTACAGATAAAGTCGTAGAAACTATGACAGTTATAGAGAATGTCATAGAAACTATGACAGTTACAGAGAAAGTCGTAGAAAATATGACAGTTACAGAGAAAGTCGTAGAAACTATGACAGTTACAGAGAAAGTCATAGAAACTATTATAACAGTTACAGAGAAAGTCGTAGAAACTATGACAGTTACAGAGAAAGTCGTAGAAACTATGACAGTTACAAAGAAAGTCATAGAAACTATGACAGTTACAGAGAAAGTCGTAAAAACTATGACAGTTATAGAGAAAGTCATAGAAACTATGACAATTACAGAGAATGTCGTAGAAACTATGACAGTTACAGAGAAAGTCGTAGAAACTATGACAGTTACAGAGAAAGTTGTAGAAACTATGACAGTTACAGAGAATGTCGTAGAAACTATGACAGTTACAGAGAAAGTCGTAGAAACTATGACAGTTATAGGGAAAGTCGTAGAAACTATGACAGTTACAGAGAAAGTCGTAGAAACTATGACAGTTACAGAGAAAGTCGTAGAAACTATGACAGTTACAGAGAAAGTAGTAGAAACTATGATAGGTACAGAGAAAGTCATAGAAACTATGACAGTTATAGAGAAAGTCATAGAAACTATGACAGTTACAGAAAAAGTCATAGAAAATATGACAGTTACAGAGAAAGTCGTAGAAACTATGACAGTTACAGAGAATGTCGTAGAAACTATGACAGTTACAGAGAATGTCGTAGAAACTATGACAGTTACAGAGAAAGTCGTAGAAACTATGACAGTTATAGAGAAAGTCATAGAAACTATGACAGTTACAGAGAAAGTCGTAGAAACTAAGACTGTTATGGGGAAAGTCGTAGAAACTATGACAGTTACAGAGAAAGTCGTCGAAACTATGACAGTTACAGAGAAAGTCATAGAAACTATGACAGTTACAGAGAAAGTCATAGAAACTATGACAGCTACAGAGAAAGTCATAGAAACTATGACAGTTACAGAGAAAGTCGTAGAAACTATGACAGTTACAAAGAAAGTCATAGAAACTATGACAGTTACAGAGAAAGTCGTAAAAACTATGACAGTTATAGAGAAAGTCATAGAAACTATGACAATTACAGAGAATGTCGTAGAAACTATGACAGTTACAGAGAAAGTCGTAGAAACTATGACAGTTACAGAGAAAGTTGTAGAAACTATGACAGTTACAGAGAATGTCGTAGAAACTATGATAGTTACAGAGAAAGTCGTAGAAACTATGACAGTTATAGGGAAAGTCGTAGAAACTATGACAGTTACAGAGAAAGTCGTAGAAACTATGACAGTTACAGAGAAAGTCGTAGAAACTATGACAGTTACAGAGAAAGTAGTAGAAACTATGATAGGTACAGAGAAAGTCATAGAAACTATGACAGTTATAGAGAAAGTCATAGAAACTATGACAGTTACAGAAAAAGTCATAGAAAATATGACAGTTACAGAGAAAGTCGTAGAAACTATGACAGTTACAGAGAATGTCGTAGAAACTATGACAGTTACAGAGAATGTCGTAGAAACTATGACAGTTACAGAGAAAGTCGTAGAAACTATGACAGTTATAGAGAAAGTCATAGAAACTATGACAGTTACAGAGAAAGTCGTAGAAACTAAGACTGTTATGGGGAAAGTCGTAGAAACTATGACAGTTACAGAGAAAGTCGTCGAAACTATGACAGTTACAGAGAAAGTCATAGAAACTATGACAGTTACAGAGAAAGTCATAGAAACTATGACAGCTACAGAGAAAGTCATAGAAACTATGACAGTTATAGAGAAAGTCATAGAAACTATGACAGTTACGGAGAAAGTCGTAGAAACTATGACAGTTACAGAGAAAGTCATAGAAACTATGACAGTTACAGAGAAAGTCGTAGAAACTATGACAGTTACAGAGAAAATCATAGAAACTATGACAGTTACAGAGAAAGTCGTAGAAACAATGACAGTTACAGATAAAGTCGTAGAAACTATGACAGTTATAGAGAATGTCATAGAAACTATGACAGTTACAGAGAAAGTCGTAGAAAATATGACAGTTACAGAGAAAGTCGTAGAAACTATGACAGTTACAGAGAAAGTCATAGAAACTATTATAACAGTTACAGAGAAAGTCGTAGAAACTATGACAGTTACAGAGAAAGTCGTAGAAACTATGACAGTTACAAAGAAAGTCATAGAAACTATGACAGTTACAGAGAAAGTCGTAAAAACTATGACAGTTATAGAGAAAGTCATAGAAACTATGACAATTACAGAGAATGTCGTAGAAACTATGACAGTTACAGAGAAAGTCGTAGAAACTATGACAGTTACAGAGAAAGTTGTAGAAACTATGACAGTTACAGAGAATGTCGTAGAAACTATGACAGTTACAGAGAAAGTCGTAGAAACTATGACAGTTATAGGGAAAGTCGTAGAAACTATGACAGTTACAGAGAAAGTCGTAGAAACTATGACAGTTACAGAGAAAGTCGTAGAAACTATGACAGTTACAGAGAAAGTAGTAGAAACTATGATAGGTACAGAGAAAGTCATAGAAACTATGACAGTTATAGAGAAAGTCATAGAAACTATGACAGTTACAGAAAAAGTCATAGAAAATATGACAGTTACAGAGAAAGTCGTAGAAACTATGACAGTTACAGAGAATGTCGTAGAAACTATGACAGTTACAGAGAATGTCGTAGAAACTATGACAGTTACAGAGAAAGTCGTAGAAACTATGACAGTTATAGAGAAAGTCATAGAAACTATGACAGTTACAGAGAAAGTCGTAGAAACTAAGACTGTTATGGGGAAAGTCGTAGAAACTATGACAGTTACAGAGAAAGTCGTCGAAACTATGACAGTTACAGAGAAAATCATAGAAACTATGACAGTTACAGAGAAAGTCGTAGAAACAATGACAGTTACAGATAAAGTCGTAGAAACTATGACAGTTATAGAGAATGTCATAGAAACTATGACAGTTACAGAGAAAGTCGTAGAAAATATGACAGTTACAGAGAAAGTCGTAGAAACTATGACAGTTACAGAGAAAGTCATAGAAACTATTATAACAGTTACAGAGAAAGTCGTAGAAACTATGACAGTTACAGAGAAAGTCGTAGAAACTATGACAGTTACAAAGAAAGTCATAGAAACTATGACAGTTACAGAGAAAGTCGTAAAAACTATGACAGTTATAGAGAAAGTCATAGAAACTATGACAATTACAGAGAATGTCGTAGAAACTATGACAGTTACAGAGAAAGTCGTAGAAACTATGACAGTTACAGAGAAAGTTGTAGAAACTATGACAGTTACAGAGAATGTCGTAGAAACTATGACAGTTACAGAGAAAGTCGTAGAAACTATGACAGTTATAGGGAAAGTCGTAGAAACTATGACAGTTACAGAGAAAGTCGTAGAAACTATGACAGTTACAGAGAAAGTCGTAGAAACTATGACAGTTACAGAGAAAGTAGTAGAAACTATGATAGGTACAGAGAAAGTCATAGAAACTATGACAGTTATAGAGAAAGTCATAGAAACTATGACAGTTACAGAAAAAGTCATAGAAAATATGACAGTTACAGAGAAAGTCGTAGAAACTATGACAGTTACAGAGAATGTCGTAGAAACTATGACAGTTACAGAGAATGTCGTAGAAACTATGACAGTTACAGAGAAAGTCGTAGAAACTATGACAGTTATAGAGAAAGTCATAGAAACTATGACAGTTACAGAGAAAGTCGTAGAAACTAAGACTGTTATGGGGAAAGTCGTAGAAACTATGACAGTTACAGAGAAAGTCGTCGAAACTATGACAGTTACAGAGAAAGTCGTAGAAACTATGACAGTTATAGAGAAAGTCATAGAAACTATGACAGTTACAGAGAAAGTCGTAGAAACTATGACAGTTACAGAGAAAATCATAGAAACTATGACAGTTACAGAGAAAGTCGTAGAAACTATGACAGTTACAGAGAAAGTCGTAGAAACTATGACAGTTTCAGAGAAAGTCGTAGAAACTATGACAGTTACAGAGAAAGTCGTAGAAACTATGACAGTTACAGAGAAAGTCATAGAAACTATGACAGTTACAGAGAAAGTCGTAGAAACTATGACAGTTACAGAGAAAGTCATAGAAACTATGACAGTTACAGAGAAAGTCGTAGAAACTATGACAGTTACAGAGAAAGTCGTAGAAACTATGACAGTTACAGAGAATGTCGTAGAAACTATGACAGCCACAGAGAAAGTCATAGAAACTATGACAGTTATAGAGAAAGTCATAGAAACTATGACAGTTACGGAGAAAGTCGTAGAAACTATGACAGTTACAGAGAAAGTCATAGAAACTATGACAGTTACAGAGAAAGACGTAGAAACTATGACAGTTACAGAGAAAATCATAGAAACTATGACAGTTACAGAGAAAGTCGTAGAAACAATGACAGTTACAGATAAAGTCGTAGAAACTATGACAGTTATAGAGAATGTCATAGAAACTATGACAGTTACAGAGAAAGTCGTAGAAAATATGACAGTTACAGAGAAAGTCGTAGAAACTATGACAGTTACAGAGAAAGTCATAGAAACTATTATAACAGTTACAGAGAAAGTCGTAGAAACTATGACAGTTACAGAGAAAGTCGTAGAAACTATGACAGTTACAGAGAAAGTCATAGAAACTATGACAGTTACAGAGAAAGTCGTAAAAACTATGACAGTTATAGAGAAAGTCATAGAAACTATGACAATTACAGAGAATGTCGTAGAAACTATGACAGTTACAGAGAAAGTCGTAGAAACTATGACAGTTACAGAGAAAGTCGTAGAAACTATGACAGTTACAGAGAAAGTCGTAGAAACTATGACAGTTACAGAGAAAGTCGTAGAAACTATGAAAGTTACAGAGAAAGTTGTAGAAACTATGACAGTTACAGAGAAAGTCGTAGAAACTATGACAGTTACAGAGAAAGTCGTAGAAACTATGACAGTTACAGAGAATGTCGTAGAAACTATGACAGTTACAGAGAAAGTCGTAGAAACTATGACAGTTATAGGGAAAGTCGTAGAAACTATGACAGTTACAGAGAAAGTCGTAGAAACTATGACAGTTACAGAGAAAGTCGTAGAAACTATGACAGTTACAGAGAAAGTAGTAGAAACTATGATAGGTACAGAGAAAGTCATAGAAACTATGACAGTTATAGAGAAAGTCATAGAAACTATGACAGTTACAGAAAAAGTCATAGAAACTATGACAGTTACAGAGAAAGTCGTAGAAACTATGACAGTTACAGAGAATGTCGTAGAAACTATGACAGTTACAGAGAATGTCGTAGAAACTATGACAGTTACAGAGAAAGTCGTAGAAACTATGACAATTATAGAGAATGTCGTAGAAACTATGACAGTTACAGAGATAGTCGTAGAAACTATGACAGTTATAGAGAAAGTCATAGAAACTATGACAGTTACAGAGAAAGTCGTAGAAACTATGACAGTTATAGAGAATGTCGTAGAAACTATGACAGTTACAGAGAAAATCATAGAAACTATGACAGTTACAGAGAAAGTCGTAGAAACTATGACAGTTACAGAGAAAGTCGTAGAAACTATGACAGTCACAGAGAAATTCGTAGAAACTATGACAGTTATAGAGAATGTCGTAGAAACTATGACAGTTACAGAGAATGTCATAGAAACTATGACAGTTATAGAGAAAGTCGTAGAAACTATGACAGTTACAGAGAAAGTCGTAGAAAATATGGCAGTTACAGAGAAAGTCATAGAAACTATCACAGTTACAGAGAACGTCGTAGAAACTATGACAGTTACAGAGAAAGTCATAGAAACTATGACAGTTACAGAGAAAGTCATAGAAACTATGACAGCTACAGAGAAAGTCATAGAAACTATGACAGTTATAGAGAAAGTCATAGAAACTATGACAGTTACGGAGAAAGTCGTAGAAACTATGACAGTTACAGAGAAAGTCATAGAAACTATGACAGTTAGAGAGAAAGTCGTAGAAACTATGACAGTTACAGAGAAAATCATAGAAACTATGACAGTTACAGAGAAAGTCGTAGAAACAATGACAGTTACAGATAAAGTCGTAGAAACTATGACAGTTATAGAGAATGTCATAGAAACTATGACAGTTACAGAGAAAGTCGTAGAAAATATGACAGTTACAGAGAAAGTCGTAGAAACTATGACAGTTACAGAGAAAGTCATAGAAACTATTATAACAGTTACAGAGAAAGTCGTAGAAACTATGACAGTTACAGAGAAAGTCGTAGAAACTATGACAGTTACAAAGAAAGTCATAGAAACTATGACAGTTACAGAGAAAGTCGTAAAAACTATGACAGTTATAGAGAAAGTCATAGAAACTATGACAATTACAGAGAATGTCGTAGAAACTATGACAGTTACAGAGAAAGTCGTAGAAACTATGACAGTTACAGAGAAAGTTGTAGAAACTATGACAGTTACAGAGAATGTCGTAGAAACTATGACAGTTACAGAGAAAGTCGTAGAAACTATGACAGTTATAGGGAAAGTCGTAGAAACTATGACAGTTACAGAGAAAGTCGTAGAAACTATGACAGTTACAGAGAAAGTCGTAGAAACTATGACAGTTACAGAGAAAGTAGTAGAAACTATGATAGGTACAGAGAAAGTCATAGAAACTATGACAGTTATAGAGAAAGTCATAGAAACTATGACAGTTACAGAAAAAGTCATAGAAAATATGACAGTTACAGAGAAAGTCGTAGAAACTATGACAGTTACAGAGAATGTCGTAGAAACTATGACAGTTACAGAGAATGTCGTAGAAACTATGACAGTTACAGAGAAAGTCGTAGAAACTATGACAGTTATAGAGAAAGTCATAGAAACTATGACAGTTACAGAGAAAGTCGTAGAAACTAAGACTGTTATGGGGAAAGTCGTAGAAACTATGACAGTTACAGAGAAAGTCGTCGAAACTATGACAGTTACAGAGAAAGTCATAGAAACTATGACAGTTACAGAGAAAGTCATAGAAACTATGACAGCTACAGAGAAAGTCATAGAAACTATGACAGTTACAGAGAAAGTCGTAGAAACTATGACAGTTACAAAGAAAGTCATAGAAACTATGACAGTTACAGAGAAAGTCGTAAAAACTATGACAGTTATAGAGAAAGTCATAGAAACTATGACAATTACAGAGAATGTCGTAGAAACTATGACAGTTACAGAGAAAGTCGTAGAAACTATGACAGTTACAGAGAAAGTTGTAGAAACTATGACAGTTACAGAGAATGTCGTAGAAACTATGATAGTTACAGAGAAAGTCGTAGAAACTATGACAGTTATAGGGAAAGTCGTAGAAACTATGACAGTTACAGAGAAAGTCGTAGAAACTATGACAGTTACAGAGAAAGTCGTAGAAACTATGACAGTTACAGAGAAAGTAGTAGAAACTATGATAGGTACAGAGAAAGTCATAGAAACTATGACAGTTATAGAGAAATTCATAGAAACTATGACAGTTACAGAAAAAGTCATAGAAAATATGACAGTTACAGAGAAAGTCGTAGAAACTATGACAGTTACAGAGAATGTCGTAGAAACTATGACAGTTACAGAGAATGTCGTAGAAACTATGACAGTTACAGAGAAAGTCGTAGAAACTATGACAGTTATAGAGAAAGTCATAGAAACTATGACAGTTACAGAGAAAGTCGTAGAAACTAAGACTGTTATGGGGAAAGTCGTAGAAACTATGACAGTTACAGAGAAAGTCGTCGAAACTATGACAGTTACAGAGAAAGTCATAGAAACTATGACAGTTACAGAGAAAGTCATAGAAACTATGACAGCTACAGAGAAAGTCATAGAAACTATGACAGTTATAGAGAAAGTCATAGAAACTATGACAGTTACGGAGAAAGTCGTAGAAACTATGACAGTTACAGAGAAAGTCATAGAAACTATGACAGTTACAGAGAAAGTCGTAGAAACTATGACAGTTACAGAGAAAATCATAGAAACTATGACAGTTACAGAGAAAGTCGTAGAAACAATGACAGTTACAGATAAAGTCGTAGAAACTATGACAGTTATAGAGAATGTCATAGAAACTATGACAGTTACAGAGAAAGTCGTAGAAAATATGACAGTTACAGAGAAAGTCGTAGAAACTATGACAGTTACAGAGAAAGTCATAGAAACTATTATAACAGTTACAGAGAAAGTCGTAGAAACTATGACAGTTACAGAGAAAGTCGTAGAAACTATGACAGTTACAAAGAAAGTCATAGAAACTATGACAGTTACAGAGAAAGTCGTAAAAACTATGACAGTTATAGAGAAAGTCATAGAAACTATGACAATTACAGAGAATGTCGTAGAAACTATGACAGTTACAGAGAAAGTCGTAGAAACTATGACAGTTACAGAGAAAGTTGTAGAAACTATGACAGTTACAGAGAATGTCGTAGAAACTATGACAGTTACAGAGAAAGTCGTAGAAACTATGACAGTTATAGGGAAAGTCGTAGAAACTATGACAGTTACAGAGAAAGTCGTAGAAACTATGACAGTTACAGAGAAAGTCGTAGAAACTATGACAGTTACAGAGAAAGTAGTAGAAACTATGATAGGTACAGAGAAAGTCATAGAAACTATGACAGTTATAGAGAAAGTCATAGAAACTATGACAGTTACAGAAAAAGTCATAGAAAATATGACAGTTACAGAGAAAGTCGTAGAAACTATGACAGTTACAGAGAATGTCGTAGAAACTATGACAGTTACAGAGAATGTCGTAGAAACTATGACAGTTACAGAGAAAGTCGTAGAAACTATGACAGTTATAGAGAAAGTCATAGAAACTATGACAGTTACAGAGAAAGTCGTAGAAACTAAGACTGTTATGGGGAAAGTCGTAGAAACTATGACAGTTACAGAGAAAGTCGTCGAAACTATGACAGTTACAGAGAAAATCATAGAAACTATGACAGTTACAGAGAAAGTCGTAGAAACAATGACAGTTACAGATAAAGTCGTAGAAACTATGACAGTTATAGAGAATGTCATAGAAACTATGACAGTTACAGAGAAAGTCGTAGAAAATATGACAGTTACAGAGAAAGTCGTAGAAACTATGACAGTTACAGAGAAAGTCATAGAAACTATTATAACAGTTACAGAGAAAGTCGTAGAAACTATGACAGTTACAGAGAAAGTCGTAGAAACTATGACAGTTACAAAGAAAGTCATAGAAACTATGACAGTTACAGAGAAAGTCGTAAAAACTATGACAGTTATAGAGAAAGTCATAGAAACTATGACAATTACAGAGAATGTCGTAGAAACTATGACAGTTACAGAGAAAGTCGTAGAAACTATGACAGTTACAGAGAAAGTTGTAGAAACTATGACAGTTACAGAGAATGTCGTAGAAACTATGACAGTTACAGAGAAAGTCGTAGAAACTATGACAGTTATAGGGAAAGTCGTAGAAACTATGACAGTTACAGAGAAAGTCGTAGAAACTATGACAGTTACAGAGAAAGTCGTAGAAACTATGACAGTTACAGAGAAAGTAGTAGAAACTATGATAGGTACAGAGAAAGTCATAGAAACTATGACAGTTATAGAGAAAGTCATAGAAACTATGACAGTTACAGAAAAAGTCATAGAAAATATGACAGTTACAGAGAAAGTCGTAGAAACTATGACAGTTACAGAGAATGTCGTAGAAACTATGACAGTTACAGAGAATGTCGTAGAAACTATGACAGTTACAGAGAAAGTCGTAGAAACTATGACAGTTATAGAGAAAGTCATAGAAACTATGACAGTTACAGAGAAAGTCGTAGAAACTAAGACTGTTATGGGGAAAGTCGTAGAAACTATGACAGTTACAGAGAAAGTCGTCGAAACTATGACAGTTACAGAGAAAGTCGTAGAAACTATGACAGTTATAGAGAAAGTCATAGAAACTATGACAGTTACAGAGAAAGTCGTAGAAACTATGACAGTTACAGAGAAAATCATAGAAACTATGACAGTTACAGAGAAAGTCGTAGAAACTATGACAGTTACAGAGAAAGTCGTAGAAACTATGACAGTTTCAGAGAAAGTCGTAGAAACTATGACAGTTACAGAGAAAGTCGTAGAAACTATGACAGTTACAGAGAAAGTCATAGAAACTATGACAGTTACAGAGAAAGTCGTAGAAACTATGACAGTTACAGAGAAAGTCATAGAAACTATGACAGTTACAGAGAAAGTCGTAGAAACTATGACTGTTATAGGGAAAGTCGTAGAAACTATGACAGTTACAGAGAATGTCGTAGAAACTATGACAGTTACAGAGAAAGTCGTAGAAACTATGACAGTTACAGAGAAAGTCATAGAAACTATGACAGTTACAGAGAAAGTCGTAGAAACTAAGACTGTTATGGGGAAAGTCGTAGAAACTATGACAGTTACAGAGAAAGTCGTCGAAACTATGACAGTTACAGAGAAAGTCGTAGAAACTATGACATTTATAGGGAAAGTCGTAGAAACTATGACAGTTACAGAAAATGTCGTAGAAACTATGACAGTTACAGAGAAAGTCGTAGACACTCTGACAGTTACAGAGAAAGTCGTAGAAAATATGACAGTTACAGAGAAAGTCGTAGAAACTATGACAGTTATAGAGAAAGTCATAGAAACTATGACAGTTACAGAAAAAGTCATAGAAACTATGACAGTTACAGAGAAAGTCGTAGAAACTATGACAGTTGCAGAGAAAGTCGTAGAAACTATGACAGTTACAGAGAAATTCGTAGAAACTATGACAGTTATAGAGAAAGTCGTAGAAACTATGACAGTCACAGAGAAAGTCGTAGAAACTATGACAGTTACAGAGAAAGTCGTAGAAACTATGACAGTTACAGAGAAAGTCGTAGAAACTATGACAGTTTCAGAGAAAGTCGTAGAAACTATAACAGTTACAGAGAAAGTCGTAGAAACTATGACAATTATAGAGAATGTCGTAGAAACTATGACAGTTACAGAGAAAGTCGTAGAAACTATGACAGTTATAGGGAAAGTCGTAGAAACTATGACAGTTACAGAGAAAGTCGTAGAAACTATGACAGTTACAGAGAAAGTCGTAGAAACTATGACAGTTACAGAGAAAGTAGTAAAAACTATGATAGGTACAGAGAAAGTCATAGAAACTATGACAGTTATAGAGAAAGTCATAGAAACTATGACAGTTACAGAGAAAGTCATAGAAACTATGACAGTTACAGAGAAAGTCGTAGAAACTATGACAGTTACAGAGAATGTCGTAGAAACTATGACAGTTACAGAGAATGTCGTAGAAACTATGACAGTTACAGAGAAAGTCGTAGAAACTATGACAATTATAGAGAATGTCGTAGAAACTATGACAGTTACAGAGATAGTCGTAGAAACTATGACAGTTATAGAGAAAGTCATAGAAACTATGACAGTTACAGAGAAAGTCGTAGAAACTATGACAGTTATAGAGAATGTCGTAGAAACTATGACAGTTACAGAGAAAATCATAGAAACTATGACAGTTACAGAGAAAGTCGTAGAAACTATGACAGTTACAGAGAAATTCGTAGAAACTATGACAGTTATAGAGAATGTCGTAGAAACTATGACAGTTACAGAGAATGTCATAGAAACTATGACAGTTATAGAGAAAGTCGTAGAAACTATGACAGTTACAGAGAAAGTCGTAGAAACTATGGCAGTTACAGAGAAAGTCATAGAAACTATCACAGTTACAGAGAACGTCGTAGAAACTATGACAGTTACAGAGAAAGTCATAGAAACTGACAGTTACAGAGAAAGTCATAGAAACTATGACAGTTACAGAGAAAGTCGCAGAAAGTATGACAGTTACAGAGAAAGTCGTAGAAACTATGACAGTTACAGAGAATGTCGTAGAAACTATGACAGCTACAGAGAAAGTCATAGAAACTATGACAGTTATAGAGAAAGTCATAGAAACTATGACAGTTACGGAGAAAGTCGTAGAAACTATGACAGTTACAGAGAAAGTCATAGAAACTATGACAGTTACAGAGAAAGTCGTAGAAACTATGACAGTTACAGAGAAAATCATAGAAACTATGACAGTTACAGAGAAAGTCGTAGAAACAATGACAGTTACAGATAAAGTCGTAGAAACTATGACAGTTATAGAGAATGTCATAGAAACTATGACAGTTACAGAGAAAGTCGTAGAAAATATGACAGTTACAGAGAAAGTCGTAGAAACTATGACAGTTACAGAGAAAGTCATAGAAACTATTATAACAGTTACAGAGAAAGTCGTAGAAACTATGACAGTTACAGAGAAAGTCGTAGAAACTATGACAGTTACAGAGAAAGTCATAGAAACTATGACAGTTACAGAGAAAGTCGTAAAAACTATGACAGTTATAGAGAAAGTCATAGAAACTATGACAATTACAGAGAATGTCGTAGAAACTATGACAGTTACAGAGAAAGTCGTAGAAACTATGACAGTTACAGAGAAAGTTGTAGAAACTATGACAGTTACAGAGAATGTCGTAGAAACTATGACAGTTACAGAGAAAGTCGTAGAAACTATGACAGTTATAGGGAAAGTCGTAGAAACTATGACAGTTACAGAGAAAGTCGTAGAAACTATGACAGTTACAGAGAAAGTCGTAGAAACTATGACAGTTACAGAGAAAGTCGTAGAAAATATGACAGTTACAGAGAAAGTCATAGAAACTATGACAGTTACAGAGAAAGTCGTAGAAACTATGACAGTTACAGAGAAAGTCATAGAAACTATGACAGTTACAGAGAAAGTCGTAGAAACTATGACTGTTATAGGGAAAGTCGTAGAAACTATGACAGTTACAGAGAATGTCGTAGAAACTATGACAGTTACAGAGAAAGTCGTAGAAACTATGACAGTTACAGAGAAAGTCGTAGAAACTATGACAGTTACAGAGAAAGTCATAGAAACTATGACAGTTACAGAGAAAGTCGTAGAAACTAAGACTGTTATGGGGAAAGTCGTAGAAACTATGACAGTTACAGAGAAAGTCGTAGAAACTATGACAGTTACAGAGAAAGTCGTCGAAACTATGACAGTTACAGAGAAAGTCGTAGAAACTATGACATTTATAGGGAAAGTCGTAGAAACTATGACAGTTACAGAAAATGTCGTAGAAACTATGACAGTTACAGAGAAAGTCGTAGACACTCTGATAGTTACAGAGAAAGTCGTAGAAAATATGACAGTTACAGAGAAAGTCGTAGAAACTATGACAGTTATAGAGAAAGTCATAGAAACTATGACAGTTACAGAAAAAGTCATAGAAACTATGACAGTTACAGAGAAAGTCGTAGAAACTATGACAGTTACAGAGAAATTCGTAGAAACTATGACAGTTATAGAGAAAGTCGTAGAAACTATGACAGTCACAGAGAAAGTCGTCGAAACTATGACAGTTACAGAGAAAGTCGTAGAAACTATGACAGTTACAGAGAAAGTCGTAGAAACTATGACAGTTTCAGTGAAAGTCGTAGAAACTATAACAGTTACAGAGAAAGTCGTAGAAACTATGACAATTATAGAGAATGTCGTAGAAACTATGACAGTTACAGAGAAAGTCGTAGAAACTATGACAGTTATAGGGAAAGTCGTAGAAACTATGACAGTTACAGAGAAAGTCGTAGAAACTATGACAGTTACAGAGAAAGTCGTAGAAACTATGACAGTTACAGAGAAAGTAGTAAAAACTATGATAGGTACAGAGAAAGTCATAGAAACTATGACAGTTATAGAGAAAGTCATAGAAACTATGACAGTTACAGAGAAAGTCATAGAAACTATGACAGTTACAGAGAAAGTCGTAGAAACTATGACAGTTACAGAGAATGTCGTAGAAACTATGACAGTTACAGAGAATGTCGTAGAAACTATGACAGTTACAGAGAAAGTCGTAGAAACTATGACAATTATAGAGAATGTCGTAGAAACTATGACAGTTACAGAGATAGTCGTAGAAACTATGACAGTTATAGAGAAAGTCATAGAAACTATGACAGTTACAGAGAAAGTCGTAGAAACTATGACAGTTATAGAGAATGTCGTAGAAACTATGACAGTTACAGAGAAAATCATAGAAACTATGACAGTTACAGAGAAAGTCGTAGAAACTATGACAGTTACAGAGAAAGTCGTAGAAACTATGACAGTTACAGAGAAATTCGTAGAAACTATGACAGTTATAGAGAATGTCGTAGAAACTATGACAGTTACAGAGAATGTCATAGAAACTATGACAGTTATAGAGAAAGTCATAGAAACTATGACAGTTACAGAGAAAGTCGTAGAAACTATGGCAGTTACAGAGAAAGTCATAGAAACTATCACAGTTACAGAGAACGTCGTAGAAACTATGACAGTTACAGAGAAAGTCATAGAAACTATGACAGTTACAGAGAAAGTCATAGAAACTATGACAGTTACAGAGAAAGTCGCAGAAAGTATGACAGTTACAGAGAAAGTCGTAGAAACTATGACAGTTACAGAGAATGTCGTAGAAACTATGACAGCTACAGAGAAAGTCATAGAAACTATGACAGTTATAGAGAAAGTCATAGAAACTATGACAGTTACGGAGAAAGTCGTAGAAACTATGACAGTTACAGAGAAAGTCATAGAAACTATGACAGTTACAGAGAAAGTCGTAGAAACTATGACAGTTACAGAGAAAATCATAGAAACTATGACAGTTACAGAGAAAGTCGTAGAAACAATGACAGTTACAGATAAAGTCGTAGAAACTATGACAGTTATAGAGAATGTCATAGAAACTATGACAGTTACAGAGAAAGTCGTAGAAAATATGACAGTTACAGAGAAAGTCGTAGAAACTATGACAGTTACAGAGAAAGTCATAGAAACTATTATAACAGTTACAGAGAAAGTCGTAGAAACTATGACAGTTACAGAGAAAGTCGTAGAAACTATGACAGTTACAGAGAAAGTCATAGAAACTATGACAGTTACAGAGAAAGTCGTAAAAACTATGACAGTTATAGAGAAAGTCATAGAAACTATGACAATTACAGAGAATGTCGTAGAAACTATGACAGTTACAGAGAAAGTTGTAGAAACTATGACAGTTACAGAGAATGTCGTAGAAACTATGACAGTTACAGAGAAAGTCGTAGAAACTATGACAGTTACAGAGAAAGTCGTAGAAACTATGACAGTTACAGAGAAAGTCGTAGAAACTATGACAGTTACAGAGAAAGTAGTAGAAACTATGATAGGTACAGAGAAAGTCATAGAAACTATGACAGTTATAGAGAAAGTCATAGAAACTATGACAGTTACAGAAAAAGTCATAGAAACTATGACAGTTACAGAGAAAGTCGTAGAAACTATGACAGTTACAGAGAATGTCGTAGAAACTATGACAGTTACAGAGAATGTCGTAGAAACTATGACAGTTACAGAGAAAGTCGTAGAAACTATGACAATTATAGAGAATGTCGTAGAAACTATGACAGTTACAGAGATAGTCGTAGAAACTATGACAGTTATAGAGAAAGTCATAGAAACTATGACAGTTACAGAGAAAGTCGTAGAAACTATGACAGTTATAGAGAATGTCGTAGAAACTATGACAGTTACAGAGAAAATCATAGAAACTATGACAGTTACAGAGAAAGTCGTAGAAACTATGACAGTTACAGAGAAAGTCGTAGAAACTATGACAGTTACAGAGAAATTCGTAGAAACTATGACAGTTATAGAGAATGTCGTAGAAACTATGACAGTTACAGAGAATGTCATAGAAACTATGACAGTTATAGAGAAAGTCGTAGAAACTATGACAGTTACAGAGAAAGTCGTAGAAACTATGGCAGTTACAGAGAAAGTCATAGAAACTATCACAGTTACAGAGAACGTCGTAGAAACTATGACAGTTACAGAGAAAGTCATAGAAACTATGACAGTTACAGAGAAAGTCATAGAAACTATGACAGTTACAGAGAAAGTCGTAGAAAGTATGACAGTTACAGAGAAAGTCGTAGAAAGTATGACAGTTACAGAGAAAGTCGTAGAAACTATGACAGTTACAGAGAAAGTCGTAGAAAATATGACAGTTACAGAGAAAGTCGTAGAAACTATGACAGTTACAGAGAAAGTCATAGAAACTATTATAACAGTTACAGAGAAAGTCGTAGAAACTATGACAGTTACAGAGAAAGTCGTAGAAACTATGACAGTTACAGAGAAAGTCATAGAAACTATGACAGTTACAGAGAAAGTCGTAGAAACTATGACAGTTACAGAGAAAGTCATAGAAACTATGACAGTTACAGAGAAAGTCGTAGAAACTATGACAGTTACAGAGAAAATCATAGAAACTATGACAGTTACAGAGAAAGTCGTAGAAACAATGACAGTTACAGATAAAGTCGTAGAAACTATGACAGTTATAGAGAATGTCATAGAAACTATGACAGTTACAGAGAAAGTCGTAGAAAATATGACAGTTACAGAGAAAGTCGTAGAAACTATGACAGTTACAGAGAAAGTCATAGAAATTATGACAGTTATAGAGAAAGTCATAGAAACTATGACAGTTACGGAGAAAGTCGTAGAAACTATGACAGTTACAGAGAAAGTCATAGAAACTATGACAGTTACAGAGAAAGTCGTAGAAACTGTGACAGTTACAGAGAAAATCATAGAAACTATGACAGTTACAGAGAAAGTCGTAGAAACAATGACAGTTACAGAGAAAGTCGTAGAAACTATGACAGTTATAGAGAATGTCATAGAAACTATGACAGTTACAGAGAAAGTCGTAGAAAATATGACAGTTACAGAGAAAGTCGTAGAAACTATGACAGTTACAGAGAAAGTCATAGAAACTATTATAACAGTTACAGAGAAAGTCGTAGAAACTATGACAGTTACAGAGAAAGTCGTAGAAACTATGACAGTTACAGAGAAAGTCATAGAAACTATGACAGTTACAGAGAAAGTCGTAAAAACTATGACAGTTATAGAGAAAGTCATAGAAACTATGACAATTACAGAGAATGTCGTAGAAACTATGACAGTTACAGAGAAAGTCGTAGAAACTATGACAGTTACAGAGAAAGTTGTAGAAACTATGACAGTTACAGAGAATGTCGTAGAAACTATGACAGTTACAGAGAAAGTCGTAGAAACTATGACAGTTATAGGGAAAGTCGTAGAAACTATGACAGTTACAGAGAAAGTCGTAGAAACTATGACAGTTACAGAGAAAGTCGTAGAAACTATGACAGTTACAGAGAAAGTAGTAGAAACTATGATAGGTACAGAGAAAGTCATAGAAACTATGACAGTTATAGAGAAAGTCATAGAAACTATGACAGTTACAGAAAAAGTCATAGAAACTATGACAGTTACAGAGAAAGTCGTAGAAACTATGACAGTTACAGAGAATGTCGTAGAAACTATGACAGTTACAGAGAATGTCGTAGAAACTATGACAGTTACAGAGAAAGTCGTAGAAACTATGACAATTATAGAGAATGTCGTAGAAACTATGACAGTTACAGAGATAGTCGTAGAAACTATGACAGTTATAGAGAAAGTCATAGAAACTATGACAGTTACAGAGAAAGTCGTAGAAACTATGACAGTTATAGAGAATGTCGTAGAAACTATGACAGTTACAGAGAAAATCATAGAAACTATGACAGTTACAGAGAAAGTCGTAGAAACTATGACAGTTACAGAGAAAGTCGTAGAAACTATGACAGTTACAGAGAAATTCGTAGAAACTATGACAGTTATAGAGAATGTCGTAGAAACTATGACAGTTACAGAGAATGTCATAGAAACTATGACAGTTATAGAGAAAGTCGTAGAAACTATGACAGTTACAGAGAAAGTCGTAGAAACTATGGCAGTTACAGAGAAAGTCATAGAAACTATCACAGTTACAGAGAACGTCGTAGAAACTATGACAGTTACAGAGAAAGTCATAGAAACTATGACAGTTACAGAGAAAGTCATAGAAACTATGACAGTTACAGAGAAAGTCGCAGAAAGTATGACAGTTACAGAGAAAGTCGTAGAAACTATGACAGTTACAGAGAATGTCGTAGAAACTATGACAGCTACAGAGAAAGTCATAGAAACTATGACAGTTATAGAGAAAGTCATAGAAACTATGACAGTTACGGAGAAAGTCGTAGAAACTATGACAGTTACAGAGAAAGTCATAGAAACTATGACAGTTACAGAGAAAGTCGTAGAAACTATGACAGTTACAGAGAAAATCATAGAAACTATGACAGTTACAGAGAAAGTCGTAGAAACAATGACAGTTACAGATAAAGTCGTAGAAACTATGACAGTTATAGAGAATGTCATAGTAACTATGACAGTTACAGAGAAAGTCGTAGAAAATATGACAGTTACAGAGAAAGTCGTAGAAACTATGACAGTTACAGAGAAAGTCATAGAAACTATTATAACAGTTACAGAGAAAGTCGTAGAAACTATGACAGTTACAGAGAAAGTCGTAGAAACTATGACAGTTACAGAGAAAGTCATAGAAACTATGACAGTTACAGAGAAAGTCGTAAAAACTATGACAGTTATAGAGAAAGTCATAGAAACTATGACAATTACAGAGAATGTCGTAGAAACTATGACAGTTACAGAGAAAGTCGTAGAAACTATGACAGTTACAGAGAAAGTTGTAGAAACTATGACAGTTACAGAGAATGTCGTAGAAACTATGACAGTTACAGAGAAAGTCGTAGAAACTATGACAGTTATAGGGAAAGTCGTAGAAACTATGACAGTTACAGAGAAAGTCGTAGAAACTATGACAGTTACAGAGAAAGTCGTAGAAACTATGACAGTTACAGAGAAAGTAGTAGAAACTATGATAGGTACAGAGAAAGTCATAGAAACTATGACAGTTATAGAGAAAGTCATAGAAACTATGACAGTTACAGAAAAAGTCATAGAAACTATGACAGTTACAGAGAAAGTCGTAGAAACTATGACAGTTACAGAGAATGTCGTAGAAACTATGACAGTTACAGAGAATGTCGTAGAAACTATGACAGTTACAGAGAAAGTCGTAGAAACTATGACAATTATAGAGAATGTCGTAGAAACTATGACAGTTACAGAGATAGTCGTAGAAACTATGACAGTTATAGAGAAAGTCATAGAAACTATGACAGTTACAGAGAAAGTCGTAGAAACTATGACAGTTATAGAGAATGTCGTAGAAACTATGACAGTTACAGAGAAAATCATAGAAACTATGACAGTTACAGAGAAAGTCGTAGAAACTATGACAGTTACAGAGAAAGTCGTAGAAACTATGACAGTTACAGAGAAATTCGTAGAAACTATGACAGTTATAGAGAATGTCGTAGAAACTATGACAGTTACAGAGAATGTCATAGAAACTATGACAGTTATAGAGAAAGTCGTAGAAACTATGACAGTTACAGAGAAAGTCGTAGAAACTATGGCAGTTACAGAGAAAGTCATAGAAACTATCACAGTTACAGAGAACGTCGTAGAAACTATGACAGTTACAGAGAAAGTCATAGAAACTATGACAGTTACAGAGAAAGTCATAGAAACTATGACAGTTACAGAGAAAGTCGCAGAAAGTATGACAGTTACAGAGAAAGTCGTAGAAACTATGACAGTTACAGAGAATGTCGTAGAAACTATGACAGCTACAGAGAAAGTCATAGAAACTATGACAGTTATAGAGAAAGTCATAGAAACTATGACAGTTACGGAGAAAGTCGTAGAAACTATGACAGTTACAGAGAAAGTCATAGAAACTATGACAGTTACAGAGAAAGTCGTAGAAACTATGACAGTTACAGAGAAAATCATAGAAACTATGACAGTTACAGAGAAAGTCGTAGAAACAATGACAGTTACAGATAAAGTCGTAGAAACTATGACAGTTATAGAGAATGTCATAGTAACTATGACAGTTACAGAGAAAGTCGTAGAAAATATGACAGTTACAGAGAAAGTCGTAGAAACTATGACAGTTACAGAGAAAGTCATAGAAACTATTATAACAGTTACAGAGAAAGTCGTAGAAACTATGACAGTTACAGAGAAAGTCGTAGAAACTATGACAGTTACAGAGAAAGTCATAGAAACTATGACAGTTACAGAGAAAGTCGTAAAAACTATGACAGTTATAGAGAAAGTCATAGAAACTATGACAATTACAGAGAATGTCGTAGAAACTATGACAGTTACAGAGAAAGTCGTAGAAACTATGACAGTTACAGAGAAAGTTGTAGAAACTATGACAGTTACAGAGAATGTCGTAGAAACTATGACAGTTACAGAGAAAGTCGTAGAAAATATGACAGTTATAGGGAAAGTCGTAGAAACTATGACAGTTACAGAGAAAGTCGTAGAAACTGACAGTTACAGAGAAAGTCGTAGAAACTATGACAGTTACAGAGAAAGTAGTAGAAACTATGATAGGTACAGAGAAAGTCATAGAAACTATGACAGTTATAGAGAAAGTCATAGAAACTATGACAGTTACAGAAAAAGTCATAGAAACTATGACAGTTACAGAGAAAGTCGTAGAAACTATGACAGTTACAGAGAATGTCGTAGAAACTATGACAGTTACAGAGAATGTCGTAGAAACTATGACAGTTACAGAGAAAGTCGTAGAAACTATGACAATTATAGAGAATGTCGTAGAAACTATGACAGTTACAGAGATAGTCGTAGAAACTATGACAGTTATAGAGAAAGTCATAGAAACTATGACAGTTACAGAGAAAGTCGTAGAAACTATGACAGTTATAGAGAATGTCGTAGAAACTATGACAGTTACAGAGAAAATCATAGAAACTATGACAGTTACAGAGAAAGTCGTAGAAACTATGACAGTTACAGAGAAAGTCGTAGAAACTATGACAGTTACAGAGAAATTCGTAGAAACTATGACAGTTATAGAGAATGTCGTAGAAACTATGACAGTTACAGAGAATGTCATAGAAACTATGACAGTTATAGAGAAAGTCGTAGAAACTATGACAGTTACAGAGAAAGTCGTAGAAACTATGGCAGTTACAGAGAAAGTCATAGAAACTATCACAGTTACAGAGAACGTCGTAGAAACTATGACAGTTACAGAGAAAGTCATAGAAACTATGACAGTTACAGAGAAAGTCATAGAAACTATGACAGTTACAGAGAAAGTCGCAGAAAGTATGACAGTTACAGAGAAAGTCGTAGAAACTATGACAGTTACAGAGAATGTCGTAGAAACTATGACAGCTACAGAGAAAGTCATAGAAACTATGACAGTTATAGAGAAAGTCATAGAAACTATGACAGTTACGGAGAAAGTCGTAGAAACTATGACAGTTACAGAGAAAGTCATAGAAACTATGACAGTTACAGAGAAAGTCGTAGAAAATATGACAGTTACAGAGAAAGTCGTAGAAACTATGACAGTTACAGAGAAAGTCATAGAAACTATTATAACAGTTACAGAGAAAGTCGTAGAAACTATGACAGTTACAGAAAAAGTCGTAGAAACTATGACAGTTACAGAGAAAGTCATAGAAACTATGACAGTTACAGAGAAAGTCGTAAAAACTATGACAGTTATAGAGAAAGTCATAGAAACTATGACAATTACAGAGAATGTCGTAGAAACTATGACAGTTACAGAGAAAGTCGTAGAAACTATGACAGTTACAGAGAAAGTTGTAGAAACTATGACAGTTACAGAGAATGTCGTAGAAACTATGACAGTTACAGAGAAAGTCGTAGAAACTATGACAGTTATAGGGAAAGTCGTAGAAACTATGACAGTTACAGAGAAAGTCGTAGAAACTATGACAGTTACAGAGAAAGTCGTAGAAACTATGACAGTTACAGAGAAAGTAGTAGAAACTATGATAGGTACAGAGAAAGTCATAGAAACTATGACAGTTATAGAGAAAGTCATAGAAACTATGACAGTTACAGAAAAAGTCATAGAAACTATGACAGTTACAGAGAAAGTCGTAGAAACTATGACAGTTACAGAGAATGTCGTAGAAACTATGACAGTTACAGAGAATGTCGTAGAAACTATGACAGTTACAGAGAAAGTCGTAGAAACTATGACAATTATAGAGAATGTCGTAGAAACTATGACAGTTACAGAGATAGTCGTAGAAACTATGACAGTTATAGAGAAAGTCATAGAAACTATGACAGTTACAGAGAAAGTCGTAGAAACTATGACAGTTATAGAGAATGTCGTAGAAACTATGACAGTTACAGAGAAAATCATAGAAACTATGACAGTTACAGAGAAAGTCGTAGAAACTATGACAGTTACAGAGAAAGTCGTAGAAACTATGACAGTTACAGAGAAATTCGTAGAAACTATGACAGTTATAGAGAATGTTGTAGAAACTATGATAGTTACAGAGAATGTCATAGAAACTATGACAGTTATAGAGAAAGTCGTAGAAACTATGACAGTTACAGAGAAAGTCGTAGAAACTATGGCAGTTACAGAGAAAGTCATAGAAACTATCACAGTTACAGAGAACGTCGTAGAAACTATGACAGTTACAGAGAAAGTCATAGAAACTATGACAGTTACAGAGAAAGTCATAGAAACTATGACAGTTACAGAGAAAGTCGCAGAAAGTATGACAGTTACAGAGAAAGTCGTAGAAACTATGACCGTTACAGAGAATGTCGTAGAAACTATGACAGCTACAGAGAAAGTCATAGAAACTATGACAGTTATAGAGAAAGTCATAGAAACTATGACAGTTACGGAGAAAGTCGTAGAAACTATGACAGTCACAGAGAAAGTCATAGAAACTATGACAGTTACAGAGAAAGTCGTAGAAACTATGACAGTTACAGAGAAAATCATAGAAACTATGACAGTTACAGAGAAAGTCGTAGAAACAATGACAGTTACAGATAAAGTCGTAGAAACTATGACAGTTATAGATAATGTCATAGAAACTATGACAGTTACAGAGAAAGTCGTAGAAAATATGACAGTTACAGAGAAAGTCGTAGAAACTATGACAGTTACAGAGAAAGTCATAGAAACTATTATAACAGTTACAGAGAAAGTCGTAGAAACTATAACAGTTACAGAGAAAGTCGTAGAAACTATGACAGTTACAAAGAAAGTCATAGAAACTATGACAGTTACAGAGAAAGTCGTAAAAACTATGACAGTTATAGAGAAAGTCATAGAAACTATGACAATTACAGAGAATGTCGTAGAAACTATGACAGTTACAGAGAAAGTCGTAGAAACTATGACAGTTACAGAGAAAGTTGTAGAAACTATGACAGTTACAGAGAATGTCGTAGAAACTATGACAGTTACAGAGAAAGTCGTAGAAACTATGACAGTTATAGGGAAAGTCGTAGAAACTATGACAGTTACAGAGAAAGTCGTAGAAACTATGACAGTTACAGAGAAAGTCGTAGAAACTATGACAGTTACAGAGAAAGTAGTAGAAACTATGATAGGTACAGAGAAAGTCATAGAAACTATGACAGTTATAGAGAAAGTCATAGAAACTATGACAGTTACAGAAAAAGTCATAGAAAATATGACAGTTACAGAGAAAGTCGTAGAAACTATGACAGTTACAGAGAAAGTCGTAGAAACTATGACAGTTACAGAGAATGTCGTAGAAACTATGACAGTTACAGAGAATGTCGTAGAAACTATGACAGTTACAGAGAAAGTCGTAGAAACTATGACAGTTATAGAGAAAGTCATAGAAACTATGACAGTTACAGAGAAAGTCGTAGAAACTAAGACTGTTATGGGGAAAGTCGTAGAAACTATGACAGTTACAGAGAAAGTCGTCGAAACTATGACAGTTACAGAGAAAGTCGTAGAAACTATGACAGTTATAGAGAAAGTCATAGAAACTATGACAGTTACAGAGAAAGTCGTAGAAACTATGACAGTTATAGAGAATGTCGTAGAAACTATGACAGTTACAGAGAAAATCATAGAAACTATGACAGTTACAGAGAAAGTCGTAGAAACTGACAGTTACAGAGAAAGTCGTAGAAACTATGACAGTTACAGAGAAATTCGTAGAAACTATGACAGTTACAGAGAAAGTCGTAGAAACTATGACAGTTATAGGGAAAGTCGTAGAAACTATGACAGTTACAGAGAAAGTCGTAGAAACTATGACAGTTACAGAGAAAATCGTAGAAACTATGACAGTTATAGAGAAAGTCGTAGAAACTATGACAGTTACAGAGAAAATCGTAGAAACTATGACAGTTATAGAGAAAGTCGTAGAAACTATGACAGTTACAGAGAAAGTCGTAGAAAATATGACAGTTACAGAGAAAGTCGTAGAAACTATGACAGTTATAGAGAAAGTCATAGAAACTATGACAGTTACAGAAAAAGTCATAGAAACTATGACAGTTACAGAGAAAGTCGTAGAAACTATGACAGTTACAGAGAATGTCGTAGAAACTATGACAGTTACAGAGAATGTCGTAGAAACTATGACAGTTACAGAGAAAGTCGTAGAAACTATGACAGTTATAGGGAAAGTCGTAGAAACTATGACAGTTACAGAGAAATCGTAGAAACTATGACAGTTACAGAGAAAGTCGTAGAAACTATGACAGTTACAGAGAAAGTAGTAGAAACTATGATAGGTACAGAGAAAGTCATAGAAACTATGACAGTTATAGAGAAAGTCATAGAAACTATGACAGTTACAGAAAAAGTCATAGAAACTATGACAGTTACAGAGAAAGTCGTAGAAACTATGACAGTTACAGAGAATGTCGTAGAAACTATGACAGTTACAGAGAATGTCGTAGAAACTATGACAGTTACAGAGAAAGTCGTAGAAACTATGACAATTATAGAGAATGTCGTAGAAACTATGACAGTTACAGAGAAAGTCGTAGAAACTATGACAGTTATAGAGAAAGTCATAGAAACTATGACAGTTACAGAGAAAGTCGTAGAAACTATGACAGTTATAGAGAATGTCGTAGAAACTATGACAGTTACAGAGAAAATCATAGAAACTATGACAGTTACAGAGAAAGTCGCAGAAACTATGACAGTTACAGAGAAAGTCGTAGAAACTATGACAGTTACAGAGAAATTCGTAGAAACTATGAGAGTTATAGAGAATGTCGTAGAAACTATGACAGTTACAGAGAAAATCATAGAAACTATGACAGTTACAGAGAAAGTCGTAGAAACTATGACAGATACAGAGAAAGTCGTAGAAACTATGACAGTTTCAGAGAAAGTCGTAGAAACTATGACAGTTACAGAGAAAGTCGTAGAAACTATGACAGTTACAGAGAAAGTCATAGAAACTATGACAGTTACAGAGAAAGTCGTAGAAACTATGACAGTTACAGAGAAAGTCATAGAAACTATGACAGTTACAGAGAAAGTCGTAGAAACTATGACTGTTATAGGGAAAGTCGTAGAAACTATGACAGTTACAGAGAATGTCGTAGAAACTATGACAGTTACAGAGAAAGTCGTAGAAACTATGACAGTTACAGAGAAAGTCGTAGAAACTATGACAGTTACAGAGAAAGTCATAGAAACTATGACAGTTACAGAGAAAGTCGTAGAAAGTATGACAGTTAGAGAAAGTCGTAGATACTATGACAGTTACAGAGAATGTCGTAGAAACTATGACAGTTACAGAGAACGTCGTAGAAACTATGAGAGTTACAGAGAAAGTCGTAGAAACTGTGACAGTTACAGAGAAAGTCATAGAAACTATGACAGTTACAGAGAAAGTCGTAGAAACTATGAAAGTTACAGAGAAAGTCGTAGAAACTATGACAGTTATAGAGAATGTCGTAGAAACTATGACAGTTACAGAGAAAATCGTAGAAACTATGACAGTTACAGAGAAAGTCGTAGAAACTATGACAGTTACAGAGAATGTCGTAGAAACTATGACAGTTATAGGGAAAGTCGTAGAAACTATGACAGTTACAGAGAAAGTCGTAGAAACTATGACAGTTACAGAGAAAATCATAGAAACTATGACAGTTATAGAGAAAGTCGTAGAAACTATGACAGTTACAGAGAAAATCGTAGAAACTATGACAGTTATAGAGAAAGTCGTAGAAACTATGACAGTTACAGAGAAAGTCGTAGAAACTATGACAATTATAGAGAATGTCGTAGAAACTATGACAGTTACAGAGAAAGTCGTAGAAACTATGACAGTTATAGAGAAAGTCATAGAAACTATGACAGTTACAGAGAAAGTCGTAGAAACTATGACAGTTATAGAGAATGTCGTAGAAACTATGACAGTTACAGAGAAAATCATAGAAACTATGACAGTTACAGAGAAAGTCGTAGAAACTATGACAGTTACAGAGAAAGTCGTAGAAACTATGACAGTTACAGAGAAAATCATAGAAACTATGACAGTTACAGAGAAAGTCGTAGAAACTATGAGTTATAGAGAAAGTCATAGAAACTATGAAAGTTACAGAGAAAGTCGTAGAAACTATGACAGTTTCAGAGAAAGTCGTAGAAACTATGACAGTTACAGAGAAAGTCGTAGAAACTATGACAGTTACAGAGAAAGTCATAGAAACTATGACAGTTACAGAGAAAGTCGTAGAAACTATGACAGTTACAGAGAAAGTCATAGAAACTATGACAGATACAGAGAAAGTCGTAGAAACTATGACTGTTATAGAGAAAGTCGTAGAAACTATGACAGTTACAGAGAATGTCGTAGAAACTATGACAGTTACAGAGAAAGTCGTAGAAACTATGACAATTACAGAGAAAGTCGTAGAAACTATGACAGTTATAGAGAAAGTCATAGAAACTATGACAGTTACAGAGAAAGTCGTAGAAACTATGACAGTTATAGAGAAAGTCATAGAAACTATGACAGTTACAGAGAAAGTCGTAGAAACTATGACTGTTATGGGGAAAGTCGTAGAAACTATGACAGTTACAGAGAAAGTCGTCGAAACTATGACAGTTACAGAGAAAGTCGTAGAAACTATGACATTTATAGGGAAAGTCGTAGAAACTATGACAGTTACAGAAAATATCGTAGAAACTATGACAGTTACAGAGAAAGTCGTAGACACTCTGACAGTTACAGAGAAAGTCGTAGAAACTATGACAGTTACAAAGAAAGTCGTAGAAACTATGGCAGTTACAGAGAAAATCATAGAAACTCTCACAGTTACAGAGAACGTCGTAGAAACTATGACAGTTACAGAGAAAGTCGTAGAAACTATGACAGTTACAGAGAAAGTCGTAGAAAATATGACAGTTACAGAGAAAGTCGTAGAAACTATGACAGTTATAGAGAAAGTCATAGAAACTATGACAGTTACAGAAAAAGTCATAGAAACTATGACAGTTACAGAGAAAGTCGTAGAAACTATGACAGTTACAGAGAATGTCGTAGAAACTATGACAGTTACAGAGAATGTCGTAGAAACTATGACAGTTACAGAGAAAGTCGTAGAAACTATGACAGTTATAGGGAAAGTCGTAGAAACTATAACAGTTACAGAGAAAGTCATAGAAACTATGACAGTTACAGAGAAATCGTAGAAACTATGACAGTTACAGAGAAAGTCGTAGAAACTATGACAGTTACAGAGAAAGTAGTAGAAACTATGATAGGTACAGAGAAAGTCATAGAAACTATGACAGTTATAGAGAAAGTCATAGAAACTATGACAGTTACAGAAAAAGTCATAGAAACTATGACAGTTACAGAGAAAGTCGTAGAAACTATGACAGTTACAGAGAATGTCGTAGAAACTATGACAGTTACAGAGAATGTCGTAGAAACTATGACAGTTACAGAGAAAGTCGTAGAAACTATGACAATTATAGAGAATGTCGTAGAAACTATGACAGTTACAGAGAAAGTCGTAGAAACTATGACAGTTATAGAGAAAGTCATAGAAACTATGACAGTTACAGAGAAAGTCGTAGAAACTATGACAGTTATAGAGAATGTCGTAGAAACTATGACAGTTACAGAGAAAATCATAGAAACTATGACAGTTACAGAGAAAGTCGCAGAAACTATGACAGTTACAGAGAAAGTCGTAGAAACTATGACAGTTACAGAGAATGTCGTAGAAACTATGACAGTTACAGAGAATGTCGTAGAAACTATGACAGTTACAGAGAAAGTCGTAGAAACTATGACAATTATAGAGAATGTCGTAGAAACTATGACAGTTACAGAGAAAGTCGTAGAAACTATGACAGTTATAGAGAAAGTCATAGAAACTATGACAGTTACAGAGAAAGTCGTAGAAACTATGACAGTTATAGAGAATGTCGTAGAAACTATGACAGTTACAGAGAAAATCATAGAAACTATGACAGTTACAGAGAAAGTCGCAGAAACTATGACAGTTACAGAGAAAGTCGTAGAAACTATGACAGTTACAGAGAAATTCGTAGAAACTATGAGAGTTATAGAGAATGTCGTAGAAACTATGACAGTTACAGAGAAAATCATAGAAACTATGACAGTTACAGAGAAAGTCGTAGAAACTATGACAGATACAGAGAAAGTCGTAGAAACTATGACAGTTTCAGAGAAAGTCGTAGAAACTATGACAGTTACAGAGAAAGTCGTAGAAACTATGACAGTTACAGAGAAAGTCATAGAAACTATGACAGTTACAGAGAAAGTCGTAGAAACTATGACAGTTACAGAGAAAGTCATAGAAACTATGACAGTTACAGAGAAAGTCGTAGAAACTATGACTGTTATAGGGAAAGTCGTAGAAACTATGACAGTTACAGAGAATGTCGTAGAAACTATGGCAGTTACAGAGAAAATCATAGAAACTCTCACAGTTACAGAGAACGTCGTAGAAACTATGACAGTTACAGAGAAAGTCGTAGAAACTATGACAGTTACAGAGAAAGTCGTAGACACTCTGACAGTTACAGAGAAAGTCGTAGAAACTATGACAGTTACAAAGAAAGTCGTAGAAACTATGGCAGTTACAGAGAAAATCATAGAAACTCTCACAGTTACAGAGAACGTCGTAGAAACTATGACAGTTACAGAGAAAGTCGTAGAAAATATGACAGTTACAGAGAAAGTCGTAGAAACTATGACAGTTATAGAGAAAGTCATAGAAACTATGACAGTTACAGAAAAAGTCATAGAAACTATGACAGTTACAGAGAAAGTCGTAGAAACTATGACAGTTACAGAGAATGTCGTAGAAACTATGACAGTTACAGAGAATGTCGTAGAAACTATGACAGTTACAGAGAATGTCGTAGAAACTATGACAGTTACAGAGAATGTCGTAGAAACTATGACAGTTACAGAGAAAGTCGTAGAAACTATGACAATTATAGAGAATGTCGTAGAAACTATGACAGTTACAGAGAAAGTCGTAGAAACTATGACAGTGATAGAGAAAGTCATAGAAACTGACAGTTACAGAGAAAGTCGTAGAAACTATGACAGTTATAGAGAATGTCGTAGAAACTATGACAGTTACAGAGAAAATCATAGAAACTATGACAGTTACAGAGAAAGTCGCAGAAACTATGACAGTTACAGAGAAAGTCGTAGAAACTATGACAGTTACAGAGAATGTCGTAGAAACTATGACAGTTACAGAGAATGTCGTAGAAACTATGACAGTTACAGAGAAAGTCGTAGAAACTATGACAATTATAGAGAATGTCGTAGAAACTATGACAGTTACAGAGAAAGTCGTAGAAACTATGACAGTTATAGAGAAAGTCATAGAAACTATGACAGTTACAGAGAAAGTCGTAGAAACTATGACAGTTATAGAGAATGTCGTAGAAACTATGACAGTTACAGAGAAAATCATAGAAACTATGACAGTTACAGAGAAAGTCGCAGAAACTATGACAGTTACAGAGAAAGTCGTAGAAACTATGACAGTTACAGAGAAATTCGTAGAAACTATGAGAGTTATAGAGAATGTCGTAGAAACTATGACAGTTACAGAGAAAATCATAGAAACTATGACAGTTACAGAGAAAGTCGTAGAAACTATGACAGATACAGAGAAAGTCGTAGAAACTATGACAGTTTCAGAGAAAGTCGTAGAAACTATGACAGTTACAGAGAAAGTCGTAGAAACTATGACAGTTACAGAGAAAGTCATAGAAACTATGACAGTTACAGAGAAAGTCGTAGAAACTATGACAGTTACAGAGAAAGTCATAGAAACTATGACAGTTACAGAGAAAGTCGTAGAAACTATGACTGTTATAGGGAAAGTCGTAGAAACTATGACAGTTACAGAGAATGTCGTAGAAACTATGACAGTTACAGAGAAAGTCGTAGAAACTATGACAGTTACAGAGAAAGTCGTAGAAACTATGACAGTTACAGAGAAAGTCATAGAAACTATGACAGTTACAGAGAAAGTCGTAGAAAGTATGACAGTTAGAGAAAGTCGTAGATACTATGACAGTTACAGAGAATGTCGTAGAAACTATGACAGTTACAGAGAACGTCGTAGAAACTATGAGAGTTACAGAGAAAGTCGTAGAAACTGTGACAGTTACAGAGAAAGTCATAGAAACTGTGACAGTTACAGAGAAAGTCGTAGAAACTATGAAAGTTACAGAGAAAGTCGTAGAAACTATGACAGTTATAGAGAATGTCGTAGAAACTATGACAGTTACAGAGAAAATCGTAGAAACTATGACAGTTACAGAGAAAGTCGTAGAAACTATGACAGTTACAGAGAATGTCGTAGAAACTATGACAGTTATAGGGAAAGTCGTAGAAACTATGACAGTTACAGAGAAAGTCGTAGAAACTATGACAGTTACAGAGAAAATCGTAGAAACTATGACAGTTATAGAGAAAGTCGTAGAAACTATGACAGTTACAGAGAAAATCGTAGAAACTATGACAGTTATAGAGAAAGTCGTAGAAACTATGACAGTTACAGAGAAAGTCGTAGAAACTATGACAATTATAGAGAATGTCGTAGAAACTATGACAGTTACAGAGAAAGTCGTAGAAACTATGACAGTTATAGAGAAAGTCATAGAAACTATGACAGTTACAGAGAAAGTCGTAGAAACTATGACAGTTATAGAGAATGTCGTAGAAACTATGACAGTTACAGAGAAAATCATAGAAACTATGACAGTTACAGAGAAAGTCGTAGAAACTATGACAGTTACAGAGAAAGTCGTAGAAACTATGACAGTTACAGAGAAATTCGTAGAAACTATGACAGTTATAGAGAATGTCGTAGAAACTATGACAGTTACAGAGAAAATCATAGAAACTATGACAGTTACAGAGAAAGTCGTAGAAACTATGAGTTATAGAGAAAGTCATAGAAACTATGAAAGTTACAGAGAAAGTCGTAGAAACTATGACAGTTTCAGAGAAAGTCGTAGAAACTATGACAGTTACAGAGAAAGTCATAGAAACTATGACAGTTACAGAGAAAGTCGTAGAAACTATGACAGTTACAGAGAAAGTCATAGAAACTATGACAGATACAGAGAAAGTCGTAGAAACTATGACTGTTATAGAAAGTCGTAGAAACTATGACAGTTACAGAGAATGTCGTAGAAACTATGACAGTTACAGAGAAAGTCGTAGAAACTATGACAATTACAGAGAAAGTCGTAGAAACTATGACAGTTATAGAGAAAGTCATAGAAACTATGACAGTTACAGAGAAAGTCGTAGAAACTATGACAGTTATAGAGAAAGTCATAGAAACTATGACAGTTACAGAGAAAGTCGTAGAAACTATGACTGTTATGGGGAAAGTCGTAGAAACTATGACAGTTACAGAGAAAGTCGTCGAAACTATGACAGTTACAGAGAAAGTCGTAGAAACTATGACATTTATAGGGAAAGTCGTAGAAACTATGACAGTTACAGAAAATATCGTAGAAACTATGACAGTTACAGAGAAAGTCGTAGACACTCTGACAGTTACAGAGAAAGTCGTAGAAACTATGACAGTTACAAAGAAAGTCGTAGAAACTATGGCAGTTACAGAGAAAATCATAGAAACTCTCACAGTTACAGAGAACGTCGTAGAAACTATGACAGTTACAGAGAAAGTCATAGAAACTATGACAGTTACAGAGAAAGTCGTAGAAACTATGACAGTTACAGAGAAAGTCGTAGAAACTATGACAGTTACAGAGAATGTCGTAGAAACTATGACAGCTACAGAGAAAGTCATAGAAACTATGACAGTTACAGAGAAAGTCATAGAAACTATGACAGTTACAGAGAAAGTCGTAGAAACTATGACAGTTACAGAGAAAGTCATAGAAACTATGACAGTTACAGAGAAAGTCGTAGAAACTATGACAGTTACAGAGAAAGTCGTAGAAACAATGACAGTTACAGAGAAAGTCGTAGAAACTATGACAGTTATAGAGAAAGTCATAGAAACTATGACAGTTACAGAGAAAGTCGTAGAAAATATGACAGTTACAGAGAAAGTCGTAGAAACTATGACAGTTACAGAGAAAGTCATAGAAACTATTATAACAGTTACAGAGAAAGTCGTAGAAACTATGACAGTTACAGAGAAAGTCGTAGAAACTATGACAGTTACAGAGAAAGTCATAGAAACTATGACAGTTACAGAGAAAGTCATAGAAACTATGACAGTTTCAGAGAAAGTCGTAGAAACTATGACAGTTACAGAGAAAGCCGTAGAAACTATGACAGTTACAGAGAAAGTCATAGAAACTATGACAGTTACAGAGAAAGTCATAGAAACTATGACAGTTACAGAGAAAGTCGTAGAAACTATGACAGTTACAGAGAAAGCCGTAGAAACTATGACAGTTACAGCGAAAGTCATAGAAACTATGACAGTTACAGAGAAAGTCGTAGAAACTATGACAGTTATAGAGAAAGTCATAGAAATTATGACAGTTACAGAGAATGTCGTAGAAACTATGACAGTTATAGGGAAAGTCGTAGAAACTATGACAGTTACAGAGAAAGTTGTAGAAACTATGACAGTTACAGACAATGTCGTAGAACCTATGACAGTTACAGAGAAAGTCGTAGAAACTATGACAGTTATAGGGAAAGTCGTAGAAACTATGACAGTTACAGAGAAAATCGTAGAAACTATGACAGTTACAGAGAAAGTCGTAGAAACTATGACAGTTACAGAGAATGTCGTAGAAACTATGACAGTTATAGGGAAAGTCGTAGAAACTATGACAGTTACAGAGAAAGTCGTAGAAACTATGACAGTTACAGAGAAAATCGTAGAAACTATGACAGTTATAGAGAAAGTCGTAGAAACTATGACAGTTACAGAGAAAATCGTAGAAACTATGACAGTTATAGAGAAAGTCGTAGAAACTATGACAGTTACAGAGAAAGTCGTAGAAACTATGACAATTATAGAGAATGTCGTAGAAACTATGACAGTTACAGAGAAAGTCGTAGAAACTATGACAGTTATAGAGAAAGTCATAGAAACTATGACAGTTACAGAGAAAGTCGTAGAAACTATGACAGTTATAGAGAATGTCGTAGAAACTATGACAGTTACAGAGAAAATCATAGAAACTATGACAGTTACAGAGAAAGTCGTAGAAACTATGACAGTTACAGAGAAATTCGTAGAAACTATGACAGTTATAGAGAATGTCGTAGAAACTATGACAGTTACAGAGAAAATCATAGAAACTATGACAGTTACAGAGAAAGTCGTAGAAACTATGAGTTATAGAGAAAGTCATAGAAACTATGAAAGTTACAGAGAAAGTCGTAGAAACTATGACAGTTTCAGAGAAAGTCGTAGAAACTATGACAGTTACAGAGAAAGTCGTAGAAACTATGACAGTTACAGAGAAAGTCATAGAAACTATGACAGTTACAGAGAAAGTCGTAGAAACTATGACAGTTACAGAGAAAGTCATAGAAACTATGACAGATATAGAGAAAGTCGTAGAAACTATGACTGTTATAGAGAAAGTCGTAGAAACTATGACAGTTACAGAGAATGTCGTAGAAACTATGACAGTTACAGAGAAAGTCGTAGAAACTATGACAATTACAGAGAAAGTCGTAGAAACTATGACAGTTATAGAGAAAGTCATAGAAACTATGACAGTTACAGAGAAAGTCGTAGAAACTATGACTGTTATGGGGAAAGTCGTAGAAACTATGACAGTTACAGAGAAAGTCGTCGAAACTATGACAGTTACAGAGAAAGTCGTAGAAACTATGACATTTATAGGGAAAGTCGTAGAAACTATGACAGTTACAGAAAATATCGTAGAAACTATGACAGTTACAGAGAAAGTCGTAGACACTCTGACAGTTACAGAGAAAGTCGTAGAAACTATGACAGTTACAAAGAAAGTCGTAGAAACTATGGCAGTTACAGAGAAAATCATAGAAACTCTCACAGTTACAGAGAACGTCGTAGAAACTATGACAGTTATAGAGAAAGTCATAGAAACTATGACAGTTACAGAGAAAGTCATAGAAACTATGACAGTTACAGAGAAAGTCGTAGAAACTATGACAGTTACAGAGAAAGTCGTAGAAACTATGACAGTTACAGAGAATGTCGTAGAAACTATGACAGCTACAGAGAAAGTCATAGAAACTATGACAGTTATAGAGAAAGTCATAGAAACTATGACAGTTACAGAGAAAGTCGTAGAAACTATGACAGTTACAGAGAAAGTCATAGAAGCTATGACAGTTACAGAGAAAGTCGTAGAAACTATGACAGTTATAGAGAAAATCATAGAAACTATGACAGTTACAGAGAAAGTCGTAGAAACAATGATAGTTACAGAGAAAGTCGTAGAAACTATGACAGTTATAGAGAAAGTCATAGAAACTATGACAGTTACAGAGAAAGTCGTAGAAAATATGACAGTTACAGAGAAAGTCGTAGAAACTATGACAGTTACAGAGAAAGTCATAGAAACTATTATAACAGTTACAGAGAAAGTCGTAGAAACTATGACAGTTACAGAGAAAGTCGTAGAAACTATGACAGTTACAGAGAAAGTCATAGAAACTATGACAGTTACAGAGAAAGTCATAGAAACTATGACAGTTTCAGAGAAAGTCGTAGAAACTATGACAGTTACAGAGAAAGCCGTAGAAACTATGACAGTTACAGAGAAAGTCATAGAAACTATGACAGTTACAGAGAAAGTCATAGAAACTATGACAGTTACAGAGAAAGTCGTAGAAACTATGACAGTTACAGAGAAAGCCGTAGAAACTATGACAGTTACAGCGAAAGTCATAGAAACTATGACAGTTACAGAGAAAGTCGTAGAAACTATGACAGTTATAGAGAAAGTCATAGAAACTATGACAGTTACAGAGAATGTCGTAGAAACTATGACAGTTATAGGGAAAGTCGTAGAAACTATGACAGTTACAGAGAAAGTTGTAGAAACTATGACAGTTACAGACAATGTCGTAGAACCTATGACAGTTACAGAGAAAGTCGTAGAAACTATGACAGTTATAGGGAAAGTCGTAGAAACTATGACAGTTACAGAGAAAATCGTAGAAACTATGACAGTTACAGAGAAAGTCGTAGAAACTATGACAGTTATAGGGAAAGTCGTAGAAACTATGACAGTTACAGAGAAAGTCGTAGAAACTATGACAGTTACAGAGAAAATCGTAGAAACTATGACAGTTATAGAGAAAGTCGTAGAAACTATGACAGTTACAGAGAAAATCGTAGAAACTATGACAGTTATAGAGAAAGTCGTAGAAACTATGACAGTTACAGAGAAAGTCGTAGAAAATAAGACAATTATAGAGAATGTCGTAGAAACTATGACAGTTACAGAGAAAGTCGTAGAAACTATGACAGTTATAGAGAAAGTCATAGAAACTATGACAGTTACAGAGAAAGTCGTAGAAACTATGACAGTTATAGAGAATGTCGTAGAAACTATGACAGTTACAGAGAAAATCATAGAAACTATGACAGTTACAGAGAAAGTCGTAGAAACTATGACAGTTACAGAGAAAGTCGTAGAAACTATGACAGTTACAGAGAAATTCGTAGAAACTATGACAGTTATAGAGAATGTCGTAGAAACTATGACAGTTACAGAGAAAATCATAGAAACTATGACAGTTACAGAGAAAGTCGTAGAAACTATGAGTTATAGAGAAAGTCATAGAAACTATGAAAGTTACAGAGAAAGTCGTAGAAACTATGACAGTTTCAGAGAAAGTCGTAGAAACTATGACAGTTACAGAGAAAGTCGTAGAAACTATGACAGTTACAGAGAAAGTCATAGAAACTATGACAGTTACAGAGAAAGTCGTAGAAACTATGACAGTTACAGAGAAAGTCATAGAAACTATGACAGATACAGAGAAAGTCGTAGAAACTATGACTGTTATAGAGAAAGTCGTAGAAACTATGACAGTTACAGAGAATGTCGTAGAAACTATGACAGTTACAGAGAAAGTCGTAGAAACTATGACAATTACAGAGAAAGTCGTAGAAACTATGACAGTTATAGAGAAAGTCATAGAAACTATGACAGTTACAGAGAAAGTCGTAGAAACTATGACAGTTATAGAGAAAGTCATAGAAACTATGACAGTTACAGAGAAAGTCGTAGAAACTATGACTGTTATGGGGAAAGTCGTAGAAACTATGACAGTTACAGAGAAAGTCGTCGAAACTATGACAGTTACAGAGAAAGTCGTAGAAACTATGACATTTATAGGGAAAGTCGTAGAAACTATGACAGTTACAGAAAATATCGTAGAAACTATGACAGTTACAGAGAAAGTCGTAGACACTCTGACAGTTACAGAGAAAGTCGTAGAAACTATGACAGTTACAAAGAAAGTCGTAGAAACTATGGCAGTTACAGAGAAAATCATAGAAACTCTCACAGTTACAGAGAACGTCGTAGAAACTATG
Organism: Eledone cirrhosa; assembly: GCA_964016885.1. Taxonomy (NCBI): domain Eukaryota; kingdom Metazoa; phylum Mollusca; class Cephalopoda; order Octopoda; family Eledonidae; genus Eledone; species Eledone cirrhosa. Next base: position 7,385,419 of record OZ024742.1, on the reverse strand, counting down.
ACAGTTACAGAGAAAGTCATAGAAACTATGACAGTTACAGAGAAAGTCGTAGAAACTATGACAGTTACAGAGAAAGTCGTAGAAACTATGACAGTTACAGAGAATGTCGTAGAAACTATGACAGCTACAGAGAAAGTCATAGAAACTATGACAGTTATAGAGAAAGTCATAGAAACTATGACAGTTACAGAGAAAGTCGTAGAAACTATGACAGTTACAGAGAAAGTCATAGAAACTATGACAGTTACAGAGAAAGTCGTAGAAACTATGACAGTTACAGAGAAAATCATAGAAACTATGACAGTTACAGAGAAAGTCGTAGAAACAATGACAGTTACAGAGAAAGTCGTAGAAACTATGACAGTTATAGAGAAAGTCATAGAAACTATGACAGTTACAGAGAAAGTCGTAGAAAATATGACAGTTACAGAGAAAGTCGTAGAAACTATGACAGTTACAGAGAAAGTCATAGAAACTATTATAACAGTTACAGAGAAAGTCGTAGAAACTATGACAGTTACAGAGAAAGTCGTAGAAACTATGACAGTTACAGAGAAAGTCATAGAAACTATGACAGTTACAGAGAAAGTCATAGAAACTATGACAGTTTCAGAGAAAGTCGTAGAAACTATGACAGTTACAGAGAAAGCCGTAGAAACTATGACAGTTACAGAGAAAGTCATAGAAACTATGACAGTTACAGAGAAAGTCATAGAAACTATGACAGTTACAGAGAAAGTCGTAGAAACTATGACAGTTACAGAGAAAGCCGTAGAAACTATGACAGTTACAGCGAAAGTCATAGAAACTATGACAGTTACAGAGAAAGTCGTAGAAACTATGACAGTTATAGGGAAAGTCGTAGAAACTATGACAGTTACAGAGAAAGTTGTAGAAACTATGACAGTTACAGACAATGTCGTAGAACCTATGACAGTTACAGAGAAAGTCGTAGAAACTATGACATTTATAGGGAAAGTCGTAGAAACTATGACAGTTACAGAGAAAGTCGTAGAAACTATGACAGTTACAGAGAAAGTCGTAGAAACTATGTCAGTTACAGAGAATGTCGTAGAAACTATGACAGTTACAGAGGATGTCGTAGAAACTATGACAGCTACAGAGAAAGTCGTAGAAACTATGACACTTATAGAGAATGTCGTAGAAACTATGACACTTACAGAGAAAGTCGTAGAAACTATGACAGTTATAGAGAAAGTCATAGAAACTATGACAGTTACAGAGAAAGTCGTAGAAACTATGACAGTTATAGAGAATGTCGTAGAAACTATGACAGTTACAGAGAAAATCATAGAAACTATGACAGTTACAGAGAAAGTCGTAGAAACTATGACAGTTACAGAGAAAGTCGTAGAAACTATGACAGTTACAGAGAAATTCGTAGAAACTATGACAGTTATAGAGAATGTCGTAGAAACTATGACAGTTACAGAGAAAATCATAGAAACTATGACAGTTTCAGAGAAAGTCGTAGAAAATATGACAGTTACAGAGAAAGTCGTAGAAACTATGACAGTTACAGAGAAAGTCATAGAAACTATGACAGTTACAGAGAAAGTCGTAGAAACTATGACTGTTATGGGGAAAGTCGTAGAAACTATGACAGTTACAGAGAAAGTCGTCGAAACTATGACAGTTACAGAGAAAGTCGTAGAACCTATGACATTTATAGGGAAAGTCGTAGAAACTATGACAGTTACAGAAAATGTCGTAGAAACTATGACAGTTACAGAGAAAGTCGTAGAAACTATGACAGTTATAGAGAATGTCGTAGAAACTATGACAGTTACAGAGAAAATCATAGAAACTATGACAGTTACAGAGAATGTCGTAGAAACTATGACAGTTACAGAGAAAGTCATAGAAACTATGACAGTTACAGAGAAAGTCGTAGAAACTATGACAGTTACAGAGAATGTCGTAGAAACTATGACAGTTTTAGAGAAAGTCATAGAAACTATGACAGTTACAGAGAAAGTCGTAGAAACTATGACTGTTATAGGGAAAGTCGTAGAAACTATGACAGTTACAGAGAAAGTCATAGAAACTATGACAGTTACAGAGAAAGTCGTAGAAACTATGACTGTTATAGGGAAAGTCGTAGAAACTATGACAGTTACAGAGAAAGTCGTAGAAACTATGACAGTAACAGAAAAAGTCGTAGAAACTATGACAGTTATAGGGAAAGTCGTAGAAACTATGACAGTTACAGAGAATGTCGTAGAAACTATGACAGTTACAGAGAAAGTCGTAGAAACTATGACAGTTACAGAGAAAGTCGTAGAAACTATGACAGTTACAGAGAAAGTCATAGAAACTATGACAGTTACAGAGAAAGTCTTAGAAACTATGACAGTTATAGGGAAAGTCGTAGAAACTATGACAGTTGCAGAGAAAGTCGTAGAAACTATGACAGTTATAGGAAAAGTCGTAGAAACTATGACAGTTACAGAGAAAGTCGTAGAAACTATGACTGTTATAGGGAAAGTCGTAGAAACTATGACAGTTACAGAGAAAGTCGTAGAAAATGTGACAGTTACAGAGAAAGTCATAGAAACTATGACAGTTACAGAGAAAGTCGTAGAAACTATGACAGTTACAGAGAAAGTCATAGAAACTACGACAGTTACAGAGAATGTCATAGAAACTATGACAGTTACAGAGAAAGTCGTAGAAACTATGAAAGTTACAGAGAAAGTCGTAGAAAATATGACAGTTGCAGAGAAAGTCGTAGAAACTATGACAGTTATAGGGAAAGTCGTAGAAACTATGACAGTTACAGAGAAAGTCGTAGAAACTATGACTGTTATAGGGAAAGTCGTAGAAACTATGACAGTTACAGAGAAAGTCGTAGAAAATGTGACAGTTTCAGAGAAAGTCGTAGAAAATATGACAGTTACAGAGAAAGTCGTAGAAACTATGACAGTTACAGAGAAAGTCATAGAAACTATGACAGTTACAGAGAAAGTCGTAGAAACTATGACTGTTATGGGGAAAGTCGTAGAAACTATGACAGTTACAGAGAAAGTCGTCGAAACTATGACAGTTACAGAGAAAGTCGTAGAACCTATGACATTTATAGGGAAAGTCGTAGAAACTATGACAGTTACAGAAAATGTCGTAGAAACTATGACAGTTACAGAGAAAGTCGTAGAAACTATGACAGTTATAGAGAATGTCGTAGAAACTATGACAGTTACAGAGAAAATCATAGAAACTATGACAGTTACAGAGAATGTCGTAGAAACTATGACAGTTACAGAGAAAGTCATAGAAACTATGACAGTTACAGAGAAAGTCGTAGAAACTATGACAGTTACAGAGAATGTCGTAGAAACTATGACAGTTTTAGAGAAAGTCATAGAAACTATGACAGTTACAGAGAAAGTCGTAGAAACTATGACTGTTATAGGGAAAGTCGTAGAAACTATGACAGTTACAGAGAAAGTCATAGAAACTATGACAGTTACAGAGAAAGTCGTAGAAACTATGACTGTTATAGGGAAAGTCGTAGAAACTATGACAGTAACAGAAAAAGTCGTAGAAACTATGACAGTTATAGGGAAAGTCGTAGAAACTATGACAGTTACAGAGAATGTCGTAGAAACTATGACAGTTACAGAGAAAGTCGTAGAAACTATGACAGTTACAGAGAAAGTCGTAGAAACTATGACAGTTACAGAGAAAGTCATAGAAACTATGACAGTTACAGAGAAAGTCTTAGAAACTATGACAGTTATAGGGAAAGTCGTAGAAACTATGACAGTTGCAGAGAAAGTCGTAGAAACTATGACAGTTATAGGGAAAGTCGTAGAAACTATGACAGTTACAGAGAAAGTCGTAGAAACTATGACTGTTATAGGGAAAGTCGTAGAAACTATGACAGTTACAGAGAAAGTCGTAGAAAATGTGACAGTTACAGAGAAAGTCATAGAAACTATGACAGTTACAGAGAAAGTCGTAGAAACTATGACAGTTACAGAGAAAGTCATAGAAACTACGACAGTTACAGAGAATGTCATAGAAACTATGACAGTTACAGAGAAAGTCGTAGAAACTATGAAAGTTACAGAGAAAGTCGTAGAAACTATGACAGTTACAGAGAAAGGAACTATGACAGTTACAGAGAAAGTCATAGAAACTATGACAGTTATAGAGAAAGTCATAGAAACTATGAAAGTTACAGAGAAAGTCATAGAAACTATGACAGTTATAGAGAAAGTCATAGAAACTATGAGAGTTACAGACAAAGTGGTAGAAACTGTGAAAGTTACAGAGAAAGTCATAGAAACTATGACAGTTACAGAGAAAGTCGTAGAAACTATGACAGTTACAGAGAAAGTCATAGAAACTACGACAGTTACAGAGAATGTCATAGAAACTATGACAGTTACAGAGAAAGTCGTAGAAACTATGAAAGTTACAGAGAAAGTCGTAGAAACTATGACAGTTACAGAGAAAGGAACTATGACAGTTACAGAGAAAGTCATAGAAACTATGACAGTTATAGAGAAAGTCATAGAAACTATGACAGTTACAGAGAAAGTCGTAGAAACTATGACAGTTACAGAGAAAGTCATAGAAACTACGACAGTTACAGAGAATGTCATAGAAACTATGACAGTTACAGAGAAAGTCGTAGAAACTATGACAGTTACAGAGAATGTCGTAGACACTATGACAGTTACAGAGAAAGTCGTAGAACCTATGAAAGTTACAGAGAAAGTCATAGAAACTATGACAGTTACAGAGAAAGTCATAGAAACTATGACAGTTATAGGGAAAGTCATAGAAACTATGACAGTTACAGAGAAAGTCGTAGAAACTATGACAGTTACAGAGAAAATCATAGAAACTATGACAGTTACAGAGAAAGTCGTAGAAACTATGACAGTTACAGAGAAAGTCGTAGAAACTATGACAGTTATAGAGAAAGTCATAGAAACTATGACAGTTACTGAGAAAGTCGTAGAAACTATGACAGTTACAGAGAAAGTCGTAGAAACTATGACAGTTACAGAGAAAGTCGTAGAAACTATGACAGTTATAGAGAAAGTCGTAGAAACTATGATAGTTACAGAGAAAGTCGTAGAAACTATGACAGTTACAGAGAAAGTCGTAGAAACTATGACAGTTATAGGGAAAGTCGTAGAAACTATGACAGTTACAGAGAAAGTCGTAGAAACTATGACAGTTACAGAGAAAATCGTAGAAACTATGACAGTTATAGGGAAAGTTGTAGAAACTATGACAGTTACAGAGAAAGTCGTAGAAACTATGACAGTTATAGGGAAAGTCGTAGAAACTATGACAGTTACAGAGAAAGTCGTAGAAACTATGACAGTTACAGAGAAAGTCGTAGAAACTATGACAGTTATAGGGAAAGTCGTAGAAACTATGACAGTTACAGAGAAAGTCGTAGAAACTATGACAGTTATAGGGAAAGTCATAGAAACTATGACAGTTACAGAGAATGTCGTAGAAACTATGATAGTTACAGAGAATGTCGTAGAATCTATGACAGTTACAGAGAAAGTCGTAGAAACTATGACAGTTACATAGAATATCGTAGAAACTATGACAGTTATAGAGAAAGTCATAGAAATTATGACAGTTATAGAGAAAGTCATAGAAACTATGACAGTGACAGAGAAAGTCGTAGAAACTATGACAGTTACTGAGAAAGTCATAGAAACTATGACAGTTACAGAGAAAGTCATAGAAACTATAACAGTTACAGAGAAAGTCATAGAAACTATGACAGTTACAGAGAAAGTCGTAGAAAATATGGCAGTTACAGAGAAAGTCGTAGAAACTATGACAGTTACGGAGAATGTCATAGAAACTATGACAGTTACAGAGAAAGTCATAGAAACTATGACAGTAATAGAGAATGGCGTAGAAACTATGACAGTTACAGAGAAAGTCATAGAAACTATGACAGTTATAGACACTGAACTATATAACAGACAATATCGACAATATATATGGTAGTGAAATATGGAAATAATCTCATAAATAACGATAACAACACTCACTCCAACAACAACAACACTCACTCCAACAACAACAACAACACTCACCCCAACAACAACAACAACACTCACTCCAACAACAACAACACCACTCCCACCAACAACAACAACAACACTCACTCCAACAACAACAACAACACCACTCACTCCAACAACAACAACACCACTCCCACCACCAACAACAACAACACTCCAACAACAACAACATTCACTCCCAAAACAACAACAACACCACTCACTCCAACAACACCACCACCACTACCACCACCAACAATAACACCACCACCATCACCAGCAACAACACCACTCCCACCAACAACAACAACAACACTCCAACAACAACACTCACTCCAACAACAACAACACCACTCCCACCAACAACAACAACAGCACTCACTCCAACAACAACAACACCACTCCCACCACCAACAACAACAACACTCCAACAACAACAACATTCACTCCCAAAACAACAACAACACCACTCACTCCAACAACACCACCACCACTACCACCACCAACAATAACACCACCACCATCACCAGCAACAACACCACTCCCACCAACAACAACAACAACACTCCAACAACAACACTCACTCCAACAACAACAACACCACTCCCACCAACAACAACAACAGCACTCACTCCAACAACAACAACACCACTCCCACCACCAACAACAACAACACTCCAACAACAACAACATTCACTCCCAAAACAACAACAACACCACTCACTCCAACAACACCACCACCACTACCACCACCAACAATAACACCACCACCATCACCAGCAACAACACCACTCCCACCAACAACAACAACAACACTCCAACAACAACACTCACTCCAACAACAACAACACCACTCCCACCAACAACAACAACAGCACTCACTCCAACAACAACAACACCACTCACTCCAACAACAACAACACCACTCCCACCAACAACAACAACAACACTCCAACAACAACAACACTCACTCCCAAAACAACAACAACACCACTCACTCCAACAACACCACCACCACTACCAACAATAACACCACCACCACCACCAGCAACAACACCACTCCCACCAACAACACCACTACCACCACCACAACAACACTCACTCCAACAACAACAACAACACTCACTCCAACAACTACAACAACACTCACCCCAACAACTACAACAACACTCACTCCAACAACAACAACACTCACCCCAACAACAACAACAACACTCCAACAACAACACTCACTCCAACAACAACAACACCACTCCCACCACCAACAACAACAACACTCACTCCAACAACAACAACAACAACACTCACCCCAACAACTACAACAACACTCACTCCAACAACAACGACAACAACACTCACCCCAACAACAACAACAACACTCCAACAACAACACTCACTCCAACAACAACAACACCACTCCCACCAACAACAACAACAACACTCACTCCAACAACAACAACACCACTCACTCCAACAACAACAACACCACTACCATCACCACCACCACCAACAACAACACCACTACCACCAACAACACCACTAACACCATTACAACCATCACCACCAACAACAACACCACTACCACCAACACCACCACCACCACCACCACCAACAACACCACCACCAACAACAACAACAACACCACTACCATCACCATCACCACCAACAACAACAACAACGTAACACGACAGTAACGATAATTTTAACAATAACAGGCACAAGGCCAACTATTTCTATGCTATGTTGTTGAAGAATGTTTGATCTCGGGAGAATGAAACGAGAGGTTGATATCATATGGATGTATTCTCTGAATATTCCTCTAATATATCGCTATACTAAAATGTTTTGTACATTGGAACAAGACCAAAGATGGTGGTTTGGGTATTCGATTATATCGATCCCATGACTTGATGGTATTTTATGTTATTGACCTCAGAAACATGAAAGGTAAAGTTTATCTCAACCGAATATTGACATGAGAATCAAGAGCCGGAGTTAACATTTCCAAAGTATTTTGTCCAATAATTTAACGATTTTGCCAAACCAGTATATTTTCTGGCCACATAACCCCGGAACATGGCCACGCATTTTAACATGAAATATAGCCACTATTGTTGGCCCATATTCTACAATATTAAACCCGGGATTATGACCATGGTGGTATTTGAAACCAGAACTTATAGAGAGGTAACTAAATATCAATTTCAAATTTAGATACTAGATGAAAGGCAAAGTTGATTTCCGACGTATTTGAACTTAGAATAGAAAGAACCAGAACAAACAACACAATGGTATTTTATTGGATGCTCTACCAATTCTGGCAACCGTCTACTCTCGAACGCTCTACAGTGACTTGTGATTCCCTCACACTGCATCAGCAACTGAAATACCTCATCCATACTAATCAGTTGTTTGTTAATTCGGTTTGTTAAACCCACAAAAAGTTGTCAACATCGTCTCCTAATTTTTTGAAACCTTATATTATCAAGGCTTACTATATTTTTGTGATCGCTTTATATCTCCCTGCATGTCCCTTAACCCTTTAACATTTAAACGGGCCATATCCGGCCAGAATTGTCTCACCTCTTTCGGTTTAAACAAGCCATAACTGACTGCTTATACTTATTTTAAGGTATTGTTCTCAAAATAAATAATATCAAAATCTCATTATGTGAGATAATTATGTGAGGTAAAGCCTTTACTGTGAAAATATAATAGTATATATAGAGTAATGTAAATGTTATGTGAGATATTATGTGAGGTAAAGCCTTTACTGTGAAAATATAATAGTATATATAGAGTAATGTAAATGTTATGTGAGATATTATGTGAGGTAAAGCCTTTACTGTGAAAATATAATAGTATATATAGAGTGGTTTCTTTATTTGCCACTAGGGCACAAAAGGTAGGGACAGATACAAGGGGGGAAGTTTACATATAATTAACGAGTACAAAAATATAACAATGAAATAACAACAACAAACGAAGTCCTCAATAGGGAGGGGGCATTAACATGGGTCGCACACACCCCGGAAAAAATGTGTAACCCTTCTCCTCAGGAGCACAAAGAGTAGGTGCTCCCCTCGTCTCCTCTTTTTCCTCTTCTTTCACCTACAGGCTGATATAGAGAGAAGACCCATTCACTCTGGCCATTCTCCATACTTTCACCCACCTTTCATAAAACTTGCTGGGGTAGAGCACCTCTCTCTCCATTCTGATCCTTCTTTTAAAATGGTATTTGAAAAAGGGGACCAGTTGTTGGCCGGAGAGAAAGGTCTCTGACCTCAGCCCTTTCAGCCTCGTCCACCATACAACTTCTTTAGCCATGGCTACCACACAGAGAAAAACCGCCTCTCCTTCGTTTTTGAAAGGGGGAGGCGGTTTGATCGTGACAATGGACTCGGTGGTCAACCGGATTGGTCCCACCCTCGACAGTAGTCGTTCCACATAGCCCCACAGGTCAGCAATGCCTGGGCAGTGTACGAATGCGTGCGCAACGGTTTCGTCATCATGCACGCATCTCGGACAGATCTTATTCAAAGGATCTCTACCCAGGCTCCCATGCCTGTGGAGCTTGTCTCGAACGGGTAGAGCCCCTCGGTAGCACTGCCAAGCCAGGGACTTTTGGAAGTTGTCCATCGGTCCAGGGCCAAACGTCCTACTGAACAGACTGGCCAGTTCATCTTCCTCCATGCCTAGAGCTTCTCCGAGAGCATCGTCGCACCTGCTGCGTACCAACCCTCTATAGAATGTCGACGTGGAGTCTCCACTGATTGCCGGGTCCGCTTTCCAGAGGTCCGTGAGCGCCTGGGCACATTCAATGTGCCAGTCGCCCACTTTTCTCGGTCTTTGCTTGACCCAGGATTGCAGCTCGGTGAGCGAGACGAGTCTGGGAAAGGCTCGCCTCACAAACGGGGCCCACACCGGTTGACCGGTGAGGAATACCTGGAGGTGCCGTAGCCTTAATGCGTGTTTACGCATCTGTAGCCACGGCATCCCCAGCCCTCCTTTCGAAGGGTGTTGACAGCAGATGGATCTCCTCACCAAAGGGGTCCGCTTGTTCCAAAGAAATTGGAACAGCGCGCACTCCATTTTGGCGAGTCTTTTCACTGGGCAAGGCACGACGGTCAAGCGGTAGTAGATGACGGATGCTATATAAGTATTCGCCACCTCCGCTCGACCTTTCAGGGATAGTTTGCACTGGGCCCACTTCTGGGTGAGTGCAAACACCCTGGCCGTTACCTCGTTCCAGTTTTTCTCCACCTGGAGGTCTGGTCCGAACCAGACCCCAAGCAGCTTCACCGGGCCCTCCGTCCAGCGTCCGACGACGTCGTTGGAGGGCATCGGTTTGCCTCTCCATGTTCCGAGTTGCAAACCGACGGACTTGTCCCGGTTCAGCTTGGCTCCTGTAAACCTTTCATATTCCTCCAGTAAGGTGCCGATCTCACCGATTTGCGAGGTTTTCGACACCATTACTGTCACGTCATCGGCGTAGGCCGACGCCGCTTTCTGCAATCCCGGTTCCAAAGGGATGCCCTGCAACCGCTCCAACTTCCGCAGTAGTGGCTCAAGAGCCAGCACATACAGTAGGGAGGAGAGAGGGCATCCCTGTCGGATGGATCGCATGATTTGGAACGGCTCCGAGAGGTGGCCGTTCACCTTGACCCTTGAGCAGACGTTGCTGCTGTGCATCGCAGCAATCCAACCCCTGAAAACGGGTCCGAAGCCTGCCGCCGCGAGCACCGCATCCAGGTAACGATGGTCAACCCTATCGAAAGCTTTAGATTGATCCAAGTTGATCAGGGCCCCACCAAAGCCGGGTTCATTCCCTACCCTCTCTATGATGTATCGCATAAGGTGGATATTGTCGTGAATGGACCTGGACGGGATTGCGCATGTCTGCGCTTCTCCCACCAGGTTTCCAACGACAAGCGCCAACCTCTTCGCTAACACCTTGGCCAAAATCTTTAACTCTGTATTTAGCAGAGTTATGGGCCTGAAGTTACTTATGTCATCCCCCTTGTTCTCATCCTTCCTCACCAGCGTAACTACGCCCTTGGTCACAGAACTAGGAATTCTCCCGTTCTGCTGCCAGTTGCAGTAGACCGCTTCGAGGATATCGGAGAACAAGTCCGGCATCGCTACATATAGCTCGTATGGCAGACCATCGAGACCCGGGGATTTGCGTTTGCCGCATTGGCTCAGCGCCGCTCCTATCTCAGCAGCTGAAATCGTCCTTTCGCAGGACTTCGCCTCCGCGTCCGAGAGGCGCGGCAGACCGTCGAGGTATGGATTGAAATCCATAGTCTCACCCGGCGCGCCGCCCCTCTCGAACAGTCGTGCAAAGTGCCGCTGAAAGGCCGCACACATCTGCCCAGGTTCAAGGATCACACGCCCATCCTGGTCCTTCAAAGACCGAATCGTGGACTTGTTCCCACTTTTTGCCTCTGTCACTCGGGCCCAGCTCACAGCTTTGGCTCCCTCATTACCCAGAGCACGTATTTTACTCCTGACAACGCAGCCTTCATGCTTCACCTCAAAGAACTGGTCTAAGGCCATTCTTGATGCCAGCACGCCGGCTACATTGCCACTCCTAATCGCCTCTTCTACTCTATCTACTAATTCCCTTTCCGTCTTGTTCCTATCCCTTGCTAATTCCTGACTAAAACCTATCGATTCTATTCTAATTGCTCTCTTAAGAGAGCTCCACCACCTGTTGTTGACAATTGCCCCTGTCAAACTCTGCTTAACTAACGTGCTAATCCGTTTACTGTAAGCTTTGCTTCTCGGTAAGGACAAGTTCAGCTTCCAGTAACCGGGTCCCTGTCTATGGGTTCTATCAAGGTTGGCTATGCAGGTCACTAACTTGTGATCCGAATAGTCAACCATGAACATTTTTGGACAGCTAAATGTGTCCCTATCGTTCTCTCTAACTAGGACCCTATCTAGGTACGACCTAGATGTTCCACTGCGATTGGTCCACGTCCATAGTGGTACAGTCGGAAAATCTAGTCGATATCTATCGGCTAGGTCAAATCGGCCGATTAACCTTTTGAGGCTTTTACACCCCCCTCTATTGGCACATGCCCCTACATAGTCCCAACGTGCATCCAGGATACCATTCCAGTCCCCCACTAAAAGCAAGGAGCGGGACGTTCCCAGAAAAGTTTCCAGACGTTGGAAGTATTCCGGCCGCGCTGCCCAAAAAGGGGCGTACACAGCTATTAGTCTAAGGGCTCCACTTTCACTACTGCCGACGTCTAAAACCACCAGTCGACCCTCCGGGTCCAGGTGCACCTTCTGTATGGCGAGGCCCAGGTGTTTTCGCAGCAGAACGACAACTCCACCCCCACCCCCCGGTTGACAGAGAGATGCGAAGATCTCAAAGTCGTCGAAGAGGGGCGTCAGTTGGTGCTCGCTGCTGATCCTGGACTCGCAAATAGCCATTACATCCATTCTATGCGACCTGAGATCGTTTAAAAGTTTGCCTTGTTTCCAAGACAGTCCCAGGCCACGTACATTCAGACACCCAACTCTTATATCAGCCATGTTGGTTAAAAGAGGAAGGACCTACCTGTTCGGCTCCTGAGGAGCAGGTTGCACAATATCCATGGGCGTATTGGAGGGGTTGTTTGGTGGGGTGTTGTTCTGTGGTGGAGTGGGGGTGTTTGGTGAGGTGTGGGTGGGGAAACGTTTCAAGAGGACGCGGTTATAGGGTCGAGTACATGTTTTCCCCACGTCCTCAGGAAAGTTCTCTCTTAGTTTTGCATAGGTGTCCATTGGGAGTCTTATCATTTTTAAATGCGGTTTGTTGGCCGCGCTTGCAAAGAATTGCCCTTCAGTTTCCACCAAAGGGTCTTTGTGTATTGTTTTTACTAGTTCTTTGTTATTTGTGTTAATGTATGTATACTGTTTTATTTGTGTTGTGTTTGTTTGTTGTTCTTGTGTGTGCTTACGTTTTGTTGTATGTGTTATGTTTTGGGGTGGGGCGGATTTTGTTTGTTCTGTTTGTTTTGTTTTTGTTGGTGGTTGTGTGTTTGTTTCGTTTATGTTCGAGTGGTGCTTTCTTTTTTTCCTTTTTACAGGTTGGAAGGGTTCCCCCTCTTCGTCACTAGGTGCCGTTTCCGCTGGGTCCTCGTCCGTGCTGTCGGGTAGTGGTGTATTTTGGGGTTTTGTTGTATTTGTGTGTGTTTTGGGAGTTGTTTTGGGTGGGGCCGTGTCTTGTGTTATTTTTCCCTGTTGTTTTTGTTGTTGTTGTGGTGGTGGTGGTGGAGGTGGTGGTGGTGGTGGTGGTGGCGGTGGTGGTGTGTGGGGTGTAGGCAAAAGAGCCTTTTTTTTGTCAATTGAGGACAAGCAGCCCTTAGATGACCCCTGCTTGAACAGTAGTAACATATGGGCCTCCTACCCTCGGCTGAAATATATATAAATGTTTCTCCATCGAGGGACACCCTCTGTGGTATTCTAGCTATTCGTTCTGGTCTCATTTGGACCAGAACCTCCACGCTCAAACCGCCGAAAACGTCTGTGGTGACTTCTCCTACTGAGAGGATTCCGTCCTCGTCTTCTAAAAATCCTGTTAGTACCCAGGAAATGCATGCATTTGGCCGGATTCCGGAGACCCTTATCTTCTGCGTTCTTTTCCCTAAATATGTGGGGAAAAATGTATGTAGCTTGGAAACAATTGGTGCCACAGAGTATTTCCTGGCCGTCAATTGATCCTTCATTAGGACCGTTATATTCCCATAGAGTGGCCCTTTTTGTATGAACGATATATCACTCCACACATTTTTTAGGACCAGCTCAATCTCTTTTTGGGATAATTGAGTTGGTTTCCTTGTTATGTTGGAAATTGTTCTGAAAGATATCGTTCTTAGCGTCGTGTCTCTTTTGATTTCTTGTGGGGAGGTGATTGTGAAGTCTCCTCCTTCTTTGAAAGTTACATACTGTTTCGCTTCCTTCATCTTTTCTCTCAGAGTTGTAATGTCCAGTTGCTTGCAGGTTTGTGTTTTCCGGACCGCCTGTGCAAAGGAGGCACCAGTAGTGGGTTCGCTTTGTTTGGTGTTATCGTTATTTTTTCCTTGGTTGGTGTTGTGACTATTGCTGTTATTGTCGTTGTTGTTTTTGTCTGCGTTTATGTGACTTTCTGGGTTTTCACCCATTTTTACAAATTTTTCTTTTAATTCCGTGTTCCATGTTTCTTTTGCAGAAGTCAGGAGGGAAGACTTAGAGCCTTGTGCTTCTAGCTTCTCTGTATCACCTTTCTTAGGGGGCGTGGCTTTCACGTTAGGATGAGATGTGAAAATTCCGTCCATTTCTATTAGTTTGCCGTAATAAATTTTTAACTGGAAAATTCGCCCCAAAAAGGGGCGAAAATAAATAAACTCAAAGTTTGACGACCAAGGCAAGGGGTTAACGTATATTACAGTATAAAAAAATTAATCAAAACTCACTTTTTGAGTAAGTAAATCCGACTCGGTAGCCGAGCTTGTTCACACACGTCAACACACGTCTCTCGTATACGAGATGTTATGTGAGATATTATGTGAGGTAAAGCCTTTACTGTGACAATACAATAGTATATATAGAGTAATGTAAATGTTATGTGAGATATTACGTGAGGTAAAGCCTTTACTGTGAAAAGAGAGTAATGTAAATGTTAACGGGTTAACTTCACTTTACTATTCACTCTCTAGGGTTAGGGGTATGCTGCATTATGCAGCGAATCCTGGCAAAATACTGACTGTCGGAGCATATCCTGCTCCGGAGATTTCTTATTAATAGTGAAAACATTTAATTTAAAGAAAATATAGCTGCTATTTCTAACGAGTTAATAAACTGAGCAGGAATTTGATGGATAGGAAAGAGCTGTCGGTGAGATTAATCAACGTTAATGATATATGGCTGATATCAGAATATTAAAGCTACAAGTTGGCAAGTTGTTTCAGTTTTATAGCTTTACATCGTCTAACATTCAATCTCCAGTTGTGAACACAGCATTTAACACTTATGTCACTCGTACAACATTTAATGTCTTCATGTGTATAGCTTCTATATCAACTGAGACACACACAAACTGACACACACACACACACAGGCACACACTCACACACACACACAAACTGACACACACTCACTCACACACGCATACACACACACACACTCACTCACACACACACAAACTGACACACATTTATATATATATCAGTAGAAGCAGACATTAAACGATGATGATGATGTATCGACGATGATGATGATATATATATATATATAGTTGTGTGTGATGGTGTGTGCATGTGTGTGTGTGAGTTTGGCTGAAATTGTATCTGTATGAAGACAGAATAAAAGACATTTCTGTGCGTATGTGCTAATGCGTGTGGATGTGTACACCTGTCTCTCTAGCTGCCTATATATCTATATATAAGCATGTGTTTGTGGATGTGCGCGTGTGTATGTGTATGCATTCTTTAATGGCCAGCTACAAGACTTTCTAAATTTATGACCATAGAATAAATCTAAAACACAAAAAGACTACAGCAAAAACAAAAACAAACACAAAGATTTCCTATTGTAATTAAAGGAAGGAAAGCTTTGCCTGCCTTGTAATTGGTATATAAAGAAGTAATCGCTGATATTTAAGGGTGTAGATCCTTTTAAAGACACCATTTTTTGTTATATTCACATTTATACGGCCCACTTAGTTGAATGTTTAAATGAGTATATCTGTTCCAGAACGTTATTCTGTAAAGTTGAACAACAAAACTGAATTTGAGTCGACGAACTACATTCTCTTTTTTATACACTGTACCATTCGATCGTGTGTATATTTAACACACATACATACATACATACATACATATATATATATAGAGAGAGAGAGAGAAAGAGAGAGAGAGAGGGGGAAGTAGGTAATACGGTGAAATACTGGTGTTGGTACCGAATCAAGCACTCTATGCACAGGCAGTGTGTGTATATATATATATATATATATAGTTTTGCGAGGTTTTTGATATGAAATCGTGTGTCGAAACAAATATTGTTATACTTGGGGAAGGTCATATTGTTGTAATAATATTGCCAGAATTAATAACAGAAAACACTCACTGTTTGGTTGGTTTTCGCTTCTGTGTCTTTTATATCGGTTAATTTAATTTTTTTATTCGGTCCTCAATGTTACCATTGACTGACCAACGGTCAAAAATACAGATACAATATAGACACAAACACATATATATAGTCTAACAAACTTCTTTCGTTGCACATCTGCAACATCGTCAGTGGTGCTATTATGTTTCCTCCCGTTGTATTGTATGCCTACGCCATCTTTATTTAGTCTGTTTGGTCAGTCAGTGGTAACATTGAGGACCGAATAAAAAAAATTAAATTAACCGATATAAAAGACACAGAAACGAAAACCAACCAAACAGTGACTGTGTTCTGTTATTAATTCTGGCAATATTATTACACAAATATGACCCTCCCCAAGTATAACAATATATATATATATATATATATATATATATATATATGTGTGTGTGTGTGTGTGTACATCGTATTACTGGCGTCTTTTATAGATACCCTCTACCAGTAGTTGCGACGGGTGGACAGTACCAGAAATAGAAAGAGCAATGGAGGCATTGTTTCCTTGGTCCGATTTGACGAGTTCCACCTCACTGAGAAAGCGACTGAGCTCTGTTATCTTCTAGATCGACTTCTGTTATCTCTCATTTATACACATTGATAGATAGCCCGTTGGTTTAAACGATTAACATTTATTTGTTGGTTCAGTTAAACGTTTTGTTCGTTAAATTAAATTATGATTGACTGATAATTCCACAGACACGTGTAACCTTAACTAACTCTCGAGTATAATCAATGTAACGTGATAAATATGAGGCAAAATCAGACAATTCAATTTTTATAAAATCATTTGCTCAATCTTTCACCCAGATCGATCACTGGACCTCATGATTGCCAAATGAACTTCTACGATGCCACCGTCCACAGTCTACTATCCACATCAGGAACCACTTGCCAGGTTTACAGTGATGGAAATACGACGTTAAAAAGATGTGTTCTTTTATCAATTGCTACATGTGTGATGTTTGCAGAGAACCTTTAATAAGTATGACATGAATGTCAGGATTTGCCCTCTGTACTTGCAGAGATATTCAAAATAATATTAAGTAATTGAAGATTAATCTTTATAACTTATTTAGGGAGGAAAGAGTAATATTTGTAACTCATGTTTTCAGCACCTTCAAAATTGGTGGCATGAATTGTGGAAGTTATAGATAAAGAGGAGACCTTATTCAAACATGTAAGACAAGGAATCAACTGCATTAAAACATCCACAGACAAGATGGTGGTGTTCTACTGATGACCACTATCGTCCAACTATTTAGAATGGTTAGAGGTGGCACAAATACACCAAACTTGACCTCTACTGGGTAGAGGTGGCACAAATACACCAAACTTGACCTCTGCTGGGTAGAGGTGGCACAAATACACCAAAACCTGACCTCTGCTTGGTAGAGGTGGCACAAATGCACCAAACCTGACCTCTGGTGGGTAGCGGTGGCACAAATACACCAAACCTGACCGCTGCTGGGTAGAGGTGGCACAGCTACACCAAACTTGACCTCTGCTAGGTAGAGGTCGCACCAATACAGCAAAGCATCTTGTCGATGATCCATAACTCACCTCTTGGAATGACCATGAGAGGATGAAAATCAACCTTGACCTCAGCTGTACCTGGACTGGGGTCACAACGATCTAGTAGAAATACAGAAAGTCATTCTGTCTTACACTCTCATGACTGTAAATTCACCGACTGTTGCTATAGTTACAGCATAAATATTTCTAATTTTCTACCTTCATGCTTATGGTATTAAGTATATAAACAATAACTTGACTATTCTTTTTCCTGCAGGTGGTGACTCCGAGTAATCTTATTAAAGGCCATCTGTAACATAGGTTTGCGCTATCAAATATACTAATACACCATTTAAGTAACGAAAGAAAAAAACCTTAACCAGAGGCGTGTGAAAGGCGTCCCAACGTCCTCTCCTTGGCAACTAGAATAGGGCGTTATAGATTTAGCAAGTAACATTATAACATAAACATGAAATTAGCAATGATCTTAAAGCTTCATATGGTCCATATATACACACTTCCCATGTGAGTTGAACAGATTAACATACTAACATGCCATTGGCCCACTTTGGTTGTTTCCCTTAGTTCATTTAAATGATTTTAACATTATATCACTATTATAATGGACAACTATATTAAGTTTCGACCTTCGTTGTAATCATAACATATCATAGTTGACACTTGAAACCTTACACATGTGCTAAGTTGCATTTACACAAATACACCAGCACAAACGTGCATGCAGCCACACTCACATTGTCTCACAACTGCATAAACACTTTCCCTCCCATCTCCTGTATAAACACAGATTTACATGTGCACTTAGATTCATACAAAAGAAGACACAAAGTCCCAGAGGAACATATATGTATACTATACTTAGTTCGGACTTGCTAGGAATAGTTGCCAAATCATCTCTCTCTCTCTCTCTCTCTCTCTCTCTCTCTCTCTCTCTCTCTCTCTCTCTCTCTCTCTCTCTCTCTCTCTCTCTCTCTATCTATATCTATCTATCTATCGACTCGCTGACCGAGCTGCAGTCCTGGGTCAAGCAAAGACCGAGGAACATGGGTGACTGGCACATCGAATGTGCTCAGGCGCTCTCAAACCTCTGGCAGGCGGATCCGGCGATCAGTGGAGACTCCACTTCGTCATTCTATAGAGGGTTGGTCCGCAGCAAGTGCGACGACGCCCTCAGAGAAACTCTAGGCGTAGAGGAAGACAAACTGGCCAGTCTGTTCGGTAGAACCTTCTGCCTGGGACCAATGGACAACTTCCAAAAGTCCTTGGCCTGGCAGTGTTACTGAGGAGCTCTACCAGTTCGAGACAAGCTCTACAGACACGGGCGCCCGGGAAGGGACCCTTCGAAAAAGATCTGTCCGAGATGCGTGCGCGACGAGGAAACCCTCGCGCACTCATTTGTACACTGCCCAGGCGTTACCGACCTGTGGGGCTATGTAAAACGACTATTGTCGCGGGTGGGACCAATCCAGTTGACCACCGAGTCCATTGTCATAATCAAACCGCCACCCTCCTTCAAAAACGAAGGAGATGCGGTTTTCCTTTGTGTGATAGCTATGGCAAAAGAGGTTGTATGGTGGACGAGGTGGGGGAGGGGGGGGGGGGGGGTCAGGAACCTTTCTCTCCGGCCAACAACTGATTCTTTTTTTCAAATACCACTTTGGAAGAAGAATCGGGATGGAGAGAGAGGTGCTGTACCCCAGCAAGTTTTGTGAAGGGTGGGTGAAAGTGGCGAGAATGGCCCGAGTGAATGGGCCTTCTCTCTATATCAGCCTGTAGGTTGAGGAAAAGGAGGAAGAGAGGAAAGGGGTACAAACTCTTCGTACTCCTGGAGATGAGGGTTGCACATTTTTTTCGGGGGTATGTGTTACCCATATGAAATGTCTCCCCCTATTGGGGAAAATCGATTAACTTTTAAATTACATTTGTGATAATATTTTACACGTTCTTATTGTATGTAAACTTCCCCCTTTGTATTTATCCCCTTCTTTTGTGCCCCTGTGGCTAATAAAGAAACATATCTATCTACCTATCTATCTATCTATCTATCTATCTATCTTGATAGAGTAAGACACGCTTCGCATCGGCTCCGCTATTCCATCGGGATTTACCCTTACTATTGTAAGTACCGGATAAATTTTTTAGTGCAACACATTTGGAACACTAACCCCTGTTATTTAGGGAAACATTTTTGCATTTACCCCCTTTTTAGGGGGTAAAATAAATATCTATTTTTGCCGAAAAATTTCTTTCTTGGCAGCATGGCGGAAAAGATGGCAGACATGTCTGCCATTAGCTCTGCCACGCCCCCCAAGTCTGAAGAACAAAAAATAATTACAACAAAATTAGACATTGAAACAAACAAACAAAATGAAAAAAACAAATGTTAAGGAAAATGAGCAAACAGAAAACAAACAAACAGAAAATAATACAAATAACGACAGGGCAACTTTCGCCCAGAAAACAAAACAATCCATTACATACACACCAATTGACCTAACTGCCGCCAGAGAAAAACTGGCCGAAGCAATGAAACACATTGTTTTGGGGGAGAACGGAATGTTTTCCATTAACTCCCCCCCCCCCCAGAATTCAAGAAAGCCAGAGCAGAAAACACAGTTCTCTACAGAACTATACTGAACCAGACAAGAAAGCCAGCACAGCCCAGCCAAATGGAAATAGAGTTAGTCCTAAAAGACTATATGAAGAATATTCTCTTCATACGAAAGGACCGACTCTATGGCAGCATTTCGGTCCTAACAAGAGACAAAGAAACGGCGGAGAAGCTTTCCCTAAGCCCACTCTCGTCGACAACATATAGCTTCTATCCCTCCTACATGGGTAGAAGAACACAGAGAGTAAAAGTAAAAACAATGCTGCCCACAATGGACTTCTGGTGGGCTATTGCTGGCTTCATTGATATGGGCGAAGACACAATGCTGTCAATGGGGAAGGCAACTGGAGATGCGTTCCTGGGAATGGGCCTCGACATACTAGTCCAAATGAGGCCCGAAAGAATAGCACAAATCCCGGATCGTATCTGGCTGGATGACCTTACCCCAATAGACATAATTGTAGAGGGGAGAAGACCAGCATGCTATTTATGCATGGAAAGGGGACACGTTAAGGCTAACTGCCCGAAACGTATCCCCCAAAAAGGACTATTGCCCACACCCACCACAAACAGTACACCAACACCACCCACCTCCAAAAATACACTAATACCACACACAGCAAACAAAATACAGACACCACCAACCACAAACACAACACAAATATCACCACCACCAGCACCAAACACAAGCACGACACAAAAATCACCACCACCAACCACAACACAAACATCACCACCACCATCACCAACCACAAGCACGACACAAACATTACCACCACCACCACAAAACCCATTCCAAACAAATAATAAAAAAAACAGTAACAAATCTACCCCTCCCGCAAAAAAAAAACAACCACACAACACGTCCCTCCCACCTAGCGCTGAAGAGTTTCCCCCAACTTCTGAAGAAGAAGGAGGAGAAGCCTTCAGACAAGTTAAAAGAAAAAAAAGAAAACACACACCCAGCACACCACAAATAACCCACACACAAACACCAACTCCAATCAAAAACACCCCACCCTCAACAAACAAAAATAAATCTGCGCCTCCCCTCTCCGAAACATTGACAGCATCACAAAAAAAGACGTTGCAATACACATATATAAATAAAGAAAACAAAAAACTGGTTAAATTAATAAACAATAACCCTATGGTGCAGACCGAAGGGCCAAACTTTATCTCAACAGAGAACTTCACCCATTTAAAAATGATAAAGGTCCCTCTGGACCTTTATCGTTCCTTAAAAGAACAATTTAGACGGGACGTGAGCCCCCCCTGTTTAAAACCGTTGAATCGCGTCCTCTTGAAAGATTTCCCCATAACCGCCCCTCTCCCTGACACAACTCCAAATACCCCAACCCCACCACACACGTGTACCCCCACACCACCACAAAACATCCCTCCACCCAACACACCTGATGCCATGGAAATTACACAACCCGGAGAGGTAAGTGCTTTTCTTTCTTCACTTTCAACACCAAAATAGATCAATTGAGAGTTGGCTGTTTGAACGCGCGTGGCCTGGGCTCAGCTTGGAAGCAAGCAAAGCTTCTAAGTGACCTCAGGTCACAAAGTATAGATGTGATGGTTGTTTGCGAGAGTCGGATCAGCAGCGTGAGACAGCTGGCGCCCGCCTTCGATGACTTTGAGATGCACGCATCTCTCTGTCAACCCGGAGGCGGGGGGGGGGGAGTTGCCGTACTGCTGGATAAACGTCTGACTCTCGACGTACAGATTGTTCACTCGGACCCGGGGGGTCGATTACTGGTGCTGGACGTCGGAGGCGGTGAAGGCGGGGCTTTCAGACTGGTCGGTCTTTATGCTCCCTTCGGGGCGGAAAGAGCCGACTTCTTCCAGCGTCTGGAGACTTTTCTAGGAACGTCGCGTTCCCTGCTTTTAGTGGGGGACTGGAATGGAATCCTAGATGCGCGTTGGGACTATGCAGGGGCATGTGCCGATAGAGGGGGTGTAGCAGCCTCAAGGGGTTACTCGATCGATTCGACCTGGTCGATAGATTTCGACTAGATTGTCCAACTGCGCCAACCTGGACCTGGGCAAACCGCAGTGGACAATCTAGATCGTACCTAGATAGGTTTTTGGTTAGGAGTAAGGATAGGGACGTATTTAGTTGTCCAGAACTGATCATGGTTGGCTATTCAGATCACAAATTAGTGACCTGCGTGGTCAACCTTGATAGAACGCATAGACAGGGTCCCGGTTACTGGAAGATGAACTTGTCCTTACCGACAAAGAAAGATTACAGAAACCGGATTAGTAGCTTAGTTAAGATGCGGTTGACGGGAGCGATCGTCAACAGTAGGTGGTGGATATCTCTAAAGAGAGAGATTAGAGTAAGTTCGATAGGTTACAGTAAGGAACTAGCGGCGAATAGAAATAGGAGGGAAAGGGAGTTAACAGATAAACTAGAAGAGGCGATTAGGAGCGGAGACGTAGCTAGAGTGTTAGCGACGAGAACGGCATTGAGCCAGTTCTTTGACGCGAAGCACGAAGGCTGCGTTGTCCGAAGTAAAATACGTGCTTTAGGAAACGAGGGGACCAAAGCTGTTAGCTGGGCCCGCGTGACAGAAGCCAAGAGTGGGATTAAATCCACCATTCGGTCTTTGCGAGACCAGGATGGACGGGTGATCCTTGAACCTGAGCGAATGTGCGAGACCTTTCAAAGGCACTTTGCTCGACTGTTCGGAGGTGGCGGGGGGCCGGACGGGGATGTGGACTTCGGTCCATACCTCGACAGTCTACCGCGTCTTTCGAGCGGCGAAGCGGAGTGCTGCGAAAGGCCAATCACAGCCACTGAAATCGGGGAAGCGCTCAGCCAATGCAGCAGACGCAAATCCCCGGGTCTCGATGGTCTACCATACGAACTTTATTTAGCTATGCCGGTCTTGTTCTCCGAACTCCTCGAGGCTGTCTATTGCAACTGGCAACAGAACGGGAGAATTCCCTGTTCTGTGACCAAGGGCGTGGTCACGCTAGTGAGGAAGGACGAGAGCAAGGGGGACGACTTAAGTAACTTTAGGCCCATAACTCTGCTGAATACAGAGTTACAGATTTTGGCCAAGGTGTTGGCGAAGAGGTTGGCGCTTGTGGTGGGTGGTTTGGTGGGAGACGCGCAGACATGCGCTATCCCGTCCAGGTCTATTCACGACAACCTCCACCTCATGCGATACATCATAGAGAGGGTTGGCTACGAACCCGGCTTTGGTGGGGCCCTGATCAACTTGGATCAATCTAAGGCGTTCGATAGGGTCGACCATGGTTACCTGGATGCGGTGCTAGCGGCGGCGGGCTTCGGACCCGTTTTCAGGGGCTGGATTTCTGCCATGCACAGTGGCAACATCTACTCTAGGATTAAAGTAAACGGCTACCTCTCGGAGCCGTTTCAAATCACCCGATCCATCAGACAGGGGTGCCCCCTCTCCTCCCTTCTGTACGTATTGACTCTCGAGCCACTGCTGCGGAAGTTGGAGTTGCTGCGGGGCATACCCCTGGAACCGGGATTGCACAAAGCGGTCTCGGCCTATGCCGACGACGTAACAGTAATGGTGGCGGACGCCTCGGAAATCGGGGCGATCGCCACCCTACTGGAGGAATACGAAAGGCTGACGGGGGCTAAGCTGAACCAGGACAAGTCAGTCGGTTTGCAACTCGGAACGTGGAGGGGCAAACCGATGCCGTTAGACGGTGTCGTCGGGCGGTGGACGGAGGGCCCGGTGAAGCTGCTCGGGGTCTGGTTCGGACCGGACCTCCAGGTGGAGAAGAATTGGGGCGAGGTGACGAGCAGGGTGTTTGCGCTGACCCAGAAGTGGGCCAAGTGCAAACTATCACTGAAAGGTCGGGCGGAGGTGACGAACGCTTACATAGCGTCCGTCATCTACTACCGCCTGACCGTCGTGCCTTGCCCCAAGGAAAAGCTCACCATCATGGAACGCATGCTCTTCCAGTTCCTCTGGAAGAAGCGGCCTCCCATGGTGAGGAGATCCATCTGCTGCCAGCACCCTTCGAAAGGAGGGCTGGGTATGCCGTGGCTGTTGATGCGTAGGCACGCATTGAGGCTACGGCATCTACAGGTATTCCTCAACGGTCAGCCGGTGTGGGCCCCGTTTGTGAGGCGAGCCTTCCCACAGCTCGTCTCGCTCACCGAACTGCAATCCTGGGTGAAGCAAAGACCGAGAAAACTGGGCAACTGGCACACCGAGTGTGCCCAGGCGCTCACGGCTATCTGGCAAGCGGACCCGACTGTCAGTGGAGAATCCACCTCGACATTCTATAGAGGGTTGGTGGCTAGCAGGGGCGACGACACCCTTGGAGAGTCGCTAGGCATGGAGGAGGACGAACTGGCCAGCCTGTTCGGTAGAACTTTCGGCCCGGGACCCATGGACAACTTCCAGAGGTCCCTAGCCTGGCAGTGTTACCGGGGGGCTCTGCCCGTTCGAGAAAAGCTCTACAGACACGGGCGCCCGGGCAGGGATCCCGCGAAAAAGATCTGTCCCAGATGCGTGCGCGACGAGGAAACCGTTGCGCATGCACTGGTACACTGCCCGGGCGTTGCCGATCTGTGGGGCTACGTCGAACGACTGCTGTCGCGTGTGGCGCCGATTCGATTAACCGCCGAGTCTGTGGTGAACATCAAGCCGCCTCCTCCCTTCAGAAATGAAGCAGAGGCGGTCTTTCTGTGCGTAATAGCCATGATGAAAGAGGTTGTGTGGTGGACGCGCCTGAAAGGTCTGAGGTCGGGTGACTTTCTCTCCGGCCATCACCTGGTTTACTTCTTCCGATACCACTTCGGAAGAAGAATCAGGATGGAGAGAGAAGTGCTTGGTCCCAGACAGTTTTATGAAAGGTGGGTGAAAGAAGCGAGAATGGCCCGTGTAAATGGGCCTTCTCTCTACATTGTTCTGTAGGTGAAGAAGTGAAGAGGAAAGGGGGAGCGCCTCCTCTCTGGGCTTCCCCCGCGAAAAGAGTTGCACACTTTTCGGGGGTATGTGCAATCCCCAACACGCCCCCTCCCTTTTGAGGACTTTTTATTGTTATATTATTATTGTTATTCCTTTTTTCTTTACTCGATTTATGTAAACTCCCCCACTGTGTAAATGTCCCCTTCTTTTGTGCCCTCGTGGCAAATAAATAGAAATTTATCTATTTATCTATATATTTCTTTCTCACACCCAGTCTCTCCAAACGGACAACTTTGCGCTGTCCAAAGTGTCGCCGAAGATTCAGTTCTTCGCTCTGCAGTCATTTCTCTGGACATGAAGACATGCATGTGTGTTGAGTGACGCTCCACCGACCAAATCTACCTGCTAAACCAGTTCACATACAAACTGATAGAAGTTCAACACTGACCAGAAATAAATATAACAGCAATGATGGCTGGTGTGAAACATCCCTTGTCTATGTTAAAGTCAATTTGAACGGAACAACTATCGCCAGGGGGATAACTATTGTAAAAACGGACATTCTCGGTATCATCCATGATTTTATCGAGATTTAAATGTGAATTAATTTAGTTGGCTGTCTTTGGGAGACAATTAGTGAAAACTTGTATGAGCAAGCTGGTTTCAATATAGGAGAGTGCATTGGTGTATGTGTCTGTGTATCTGTGGCTATATATTTGTGTGCGTGTTTGTGTGAGTGTGTTTGTCTGTCTGTGCGTGCGCATATATATATATATATATGTGTGTGTGTGTCTGTCTGTGTATCTGTGCGTAAATATTTGTATGCCTATTTGCGTGAGTGTGTTTGTCTGTCTGTGCGTGCGCATATATATATGTGTGTGTGTGTGTGTGTGTGTGTGTGTATGTGTCTGTCTGTGTATCTGTGTGTAAATATTTGTGTGCGTGTTTGTGCGAGTGTGTTTGTCTGTCTGTGTATGTGCATACATATGTGTGTGAGTGCGTGTCTGTATGTGTATATATATATATATATATATACGTGTGTGTGTGTGTGTGTGTATGTCTGTCGGTCTGTGTGTGTGTGTATGTGTGTATGTCTGTCGGTCTCTGTGTGTGTATGTTTGTCGGTCTCTGTGTGTGTATATATGTATATTTGTGTGTGTACGTGTGTACATATCTGCCTCTAGTGAACCAACGTCTGTGGTTTTGCGTTGAATTAGTCTATTGACCTAGGTTTGCTAACAAATTGGCCTGAGACAATGAAAGAGGTAGATTTAAACTGTAATAGGATAACACGAATAACAAAAACTACATTTATTACTTGAAAAGTACAGAGAATAAAAGTATAAATTTCTAGCTTTCAACTTTCAAGCCTCTGATAATCTCTTTATTCTCTTTACTTCCTCTTTTTCTTGTTTTCCTTTATCTTTCCATCGGAATCTCCACTTCTTTTCTTCCCCCCCTCTCTCACTTTCCTTCTACACTCAATAATGGACACATAATTCAATATCTTGGGTGAGAATTGTGGTTAATTGAGGAATAATTCAGAATTATGTCTTAATTACATTGGAGAGACACTGCAAATATATTATTTAAATGTTTGTCGCAGCGTCCATGATACCTCCGTAATTCATTAGTCTGCGTTTCTGCTGCAAATTAAATTAGTAGTTTTAGTTCTGCAGCTACACTACTAAGCTGGAATCACCAAGATTTACTGCGATAACAAATAGACATTAAAACATGTTTTACTAACTCTAACAACATCATGTAAGATGCCATCAGCTTTTATCACGTTACACTTTCCACTTCATCACTATTGTAATAAATTACTAAATTACCACTTTCGTTTAATGATGTTATATATATATAACACACACACACACACACACACACACACACACATATATATATATATATTAGAATTGGTGCTCTGAAATAGCGATATATATATGAATGTATATACAGTGTATTTTGCAATACACTGTATGCTTTATTAATAGCATTTTGAAGACCTTACGCTATTGTTTTAAAGTAGTGACTATGTCATTTACTTCTCTTTTCAGCAAACAAAGGGAGATAAGCTGACAGATCTGTTTCGTACTGTTGGTAATCCTCAGAGCTCAGTACTCCCTTTGCCGCTTATCTCCCTTTGTTTGCTTGTCCTCCCTTGATTGCTGAAAAAAGAAGTAAGTGACATAGTCAATACTTTAAAACAATAGCGTAAGGTCTTCAAAATGCTTTTAATTAAGCATACAGTGTATTGCAAAATACACTGTATATACATTCATATATATATATATATATATATATATATATATATATATATATATATATATATATATATATATATATATAGTGAAAGAGTGAAGAATAACATGGTCGGCTGTACAAAAAGGATTTTATTTATAATATTAACAATTGTTTCATTGATCAGGTAAGTCTAAAGGCCGCTAATCACTCGAAGTTGCGTCACTCGACCTTAAATACAGTGTTTGTCTCTGATCAAATCATCGGAATATTGGAGGGTTTAACACATGGCATTTGTATTTATAGAATAACCTGCATAGGAATTCTCGCGAACTCATTATCTAACTACGGAAACCTCTTGTTGAGTCAAACAACGCCGTACGTTAAACATATCTGCCGTACAGAGTACTCACAACCACTAACTGGTTTCACTATAGCGATAACTTGTTATCCCATACATATCTATATCTATATATATGTATATATATGTTAGGTAATTCCAAAGGAAAAGCAAAGGAAAAAAGAGTGCTCTATGTATAGAACAGAGCTATTTAATAACATCTCTGTCTGACGACCGATCCAGGCGTCTGCAATCCAGAAATATTTGGTAATGGCGTAGTTATATTTTGTGTTGTTCAATTTCTAATTAAATATATGTATATATATATATATATATATATATATATATATATATATATATATATATATATATACATACATACATACATAAATACATACATACATACATACATACATACATACATACATACATACATACATACATACATACATACATACATACATATAGATATTTATTTATTTATAATAAGGATAGTGAAAGTAAGGAGTATATGTGGACAATCCTTAGAACTGAGTTTCTCAGAAAGTTTATAAGCTTGATACACAAACATGTAACCTCTCCCTTCTACCTTTTAAGGCCTTAAATATTTGAAGGATCGCTAGGACAATGCACATGGCTTTCAAAAGCTATACGGGTAACAACAGATGGATCTGTCTGAAGAGAAAATACGGCTGTAATACATTTGAAAATGACATTTAGACTGATGAAGATATTAAATAAATATAACCAGTGACGATAAAGAGAAGCTTTACTAGCCATCAACACTGGGTGGGGGTGGACAGGAGAAAGAAATCACATCTCGTGGGTTACTGCAGTGCTACAATCACATTAAGTAAATTTAGAATCAGACCCGGTCTCAGGTTTGCAGTAGGGTTGAGTTTTTGAAAGGAAGTAAAAGATCAACATGGTGGCCATGTTAAATGGTGTTAGTTGATTGGTGGAATTGATGAACTATTGACTAACATGCTATTGTGGTATTTTTGGCATTGATTTTGGTTCTTTACATTCAATATTAACGGGTTTATATATATATATAAGGCGTGTGGCTGAGTGGTTAGAGAATTGGATTCGCAATCGTAAGGTTGTGAGTTCGATTCCTGGACCAGGCAATGCGTTATGTCCTTGAGCAAGACACTTTATTTCACGTTGCTCCTTCTACCTGGAGTTGCGACCGATAGATAGTATTAGCAATTGAATTGGAAAGACCAACGGAAACATTGTTCCCTCGGTCCGATTTGACGAAAGTCGATCGTTCCATATAATATATATATATATATGATTTAAATATTTACCTGTACATAATGGTATTACCGGTGGTTTCGCTTTACAAAAGGTTAAAGATTCAGAGAATTTCTAACGGAAAAGTAAAGTTCATCAGATAGCTATTTCCATACAGTAGGAACTAGTCCCACACCCTGAAAATATATTGCCAACTACCAGCTAGTATGAGTAAGGCCGTTAGAATGACCCACACAGGAAATGGCCAGTAGAAAAAGCGGGAAATATTACAGACTCGTTAATGGCAATTCTGCTAAAAAAAATAGCAGTAAGCAGCAACGAATTTTTTTCTCTACATAGATAGGAGAATTCATAAAATGAGGTAAATATCACTCTGAGTACTAAGTACCCATATATATATATATATATATATATATATATATATAGTAAAAAATTGAAGGGGAACAAAACAGAGAGGCAGTACGAACAAAGGTTTATTAGTTTCACGCTCTTGAGAGTGGGGTGGTGGTGGGACACGACATTTCGGGCATAAGCCCTTCTTCAGGTGAAAAGTGTGTGTGAAGAGAGTTCCAAGGGAGTGTAGGGGAGTGGTGGAGAAACATATATAAAAAAGTGGGTGAGAGGAAACGGTACAAATGAAATTAAATATAAAAGCATAATAAAAATAAAAATAAAAATAAAAATAAACATGAAGTAAAACAGGTGGTGGAAGGGTGTGGGACGTGTAGGGGTGGTGGTGAGTGGAGTGGGGAGAGGGAAGCGGCGTGTCCGAGCGGGGAGGGCTGAAGCTGGTGTGTG
The DNA here is from genome assembly GCA_964016885.1 of Eledone cirrhosa. NCBI lineage: Eukaryota > Metazoa > Mollusca > Cephalopoda > Octopoda > Eledonidae > Eledone > Eledone cirrhosa. The sequence goes on along the minus strand of OZ024742.1, from coordinate 7,355,506 downwards.
TGTGTAGGTGTACGTGTGTGTGTGTGTGTGTGTGTAAGTGAAAGTAAGTGTTGGGGAAGAACGGGGTTGCATGTTCAGGAAAAGATGTGTGTGGGGTGGGGTGTAGCTCGGTGTGTGTGTGTGTGGTGATGGGGGTGGTAGTATACTGGTGGTGGGGAAAGGGTTGAATGCGGGTGTTAGTGGGGGTCAGTGGTGGTAGAGTGTGTAGAGTGGGTGGTGTAAGTTGGTGTGTGTGTTCGTGTGAGTGGGGGTTTTTTTTTGGGGGGGGGGTGTTAGTGATATTAGTTGCGTGTAGAGGGGTGGTGTAAGTGGGTGTCTGTGTTCGTATGCGTGGGGTCGGAGGGATGTTAGTGATGTTAGTTGCGGGGTGGTGGGGTGGATGTGTGGGGGTGAGGGTTAGTGGTGGTTGTAGGGTGTGTGTTTAGTGTGGACGTGTGTATATATGTACCGGTGGGTGTGTGCGTGTGATAAGGGGAGGGGGGGGGGCGAGAATCAAGGAGGGATGTTACTATGTTAGTTGGAGACGGGTGGTCGGTGGTGGGGTGGAGTGGAGGTGTTAGTATTGTTAGTTTTGGGGTGGGCGGTGAAAAGGAGGAGTGTGTTAGTGGTGTTAGTGGGGGATATATGTGTGAGGATGGTGGAGGGCGGTCGAAGGCTAAAGGAATAAGGGTGGGGAGTTCAGGCCGGGGGGAGTGTGGGTCTGTATGGTGAAGATGGTTCATTGTTCGACCCTGAGGAGAGTGGTGGGCGTTCCGTGGCATTGGAGTAGGCCACAGACTGTGAGGTGGTGCGCGGAATGTTCAGGGGCACCAAAGTGGCGGGCGATGGGGGAACTCCACCGAGAAGAATATCTTGGAGGTGTTCAGTAAACCGGTCCGCTAGGCGACGTCCAGTCTGTCCGACATAGCGAAGTCCATAGACTAGGTTGGATGGAGATGCAGCGGAAGGCATGCCGGATAGAGAGAGAGTGGCCGTTGGGACCCTGGAAGGTGGTGGTGTTGGTGATATGGGGACAGGTGTTGCAACGGGGCCTGGAACAGGGAAGGGAACCGGGGGGGGGCTTGGGGGGTAGGGAACTGTGGATGAGGAGAGTGCGGAGATTGCGTGCGCGTTTGAAGGAGGGGAGTGGCGAGAGGGGTCGAAGGCGACGGAGATGTCTAAGAAGTGGACGTGGGTGGTGGAGATAGAGGGGGTGAAGTGGAGGGAGGGGAGGAAGGAGCAGAAGAAGGAGAGAAAGGAGTCGAGCTGTTCTCGGGTGAGGGTCGTTGCTCCGATACAGTCGTCGATGTAACGACCGTATAGTTCGGGCGTGGGGCCGGTGTACAGGGCAAAGATTTGGGCCTCAACATGGCCAACAAAAAGGTTGGCATAGATTGGGCCCATTTTGTACCCATGGCTACCCCCGTGAGCTGTTGGTAAAACTCACCCGAGAAGGAGAAACAGTTGAGGGTGAGGACCAGCTCGGCGAGACGATAGGGGGTGGGGGTGGAGGGGATGTCGGAGGGGCGAAGGTTGAGGTAGTGCTTGAGGGCACGTAGGCCGTCGGCGTGGGGGGATGACGGTATAGATATCTAGGGTGAAGAGGAAGGGATGTGGGCCGGGTGGGAAAGTGAAGGAGTCGAAAAGGCGCAGGGCGTGGTTGGTGTCGGAGATGTGGGAGGGGAGGGTGGTGACAAGGGGGACGAGGATGGAGTCAAGAAAGGCGGAGATGAGTTCGGTGGGGAAGTTGCAAGCGGAGACGATGGGGCGGCCGAGGTTGTCGGGTTTGTGGAGTTTGGGGAGGAAGTAGATGGTGGGGGTGCGGGAGGTGCGGACGATGAGGTGGGAAACGGTGGAGGGAGGAGGGAGGAGGAGACAAGGTTTTGGATGGTGGAGGAAACTTGTTGGTAGAGGGCTGTGGGATCGGAGGGTAGAGGGCGATAGAAGAGGGGGTTACGGAGCTGTGAGGGCTTCAGCCGTGTAGAGGTCCACGCGCCACACCACCACGGCGCCTCCCTTGTCCGCCGGTTTGATGACGATGTCATCTCGGATACGGAGGGAGCGGAGAGCGAGGAGTTCGCCCCGTGAGACGTTATTCCGTTTGGAACGGTGGCGGAAGTCGAAGCGATTAACTGCGCTACGGCTGGCATCGACGAACGCGTCCAGGGTGCTAAATTGCACTGGGGCCGGCGTCCAAGATGATGGTCGTCGGCCCAAGGCGAGAAACGGGTCTGGGTCGTTCGGAGCCGGTGGCGTTCGGCCGAAATGTGCCTGTAGCTTCGTGCGACGCACGAATGGCTCGACTTCCGTTCGGGTGCGGAACTCGTCGCTGTGCGGTGTGTGGGGTCTGAAGTGAAGGCCTCTACTGAGGAGTGAGCGCTCAGGTTCGGAGAGGGGGTGGTCAGGGGGTATGGTGACAAACAGTGGTGGGGTTTGGGTATGTGGGGGAGGAGGGAAGGGTGTGGTGAGGGGTGAGGTGGAGGGTGGAAATTGGGTAGGTGTGTGGGTTGAGGGAGGGGTGAAGAGTGGTGGGGATGGGTGGGATGGGTGTGGGGGGTTCATAGGGATGGGCGGGTGGTGGTGGATGGGGGTGAATGGGGGGAGTGAGTGTAGCTTACGGGCTTTGGTGGAGGTGAGGAAGGAGAAGAGGTCGTGGTTGAGGTTTTGGATGAAGAGGAGGATGGCGTGGGCGAGGAGGGGGTGGCAGGCGGAGTTAAGGCGGAGGAGGGTGGGGGTCAGTTGGTAGTCAAGTTTGCGGATGGTGGAGCGGGAGGCGCGGATGGAGTTGCGCATTATGAGGTGCGACGATCGGGTGAGGATACTTTGGGTGGAGGGGGAAGCAGGGGGCTGGTGGAAGTGTAGACGGAAGCCGAGGGTGATAAGGTGGAGGTGGAGGCAGTGGCTGAGGAAATGGATGTGGCTGGAGTGCCGGGTTTTGGCGAAGAGAAGGTAGGAGAGTTGAAGGGCCGAAGGGAGATAGCAGGGTGGTAGGATGGGGTGAGGAAAAGTTTGAGGCTGGTGTGGAGTTGGTGGAGATAAGATCTCAGGCTGGGCATGGTGGGCGTGGAGTGAAAGCAAGGGGAGGAATGAGAAGGAAGGTGTGTGAAGCGGTGGGGGGGGGGGGGGGAGTGCGAGTGATAGGCAGAGACGGGAAAGGGAAAATCAAAGAGAAATAACGTAAGGAGAGGAGAGTATACACAGGAAAATCATAGACAAAAAATCATAATCGTAAAAACACAGGCAATCATGGACAGAAAATAATAGACAGAAATAAACAAGTACAGTAAATAAATCAATCAAAGGTAATGCAAAGAAAGGAAAAACAAGTTGTGGGAAGGTGTGTGGAAAGTTCAGAGAGTGGTCACGGCGGATTAGATCGGGGTTGAGCCGGTAGTCAAGGTCGTATTCCAAAGGTATGGAAGCCGTGGGTGCGTGTATTGTATAGTAAAAAATTGAACGGGAACAAAACAGAGAGGCAGTACGAACAAAGGTTTATTAGTTTCACGCTCTTGAGAGTGGGGTGGTGGCTGTTGAAAGAGATATTGCTATACTTTGGGAGGATCATGCTGCCAAAAGAACACATATTTATATATCAGAGTTGTAATTTGGTTTAAGCATTGTGGAATAGGAAACATAAATTTAAATAATTATGAAAACCATACAATGAAGTAGAAAGAAAATCAAGAATGTTAAGATAACAAAAGAATCTTACCATAACAAATTTGATAATCCCAAATATTTTCGGGTTTAACAATCTATTGTTAAGGGAGTATCCCTATAAGAGACTTCACTTGATAATGGGTTTTTAAACCCGAAATATTTGGGATTATCAAGATTCTTGTGTTATGTTGTGTGTTGTGTGCTTAGTTTGGTATGCGCAAACCAAGAATACAAGACACAAAAACACGATGGTGTAAGACAGAACAAGGAGAGATACAAAATAAAAACCTAGTCCCTGGGGAGGTCACAGAATATGTAACGAAAGAGCTTTGACAATATATAAACAACCTTACGGTTATCGAACCAACCAACCAACCGGAAATTTATAATAAATTGAAGTGAAAACCAATAGGCGCGTGTGTTTTTATTGGCAGCATGACCCTCCCAAAGTATAACAATATCTGTTTCAACACACGTTTTCAGATAAGAAATCTCGCTAAACAAATTCAAGAACGAATATATATATATATATATATATATATATAAATGTAATCTGAGTTTTTCGAATATTAATAATAACATTCGATTCGTTTGCAATTATGCAAACAAGCCTCAATTTTATAGCCATGTCAGTAGAATGAACCCTTCACTCTTGCTCTTGTGTTGGCATGTGAACAGAACTGCAGACACAAATGTTTCTGGGTATCACCCTTCTTCAGCACAGCTCACTGTTCACCTGCCAACTGTCAGAGCTAGTGAAAATATATGCTTTAAAATATAGGGTTTAGTTTTTAATTTTTAGTTTTTAATTCCTATTAATTCTTTTTAATTGTAATACTCAACATTTGATAAGATGAATATTAATAATACATCGAAACCAGTAATACTTTATATACTTTATATACTTTATATACTTTATATACTTTATATACTTTATATACTTTATAAAACTTTTTTTTAAAAGAATTGTCACTCTCATTTTTTCAATAATGTCATTTTGACGAATCAAAGAAAGGAAAAAAAAAAGAAAAACAGACCCTAAAATATATTTTCCATGGTATTTCCAACTTCACCTTTTCTCTCTCTCTCTCTCTCTCTCTCTCTCTCTCTCTCTCTCTCTCTCTTTCTCTCTCTCTCTCTCTGTATATATATATATATATATATATATATATATATATATATATATATATATATATATATATATATATATGTATGTATATATGTATATATATATATATATGTATATATATACATAAATATATATATATATATTTATATATATATATATATATATGTAAGTATGTATGTATACGTACATACATATATGTATACAGACGTACAGTAGTATGTATATATATATACATACATGCACACACACACATATATATATATATATATATATATATATATATATATATATATATGCACGTATCGGTTTACCGAAAATTTATTATAATGCTCGGTTTGTTTGTTTGTAAACAAACAAACAGCCCGAATTACGCCGGACACTGTTTAGGCAACCACGTCACCTTTTTGTTCAACACTGACACAGCAACGATGTACTAGTTTCAAGCTTATTAGCTATCGTCAGCATCGTATACCTTCCTGCCAGATGGTTGAACGTCTGAAAGTATATACTTTCCTTATGCATATTAACGGCTGAGCAGCCTAATTTGCATATCGAGTGAGTTCAGTCGGCCGGGCACACCGAAAACGATAAATGGAATAGAATGAAACTAAATTTCATTTCTCAATCTTAGTACGGCTGTTACTTAAATGTAAGTATGTATGTATGTATATGTACATACATATATGTATACAGACGTACAGTAGTATGTATATATATACATACATGTACACATATATATATGCACGTATCGGTTAAGTAAGTGCCGTACTAAGAGTGAGAAATGAAATTTCGTTTCATTCTATTCTATATATATATATATATATATATATATATATATATATATATATATATATATGCACACCCAGATTGATGGGCATATAGAAATATTGGACTACCATGGTTGAGGTAATAAGGAAATTAATGTTTCAGCAAGCAAAATATATGATACATTTGATCATATGGTGTTGAAACGGAAGGACTGGAGATCGGTGTGTCATAATGGGATCAGGAAATTCAAGTCTTGTTGTGTCCTTAGGCATAAGAAGCAATAGTGGGATGAGAAAAAGTATTATCAAACACAACAACAATATTATCCAGTAAACCTTACCCTTGCTCGGCCTGTAAACTTGCTTGCATATCTTTGGCAGGGAAAAAAATGAGAAACCCGACATAAACATCCAAACTGAATGAACTGAAAATATTGTTTGGATCATCATATGTGGAAATGGACGAGAGAGCCCATCATATATATCTAGAGAGGTGTATATATATGTATGATGTTAACGTGTAAGAACAACAATTGCTGTTATGTGACAATATATAACTAGATATTAATGAAACTTCTTCATGTTTCAGTTGTATTTCAGAACTAAATTATGAAATAGTAATTTCGAGAAACATCCAATTTCGTTCTACAAGACATGTAATGTCATATTCGTGCTCTCTCTCTTAGGATTTTTTTTCCACTTTGAATTTAACCAGATTCTAGTCACGTTTAATTATAAAAATAAAAAATGATATTTTAGTTTTTAATGATTTAGCAATTTACGCAAACACAGAAACACACACACCCACACACACACACACACACACACACACACACACACACACACACACACACACACACACATACGTCTCTGTGTGTATATATCTACCTGTATGTATGTATGTATCTTTTGTATATATGTACACATATATATATGTGTGTGTGTGTATCTATGTATATATATATACATATATGTATGTATATATATATATATATATATATATATATATATATGTGTGTGTGTGTGTGTGTGTGTGTGTGCGTGCAATATGTGTCAGAGAGAGTGTGTATGCATATATGCATGTGTATGCATGCATGTGTGTGTGTGTGTGAATACATATATTTTCAGTTTGACATGTGTATCTTTTAAATATTTATATGGACACACAAAGAGTGAGACTCGCAATCGTCATTGAACTCTATCTATATATTGGTAGATGTTTCACATATATATGTATAAATACATTTATATATTCATTTCATATAAAAAATTGACTTCTACAGGAATAGAAATGTTTCATTAGTTTGAAATCATCAGAAAAGTTTTAATAATTTCAAACAAATATTACTCTTTATGTATTGCAGTAGTAATTTCTATGGGAGATAAATTTGTAGCACCACTGTTAATGTATTGAATACATGTAAGTCCATTAATTTAACTCGTACTGCTTTATTATCCGTTTAAACGAACACAATACCTCATCGTTCGGTGTAGTTATAAACACATCAATTCACAAGATTTCTTCTGCAAGAAATGCAGCGGAAAATGTACCTCCTGAAAGCAAATATTTATGGTAGCCAGCGCATACTGGGTTGATCACATGATTTCCATACTGATCACAATTCTATATCTTGTAAAGTTTTCCTCTGAGGTAGCTTTTAAAATTCGAAAATTTATTAGGAATATTATATTTCCACCCAATCTATCTTAATTAATAGAAATAGATTAATTCTGAGGTGATATTAAAATGATAGTTGATTTAATACCTCATTAGATAATTTCACTGATGTATTTTTACGGTATTTAATTGAGGAATGAATGCTACAAGTTAACAGAGACTTATTCGTTCCGGCTCTCTGCGCTCTGTGTGTTTAAATAATTTGCCGTTTAACCTTTCAATGTCGATACAAAAATACCAGTCAACTACTGAGGTCGATTATTTCTCCGTATCTCTTCCTCACTTCCTAGCTTTCACCCTTTCCGTTTTTTTCTTTAGAAGAACTGAGCTGTGTTTAGAGAGGTGTTTTTCGCCACCATGTTTAAAGCACCTTAAATACGCCGTATGTCATGATAGCGCCCCTAGGTCTTCGTTAAGTGTTAAGGGTCAATACATACAATTAAGGAATGATATATCTCCTTCGGGTGAGGACAATATACTGCTATACTCTAACGTTTTACAGAGATTAATAATATTTGCTGCTGCTATAATTATTAACATTATATTTTATTCTGATAGTTCAAAAGATGATGAATTGAAAAATATTTATTTGTTCGCAATAATTTACCATCAGGATGAGGCCAAAATAATTAATTTTCTGACTGCAAAGATTAATTAAAATGGCCTTAGATATCATTTTTTATAAAGCAACATAGAATTTTTGTAAAATAAAATCTATATTAGTTATATTAGAATACAGCTGAAATAGTGAGGGAGTTAACTACTATACCTTGTCAAATATGCTGGTAGTTACGTGAATACAGTTATTAAATATACATGTTTCATCTCTTAATGTCAATGTCACATTCTCGTTGTGTTAGCGTTAATACAATATACGAAAATCTAGCCAGACATTCTCTGACATAAGATTTTTTCATCTTAAGTCTAAAAATAAAGAATCTAAAGTGCTTGACGTGTGTTACCATGCTCTCATTTATTTGTTTTATACAATTCAGTAACGTAAGGATATTATATAACCTTGAGAAAGAAACGGCTTTTTATGATCCTTAGAGACGAGATTCAATTTCAGCTAGTTAAAGTTTAGAGTAGGTTAAATATTTCAGATTGACACGCAGAAAAGTTTCGAATTTCGCATCGCTTAAATGTTTATTTATTTATTTTAGTGGCAGACTGATTTAAAGAAATTTGAACAATAACTGTTTGGCACTGGTAAGAATAGTCTTATGGAGCAGATATAATAAATAAAAACGTCATTATAGAAAAACAATGTTGAATATAAATGTGACACATTGAATTTAACAAAGGAAATCGATTACTCATTTGGAAGTTGATTGAAAATATTTTCATGCATTGTTTGACTTCGATGTTTCGCCGGTTAAATGAGACCAATTAGTTATAGGAATACAAAATCAATCATAATTTCTAAGCATATCAACGATTTCCACAGAATCTCTATAATTTCTCCTTCGTTTTCTTCTTCCTTCAAAAAGATTTATAATTTTCGAGGTCGTTATATCGAATTTCTTATTGTTTCCGATTTTCGTATTTTAAAGGTTTGACTTCTTTTCACACTTTCTACTCCATATGTAAATATACCTTAGTTGTTGAAGGGACATTCGAATGAGAATCCTCCGCCACAAAATAACTTGCCCTCCGTCTATGGCCGACAGAATGGAGAATGTATTGCTCCGGAGGTCGGCAAGAGAGACGCGCTGAAACATCCACTATACCTCGTGGGGTTCGCACCTGTGGGCGGCCAACTCCGTCCCTATAGCAGTGAGTAGGGATTTGGTTCAAGGGCCAAGAACGCCGCAAGTCTCCACTGCTGCAGGCTCTACCACAATCCTCTGAACTTTTACACAGAAACATGAGCATCACTTCATCCACCATATGTGACAGGGTTAGGTGTTAAATGACTGACATATAATACATGTAACACAACTAAACAAAAGTTATCCTTAAGGGAATATAAGGTAGATTCTGTGTTAAACATCAATACCTTACTTTATGTGGACTGTTTATTCGTTATTGAAGATTTATTAGATTCCTATTTTAATTCGATCCATATCAGAGTTTTACTATAGGAGTAATAAATGGACCCATATTTGACTGGTACCTTAATGTTTTGACATTGGAATGATAAAAAGGCAAAGTAACTTTCAGGTAGAATATGTAATAAGAACTTCAATGGAAACAGGAAGATAATTTATCCGATACTCTCCCGTTTTTACCAATCATCAACTGGTTCATTAATTTCAGGTTAATAACCTGGTAAAACGCTCGAAACGTATATGCTACGCGTATTATCATGTATTCGTACTATTATTTCAGTTAATTTTAGAGTAAACACATATTACTGTTCATTAGATCATCAAAATACATCATATCAAATTAACAGTGAATTTAAATAAACACAAAATGCCCTGCATTTTTTACTATATAATATCAAACCACAAAAGTTTATTAGTGAATTGCGTGTACACACTAGGGCAATGTACTGTCGGCGTATTCATCTCAGGGGTATATCATGCTATAGAATGTACAACCTACACAGCTGTCTACCCAAATCCGTTACTATATTATTTGTATATTCATGATTAACATATTTTAGAAGATTGAAGTAGAAAATGGTTGTACTAACGTCATTACTTTGAATGAAATACAAACATTAGTACAAGCTCTTGGCATACCATGTTGATACATCGTATGATTGGCTCCTATTTCTAGCAGGACAATTGATCGCACAAAAGCATGTTGTTGGTACATAATAAATACAAAACGTAGTTTAGCCTAGAGATTCTGTGGAATAATGGTTACTAATTTTGGAGAAAGACCAGTAAATTGAAGGAGAATATATCGAGTATAACCACATCAGTACTTAACTGGTAATTGATTTTATCGACCTCGGATCGATGAAAAATAAAGTTGACCTCAGCGGGATTTGAACAGAGAACGTAGAATAAAAATATTAAATAAAATACATGGTTCTAACGATTTGAACGACGCTCTCATGGCTCCTGGCTCTCTCTACCCATCAATCAAGGTTTTGTGGTGTAATGAATCTGATTACTAGCAAATATCAACAGAAATCCATCCCTATATTGCATTGCCCAGCCCAACATTGTTTAAATACTGAATTTCAATTTGAAAACCAAGTATGCAGCTAGTATTAACAATTCTGGTGTATGTTGTGTATTTTTTTATTTATTTTGCGTTTGTTGAACAACATCATGACTGGCTAGATGTTTTCAATGGGATAATTACGAGCTTATTATATTTTTTTGCTGCAATCAGGGGCAAGCAGGTACACACATAACGTAGTTTTATTTCAAAGAACTGGTTTTTTGATTTTCTCATTGTTGATTACAAATTTTCGTCGATAAAAATATGCCATAACCATAAAAATTCAATGTAAACTCGAATTCTATGATGTTTTTAGCCAAATCCTGACATATCTCAGCTGTTGAAGGTATTGTTCATGTGAACTTGTTTCTTCTTGAGACAGAATTAAACTCGTTATTGCTAATCCAGAATGTCAAAGGTCACCATTAATAATTTATGACGCTCACAGTCTCCATAGCCACGCTATGTCCAACTATTATATATTTTATTTTGATATCTATATATCTCTGGAAGCAACTTGCTTTTATTAAATTATTCAGAATATATTATTTTATTGAACACATTATTAAATTTCTGATGTGAAATATTTTGAAAAATAACTCTATTCAATACCTCTGGGTAGAGTTCATTCTATATCATTTGAGGGTGGGGGTGGGGTGATTATCTAACATGTTTACCAAACACCGTACAAACTAGGAATTACGTGGTTGAGAAACAAAAACAAAGCAATTTTGCCGCAGCCTTGCCTAGAACGGGTATTCAAACTGTAATATTCGCCCAAACATCATTTGACCAAGTGACATTTTGGGTCAATGTTAAATTTAACTTCGGTGTACGAGTTCATGCAACAGGGTCTGGTATATCTGTGTGTGACAGCTCACACCTATGCAGGTTTAGCTGGCCTCCTCCAAGGTATATCTCGTTGGGGGTGTCTTGGGTGATTTTAATGATAGGGACCCCAGTCTTATCATGTCATTTCTACAGCTGAGTAAACTGGAGCAACGTGAAAAAAAGTGTCTTGCTTAAGGAAACAACACATAACCCGGTCCGAGAATTGAACTTACAACCCTTCCATTGCAAGCCCAATGCTCTAACCCTAAGCCATGCGCCTTCACTGTTATATAGGACTTAATAATTAATATTAATTGGTACATTGAGTGAAATGATTACATAAGTGTCTCAATTGCATGATATTCGGAACAGGGTGAACTTCTCGAAAGGTTGCTTGAAGTATTGTTGACTATGAAATATAAATTTTAAATAATTAGCATCAGAAACTTAAAGGGGCCAAGATAACGATAGAATTTTACCGTGGCAAATTTAATTCTCAAAACAATATCTCATCTCCGACTGGTCCATTAAGACCTTCACGGGATACTCCCTTGATAATGGGATTTTAAACCCGAAAATGTTTGGGATAATTAAATTTGCTATGGTAAAATTCTATCGTTATCTTGGCAACTTTAATTTTCTAATGCATGTGTATAGCTTTTAAAATTATTTAAATTTATATATATATATATATATATACACACTTCACACACACACACACACACACACACACACACACACACACACACACACACACACACACACACACACACACACACACACACACACATATATATATATATATATATATATATATATATACAGAGTGAGAGAGAGAGAGAGAGAGAGAGAGAAAGAGGGAGAGAGAGATCTGTAACATCTCGACCACGGTGCCAAGCAGTTTCAGCTTGTGTGTTCAGGTTTTACATAGATTTATACCCACTCTACTAGAGAAACGAGGTCAGTATTTTGAGGAGGAGGGGAAAGTTGATTAAATGTACTCCAGTACGTTACTGGTACTTTACTTTATCGACCTCATGGCAATGAAAAGCAATGCAAACCACAGCGAGATTTGAACTTAGAACGTGAAGGGCCGTAACTCTATGCCGCAAAGCATGTTGCTTGACGCTCTCACGATACTGCCAACAATATAAATATATATGGGAAGTTTATTTATTTTGTTGAATCTTATGAATTAAGCCGACAGACTAAAGAATAAATATACCACAGCTGTAAACACACACACAAACAAACAAATATGCACACACACAAACATCCAAATATGCACACACACAAGCATACAAATATACACTCACACACACTCAGACAAAATATCTCCAACAAAACTAAACACTGTTCAATCAGTTTCCTAGATTAAAACTGTATAGACTCTACTTCACATAACTATAGGCTAGTATGTCAGATAGAGGTGTACTCTACTTCACATAACTATAGGCTAGTATGTCAGATAGAGGTGTACTCTACTTCACATAACTATAGACTAGTATGTCAGATAGAGGTGTACTCTACTTCACATAACTATAGATTAGTATGTCAGATAGAGGTGTACTCTACTTCACATAACTATAGGTTAGTATGTCAGATAGAGGTGTACTCTACTTCACATAACTATAGATTAGTATGTCAGATAGAGGTGTACTCTACTTCACATAACTATAGATTAGTATGTCAGATATAGGTGTACTCTACTTCACATAACTATAGGTTAGTATGTCAGATAGAGGTGTACTCTACTTCACATAACTATAGGCTAGTATGTCAGATAGATGTGTACTCTACTTGACATAATTATAGGTTAGCATGTCACATAGAAGTTTACTCTACTTCACATAACTATAGGTTAGCATGTCACATAGAAGTGTACTCTACTTCACATAACTGTAGGTTAGCATGTCACATAGAAGTGTACTGTACTTCACATAACTATAGGTTAGCATGTCACAAAGAAGTGTACTCTATTTCACATAACTGTAGGTTAGCATGTCACATAGAAGTGTACTCTACTTCACATAACTATAGGTTAGCATGTCACATAGAAGTGTACTCTACTTCACATAACTGTAGGTTAGCATGTCACATAGAAGTGTACTCTACTTCACATAACTATAGGTTAGCATGTCACATAGAAGTGTACTCTACTTCACATAACTATAGGTTAGCATGTCACATAGAAGTGTACTCTACTTCACATAACTGTAGGTTAGCATGTCACATAGAAGTGTACTGTACTTCACATAACTATAGGTTAGCATGTCACATAGAAGTGTACTCTACTTCACATAACTGTAGGTTAGCATGTCACATAGAAGTGTACTCTACTTCACATAACTATAGGTTAGCATGTCACATAGAAGTGTACTCTACTTCACATAACTGTAGGTTAGCATGTCACATAGAAGTGTACTCTACTTCACATAAATATAGGTTAGCATGTCACATAGAAGTGTACTCTACTTCACATAACTGTAGGTTAGCATGTCACATAGAAGTGTACTCTACTTCACATAACTGTAGGTTAGCATGTCACATAGAAGTGTACTCTACTTCACATAACTGTAGGTTAGAATGTCACATAGAAGTGTACTCTACTTCACATAACTGTAGGTTAGCATGTCACATAGAAGTGTACTCCACTTCACATAACTATAGGTTAGCATGTCACATAGAAGTGTACTCTACTTCACATAACTGTAGGTTAGCATGTCACATAGAAGTGTACTGTACTTCACATAACTATAGGTTAGCATGTCACAAAGAAGTGTACTCTATTTCACATAACTGTAGGTTAGCATGTCACATAGAAGTGTACTCTACTTCACATAACTATAGGTTAGCATGTCACATAGAAGTGTACTCTACTTCACATAACTGTAGGTTAGCATGTCACATAGAAGTGTACTCTACTTCACATAACTATAGGTTAGCATGTCACATAGAAGTGTACTCTACTTCACATAACTATAGGTTAGCATGTCACATAGAAGTGTACTCTACTTCACATAACTGTAGGTTAGCATGTCACATAGAAGTGTACTGTACTTCACATAACTATAGGTTAGCATGTCACATAGAAGTGTACTCTACTTCACATAACTGTAGGTTAGCATGTCACATAGAAGTGTACTCTACTTCACATAACTATAGGTTAGCATGTCACATAGAAGTGTACTCTACTTCACATAACTGTAGGTTAGCATGTCACATAGAAGTGTACTCTACTTCACATAAATATAGGTTAGCATGTCACATAGAAGTGTACTCTACTTCACATAACTGTAGGTTAGCATGTCACATAGAAGTGTACTCTACTTCACATAACTGTAGGTTAGCATGTCACATAGAAGTGTACTCTACTTCACATAACTGTAGGTTAGAATGTCACATAGAAGTGTACTCTACTTCACATAACTGTAGGTTAGCATGTCACATAGAAGTGTACTCTACTTCACATAACTATAGGTTAGCATGTCACATAGAAGTGTATTCTACTTCACATAACTGTAGGTTAGCATGTCACATAGAAGTGTACTCTACTTCACATAACTATAGGTTAGCATGTCACATAGAAGTGTATTCTACTTCACATAACTGTAGGTTAGAATGTCACATAGAAGTGTACTCTACTTCACATAACTGTAGGTTAGCATGTCACATAGAAGTGTACTCTACTTCACATAACTATAGGTTAGCATGTCACAAAGAAGTGTACTCTACTTCACATAACTGTAGGTTAGCATGTCACATATAAGTGTACTCTACTTCACATAACTGTAGGTTAGCATGTCACATAGAAGTGTACTCTACTTCACATAACTGTAGGTTAGCATGTCACATAGAAGTGTACTCTACTTCACATAACTGTAGGTTAGCATGTCACATAGAAGTGTACTCTACTTCACATAACTATAGGTTAGCATGTCACATAGAAGTGTACTCTACTTCACATAACTATAGGTTAGCATGTCACATAGAAGTGTATTCTACTTCACATAACTGTAGGTTAGAATGTCACATAGAAGTGTACTCTACTTCACATAACTGTAGGTTAGCATGTCACATAGAAGTGTACTCTACTTCACATAACTATAGGTTAGCATGTCACATAGAAGTGTACTCTACTTCACATAACTGTAGGTTAGCATGTCACATATAAGTGTACTCTACTTCACATAACTGTAGGTTAGCATGTCACATAGAAGTGTACTCTACTTCACATAACTGTAGGTTATCATGTCACATAGAAGTGTACTCTACTTCACATAACTGTAGGTTAGCATGTCACATAGAAGTGTACTCTACTTCACATAACTATAGGTTAGCATGTCACATAGAAGTGTACTCTACTTCACATAACTGTAGGTTAGCATGTCACATAGAAGTGTACTCTACATCACATAACTGTAGGTTAGCATGTCACATATAAGTGTAATCTACTTCACATAACTGTAGGTTAGCATGTCACATAGAAGTGTACTCTACTTCACATAACTGTAGGTTAGCATGTCACATAGAAGTGTACTCTACTTCACATAACTGTAGGTTAGCATGTCACATATAAGTGTACTCTACTTCACATAACTGTAGGTTAGCATGTCACATAGAAGTGTACTCTACTTCACATAACTGTAGGTTAGCATGTCACATAGAAGTGTACTCTACTTCACATAACTGTAGGTTAGCATGTCACATAGAAGTGTACTCTACTTCACATAACTGTAGGTTAGCATGTCACATAGAAGTGTACTCTACTTCACATAACTATAGGTTAGCATGTCACATAGAAGTGTACTCTACTTCACATAACTATAGGTTAGCATGTCACATAGAAGTGTACTCTACTTCACATAACTGTAGGTTAGCATGTCACATAGAAGTGTACTCTACTTCACATAACTGTAGGTTAGCATGTCACATAGAAGTGTACTCTACATCACATAACTGTAGGTTAGCATGTCACATATAAGTGTAATCTACTTCACATAACTGTAGGTTAGCATGTCACATAGAAGTGTACTCTACTTCACATAACTGTAGGTTAGCATGTCACATAGAAGTGTACTCTACTTCACATAACTATAGGTTAGCATGTCACATAGAAGTGTACTCTACTTCACATATCTGTAGGTTAGCATGTCACATAGAAGTGTACTCTACATCACATAACTGTAGGTTAGCATGTCACATATAAGTGTAATCTACTTCACATAACTGTAGGTTAGCATGTCACATAGAAGTGTACTCTACTTCACATAACTGTAGGTTAGCATGTCACATAGAAGTGTACTCTACTTCACATAACTGTAGGTTAGCATGTCACATAGAAGTGTATTCTACTTCACATAACTGTAGGTTAGCGTGTCACATAGAAGTGTACTCTACTTCACATAACTGTAGGTTAGCATGTCACATAGAAGTGTACTCTACTTCACATAACTGTAGGTTAGCATGTCACATAGAAGTGTACTCTACTTCACATAACTATAGGTTAGCATGTCACATAGAAGTGTACTCTACTTCACATGACTGTAGGTTAGCATGTCACATAGAAGTGTACTGTACATCACATAACTGTAGGTTAGCATGTCACATAGAAGTGTACTCTACTTCACATAACTGTAGGTTAGCATGTCACATAGAAGTGTACTCTACTTCACATAACTGTAGGTTAGCATGTCACATAGAAGTGTACTCTACTTCACACAACTATAGGTTAGCATGTCACGTCGAAGTGTACTCTACTTCACATAAATGTAGGTTAGCATGTCACATAGAAGTGTACTCTACTTCACATAACTGTAGGTTAGCATGTCACATAGAAGTGTACTCTACTTCACATAACTGTAGGTTAGCATGTCACATAGAAGTGTACTCTACTTCACATAACTATAGGTTAGCATGTCACATAGAAGTGTACTCTACTTCACATAACTATAGGTTAGCATGTCACATAGAAGTGTACTCTACTTCACATAACTATAGGTTAGCATGTCACATAGAAGTGTACTCTACTTCACATAACTATAGGTTAGCATGTCACATAGAAGTGTACTCTACTTCACATAACTGTAGGTTAGCATGTCGCATAGAAGTGTACTCTACTTCACATAACTATAGGTTAGCATGTCACATAGAAGTGTACTCTACTTCACATAACTGTAGGTTAGCATGTCACATAGAAGTTTACTCTACTTCACATAACTGTAGGTTTGCATGTCACATAGAAGTGTACTCTACTTCACATAACTATAGGTTAGCATGTCACATAGAAGTGTACTCTACTTCACATAACTATAGGCTAGCATGTCACATAGAAGTGTACTCTACTTCACATAACTATAGGTTAGCATGTCACATAGAAGTGTACTCTACTTCACATAACTATAGGTTAGCATGTCACATAGAAGTGTACTCTACTTCACATAACTGTAGGTTAGCATGTCACATAGAAGTGTACTCTACTTCACATAACTGTAGATTAGCATGTCACATAGAAGTGTACTCTACTTCACATAACTGTAGGTTAGCATGTCACATAGAAGTGTACTCTACATCACATAACTGTAGGTTAGCATGTCACATATAAGTGTAATCTACTTCACATAACTGTAGGTTAGCATGTCACATAGTAGTGTACTCTACTTCACATAACTGTAAGTTAGCATGTCACATAGAAGTGTACTCTACTTCACATAACTGTAGGTTAGCATGTCACATAGAAGTGTACTCTACTTCACATAACTGTAGGTTAGCATGTCACATAGAAGTGTACTCTACTTCACATAACTGTAGGTTAGCATGTCACATAGAAGTGTACTCTACTTCACATAACTGTAGGTTAGCATGTCACATAGAAATGTACTCTACTTCACATAACTGTAGGTTAGCATGTCACATAGAAGTGTACTCTACTTCACATAACTGTAGGTTAGCATGTCACATAGAAGTGTACTCTACTTCACATAACTGTAGGTTAGCATGTCACATAGAAGTGTACTCTACTTCACATAACTATAGGTTAGCATGTCACATAGAAGTGTACTCTACTTCACATATCTGTAGGTTAGCATGTCACATAGAAGTGTACTCTACATCACATAACTGTAGGTTAGCATGTCACATATAAGTGTAATCTACTTCACATAACTGTAGGTTAGCATGTCACATAGAAGTGTACTCTACTTCACATAACTGTAGGTTAGCATGTCACATAGAAGTGTACTCTACTTCACATAACTGTAGGTTAGCATGTCACATAGAAGTGTATTCTACTTCACATAACTGTAGGTTAGCGTGTCACATAGAAGTGTACTCTACTTCACATAACTGTAGGTTAGCATGTCACATAGAAGTGTACTCTACTTCACATAACTGTAGGTTAGCATGTCACATAGAAGTGTACTCTACTTCACATAACTATAGGTTAGCATGTCACATAGAAGTGTACTCTACTTCACATGACTGTAGGTTAGCATGTCACATAGAAGTGTACTGTACATCACATAACTGTAGGTTAGCATGTCACATAGAAGTGTACTCTACTTCACATAACTGTAGGTTAGCATGTCACATAGAAGTGTACTCTACTTCACATAACTGTAGGTTAGCATGTCACATAGAAGTGTACTCTACTTCACACAACTATAGGTTAGCATGTCAC
>OZ024742.1:7321661-7326661 GCA_964016885.1 Eledone cirrhosa | reverse complement strand
GAGAGGGAGAGAGAGAGAGAGGGGGAGAGAGAGGGGGAGAATAGAGAGAGAGAGAGACAGAGTGGTGCACGAAGAATAAGAAGGAAGTAAAAGAGCGAGAGAAAGAATAAACGAGAGAAAAAGAGAAAAATTCGAGAATGTCAGTGTGAGAGTGAGGGAGAGAGAGAGAGAAGCGTGAAGAAGAGTGATAGATGGCTGACGAGAGAGAGAGGGGTGGAGAAAGCAAGAGAGGGCGAGAGAGAGAGAGAGAGACCGAGGAGGATAATGAGAGAGAAAGAGTGAAAAATGTGAGAGAGTGAAAACAGAATTATCTTTTAATATATCACTATAATATATCTGCTATTACAATCACCTTTATCTCCTTTATTTTCATTTAAAAGTTCAGTAATGTTGCCCTTTGCTCCATTAAAGCATTTCGATTCCCATTAGGGCCGTGTTTTCGACAGACCGATCGATCCTGCCCGCTGTGTTTATTGCTTGCGCTATTTGCTCCATCAAACCAAGTTGAGGTCAGCTAAGGTCATCGAATGGGCAATTAATTCGTTGATCCACAAATTAAAATGTTAGCAGCCATCGTCGTAATGAAATACAAATTAGAACTGCTTATGTATATATATATATATATATATAT
Source organism: Eledone cirrhosa (assembly GCA_964016885.1). Classification (NCBI taxonomy): domain Eukaryota; kingdom Metazoa; phylum Mollusca; class Cephalopoda; order Octopoda; family Eledonidae; genus Eledone; species Eledone cirrhosa. The sequence continues at coordinate 7,326,030 of OZ024742.1, read as the reverse complement.
ATATATATATATATATATATATATATATATATATATATATATATATATATATATAGCTGTCAAGAAGAATTATAGCTTCAATGAAGATATTGGTGAAGATAGTGTGATCCATTCTTCTGATCAATGTTCCCTTATATTCGTTTATGATAAAGAAGAATGAGCAAATGTTTGACAAACTTTCACGTTGACAGAAAATTTCATAGACTGACTATGAAGGTGTGATGCTAGGGCTGGGAAATCTTGCATGCATTAATTTCAGTGGATTGGCAGTATTGGTAGAGGGTTGGACGCCATGGTTTCCAGCATAGTTACGTCCCTTTATGATCTGAGTTCAAATCCCGCCGAGGTTGACTTTGCCTTTCATCCTTACGGGGTCGATAAAATAAAGTACCAGTAATGCACTGGGTAATTGCTGGCCTTGTGCCTAAAGTAGAAACAATTAATTTCAACTCTTCTTATTAATAAATGTATTGTTTCTTTCCTGGGACTCTTTTGAAAAATATTCCTCATTTGGTCATTCCATGAGAGTATCTTGGTCATAGACTGACTATGAAGGGGTATGATGGTAGAGCTGGGAAATTTTGCATGTATTTATTTCAACTCTTGTTATTAATAAATGCATTGTTTCTTTCCTGGGACTATTTTGAAAATATTCCTCATTTGGTCATTCCATGAGAGTATCTCGTCAGATTATGAACTTTTCAGCGAATGTCGTACAGCGGAGACCAACTGTTATGCCGACAAACAACACTATAAATAATATTATCATAGGATGTCACTGTCTTGGACTTTACATCTTGGTATTTAGGACCACACTAACAAATCATTTCTCCCCTCGGGTAAGTTTCTTGTGTGGATTTCAACACATGTGATTTATTTCAGACTGAGAGAATATAGAAATGTTTCTTCGATAAAATCAACTCCGTTCACTATTCTTTCCTCTAGCTCTCGACATTCGGATAACTGTATATATGAATGAGTATTAATTTCGGTGTTTCTGTGTTATAAATTACTGTTCCTTCCCAAGATACATTAGCAAATATTCGGTGTGCCCTTGAGAAAACGTTAACACTTTATAATTTATGGTGTTCAATCTTTATCACATATTCAACTATATCAAAAACGTTTGCAATAATAAATAAAAAGAAAAATTAAATAATAAAAGTAAGAGCAAGGAGTGAGTGACAGACTTTAACCCCTGCATGGGCAGCACACCTCAAATTTAACCCGTGGACAATATTGCGAAAGAAAACTGCAACACAGAGTCTGAAGACACTAGAGGCCTGGACAGTGAACAGCACGAAAGGTAAGTGTTTAGTGACACAAATAATTTACATACATCACCAGTTGCAAACACATACACACACACAGAGAACATCACACAAAGAGACACACGACAATTGCCACCACACACAAAAGTAGGTATAGTTCTGAAGCCTTCAGACACCCCTCTCTCTCTCTCTCTCTCTCATCTCTCTCTCTCACACACAACACACACACACACAAACACACACACTCTAGTAGTTTCTCTGTACAACGATCAATTACTTAGTAGTTAAACACCCATTCTAGCATCTTACTATATAACTAAACATATTTTCAAGATTAAAATTTGCTCAACGCTTCGTAAAACGAATGTTTCTTTATAATTCTTCGTATTGTATACTTTGTTTTTCGTGGCCTGATCTACTAGAATATATAGTCAGAAAATAATTCGTGTAATTATGTTATTTAGCAGTTCTTAAAATGAACGTAGACGAATTTCTAAGCTTATTTGACATACCAGATCTTAATGATAATCCTGGTTATTTATAAGACTTCGCTTAACGACCCAGACTTAAGTAAAATCTAAAAGCCGGTTTAATAATATTGAGAGCGATAAACAATATCATTAATGTCATATTACAAATGAAAGGATTCAGAATGTATGTATAAATTATATATATATATATATGTGTGTGTGTGTGTGTGTGTGTGTGTATCTCTGTGGTGTATGTATGTGTATCTGTGTGTGTGTGTGTGTGTTGAATTACATAAAGTTCGCTAAGATAATGTTTAGACTAAGATCAGTTCTGATCTAGCAACTATAAAACCTAAGTCATTCTGGTATTTGTCGTTCACTCAGTAATATTTAGAGAGTTTTAGGATTACAGTTTAGGCGAAAAATTGGCAGGTTCGTAAGGTCGAATGACTTAGACACTATTGACGCACTGGGAAAAATAGTCTTGTCTTTAAGGCGTCCGACATTAGGATGAAGCATAGAAAACTACAGATGAGTGGGAACAGTCCTTGTATTCATCCGAATTTTCTGTGCCGTTTATTTGCCTTGCGTGGGTGTTATATATATATATATATATATATATATATGATCTGAATCGACAAAATCCCAGGCATCTTTCGCTTTCCGAGTGGGATGGAACTCATTAGACCAGACCAAGGAAATAATGCTTTCATTTGCTAATACTAATATATGTATATATTCAAAAGAAATAATCAGGAAAGCTGAAACAGTTCTAGTACTGTAGAGGAAATTTTTATATTAAACTTTATATATGTATTGTATATATATATATATATATATATATGTGTGTGTGTGTGAAAGATATAGAAAGTGAGTGTGTGTTGCGTACATGTGTGCATCTGTGCGTATATGTTTGGTGTGTGTGTGTATGTGTGAGAGAGAGAGAGAGAGAGAGAGAGAAAGAGAGAGAGAGAGAGAGAGAGAGAGAGAGAGAGAGAGAGACAGAGAAAGAGGGAGAAAGTGCGTGTGTGTTGCGTACATGTGTGCATCTGTGCGTATATATGTGTGTATGTGTGTGTGTAAATGTAATCCCGCACCAGATGAAACAAGCAGCTTTCACCAGTATTTCTAAAATGATGACAGCGCCACGTATAGAAAGAGTGTTGTTGAGTCTCGTTTGATACCAAAGTGTAAAATGATATTACAATGCTATTCTTTATAAACTACACCATATGCTTATATATCACATAGTTAATGTGTTACTGTAAACGATATATTTGTATTGTGTTCATTATAAAGTAGAGCGTATGTTGACATATGGTACAGCTTCAGAGAGTCGTATTTAAATGCAGAAGAAAACTGTTGTTTGTTTAAATTACTATCTCAGTGAACCATCAGAAAAAATATGCATTACAAGTAAACAAGAAACAGCTGCTGCATCCATAATTCCTTTGCAGCTTGCATAATGAATTTATTGTGAAACAGTAGGGGAAATGGTAATAGTGCATGTTATGTATACACATGCATTATATGCATGTGTATACATAATATGCGTATAAATATACATAAATATGAAATATATATATATATATATATTTCATATTTATGTATATATATATATATACACACACATATATATATATATAAACACATATATATATATGCATAGATGCATATAAATATATGTATATATATATATACAGGGAGCGCAAAAAAAGTGTGGCAGGATGAGATAGGAGTAGAGAGAGAGAGAGAGAGAGAGAGAGAGAGAGAGAGAGTGAGAGAGAGAGAGAGAGAGAGAGAGAGAGAGAGAGAGAGAGAGTGAGAGAGAGAGAGAGAGAGAGAGAGAGAGAGAGAGAGAGAGACTCCTCCACGTATAGAAGGTGTAAGTTATTTGCTGTGCGGTAAGGTTGCCAGAAATGCCGTTAGTGAGAGAGATGTCGAGAGATTTTATTAATAAAACCTGTATCTAGGCTAAAAGTCAATTACTGTTATCATTAGCGGCGAATATAAACGAGAATCGTGCTTCATAACATATGTAAACGTTTAAAAATGTTCTCCGGCACATATGTGAGCTTTATTTAATTTATCATTAAAGTGAAAATTTTAAAATAATTAGCAAAAAATTTTGAAAAAATATAAATGATATTTTAAAACAAAATCATAATTTTAATTTTACTTGAAATATAAAATGTTGGCTAAATGGGAAAATGTGATAAATTTAATGACTCTCACAGATTTATTCTAATACAAATACACATTTCTGATTTAGGAACAAAGTCAGCAATTTGGGGGAGAGGAAAGTCGATTAAATCGACCCCAATGCATTACTGGTACTTTATTTTATCAACCCTGTAAGGATGAAAGGTAAAGCTAACCTCGGGAAAAAAAGCAGCCACACAGAAAACAAATATACACCCACACAGAAAAACACCCATGTACATATATATTTATGTATATATATGTATGTTTATACGTACGTAAGTATATAAGTATATATGTATATTTATGTCAGGTCACCAGTTGGTGCTACTGGTAACATGTATCCCAGTAAAACCTGTCTCATGGTCGGGTCGTTGGCGACTAAACTGGCAACCCCACCAAGGTTTCTTGGTGAGGAGGGTGACT
>OZ024742.1:7286661-7316661 GCA_964016885.1 Eledone cirrhosa | reverse complement strand
ACATATAGACATATACACATATAGAGATATACACATATAGACATATACACATATAGAATTATACACATATAGACATATACACATATAGAGATATACACATATAGACATATACACATATAGAAATATACACATATAGACATATACACATATAGACATATACACATATAGACATATACACATAGAAATATACACATATAGCGATATACACATATAGACATATACACATATAGAAATATACACATATAGACATATACACATATAGACATATACACATATAGACATATACACATATAGACATATACACATATAGACATATACACCTATAGACATATACACATATAGACATATACACATATAGACATATACACATAAAGACATATACACATATAGACATATACACATATAGACATATACACATATAGACGTATACACATATAGAGATATACACATATAGAGATATACACATATAGAGATATACACATATAGACATATACACATATAGACATATACACATATAGACATATACACATATAGACATATACACATATAGAGATATACACATATAGACATATACACATATAGACATATACACATATAGACATATACACATATAGAGATATACACATATAGACATATACACATATAGAAATATACACATATAGACATATACACATATAGACATATACACATATAGAAATATACACATATAGACATATACACATATAGACATATACACATATAGACATATACACATATAGACATATACACATATATACATATACACATATAGAAATATACACATATAGACATATACACATATAGACATATACACATATAGACATATACACATATAGACATATACACATATAGACATATACACATATAGACATATACACATAAAGACATATACACATATAGACATATACACATATAGACATATACACATATAGACATATACACATATAGACATATACACATATAGAGATATACACATATAGAGATATACACATATAGACATATACGCATATAGACATATACACATATAGACATATACACATATAGACATATACACATATAGAAATATACACATATAGACATATACACATATAGAAATATACACATATAGACATATACACATATAGACATATACACATATAGACATATACACATATAGACATATACACATATAGACATATACACATATAGACATATACACATATAGAGATATACACATATAGACATATACACATATAAAAATATACACATATAGACATATACACATATAGACATATACACATATAGACATATACACATATAGACATATACACATATAGACATATACACATATAGACATATACACATATAGACATATACACATATAGACATATACACATATAGAGATATACACATATAGACATATACACATATAGACATATACACATATAGACATATACACATATAGACATATACACATATAGACATATACACATATAGACATATACACATATAGACATATACACATATAGACATATACACATATAGACATATACACATATAGAGATATACACATATAGACATATACACATATAGACATATACACATATAGACATATACACATATAGACATATACACATATAGAGATATACACATATAGACATATACACATATAGAAATATACACATATAGACATATACACATATAGAGATATACACATATAGAGATATACACATATAGACATATACACATATAGAAATATACACATATAGACATATACACATATAGAGATATACACATATAGAGATATACACATATAGACATATACACAGATAGAGATATACACATATAGACATATACACATATACACGTATAGACATATACACATATAGACATCTACACATATAGAGATATACACATATAGAAATATACACATATAGAGATGTACACACATAGACATATACACATATAGACATATACACATATAGACATATACACATATAGACATATACACATATAGAGATATACACATATAGACGTATACACATATAGACATATACACATATAGACATATACACATATAGACATATACACATATAGAGATATACACATATAGACCTATACAAATATAGACATATACACATATAGACATATACACATATAGACATATACACATATAGACATATACACATATAGACATATACACATAAAGACATATACACATATAGACATATACACATATAGACATATACACATATAGACATATACACATATAGAAATATACACATATAGAGATATACACATATAGACATATGCACATATAGACATATACACATAAAGACCTATACGCGTAAAGACATATACACATATAGACATATACACATATAGACATATACACATAAAGACATATACACATATAGACATATACACATATAGAGATGTACACATATAGACATATACACATATAGACATAAACACCTGTAGTACTATACACATATAGACATATACATATATAGACATATACACATATAGACATATATAGGTTTAAGGGGGCAGGGTGTTTGTGTGTATAAAGATATGCATAGAAAGTCTGCAGACTTGAAGCTTTGCTGAAACAACATGTTTTAAGAATATGAATAAATATATTTGGATATGTATGTCATCACATACACACATATACATTGACATACACACATACATTGACATACAGACACATATATTGACATACACACATACATTGTCATACAGACATACATTGACATACAGACATACATTGGCATACATACATTGACATACAGACATACATTGACATGCACACATACATTGACGTACAGACAGACATTGACATACGCACATACATTGACATACACACATACATTGACATGCACACATACATTGACATACACACATACATCGACATACACACATACATCGACATACACACATACATTGACATACAGACACATACATTGACATACACACACACATTGACATACAGACAATCATTGACATACACACACATACATTGACATACAGACATACATTGACATACACACATACATTGACATACATGCATACATTGACATACACACATACATTGACATACACACACATACATAGACATACACACATACATTGACATACACACATACATCGACAAACACACACATCGACATACACACATACATTGACATACAGACACATACATTGACATACACACATACATCGACATACTCACATACATCGACATACACATATACATTGACTTACAGACAAACATTGACATACAGACATACATAGACATACACTCATAAATTGATATACACATGTACATTGACTTACAGACATACATTGACATACACACATACATTGACATACACACATCCATTGACATGCACACATACATTGACATACAGACATACATTGACATGCACACATTCATTGACATACACACACACATTGACAAACAGACAATCATTGACATACACACACATACATTGACATACAGACATACATTGACATACACACATACATTGATATACACACATACATTGACATACACACACATACATTCACATACAGACATACATTGACATACACACACATACATTGACATACACACATACACTGACATACATACATACATTGATATACACTCATGCATTGACATACACACGCATACATTGACATACACATATACATAGACATACACACAGACATTGACATACATACATTGATATACAGACACATACGTTGACATACATATATTCATTGACATACAGATATTCATTGACATACACACGCATACATTGACATACACACATACATTGACATGCAGACATACATTGACATCCACACATCCATTATCATACAGAGACATACATTAACATACACACATACATTGACATACAGACATATATTGACATGCACACATACATTGACATACACACATACATTGACATACACACATACATTGACATACAGACACATACACTGACATACATACATACATTGATATACAGACATACATTGACATACACATATACATTGACTTACAGACATACATTGACATACTCACATACATTAACATACACACATACATTGACATACAGACATACATTGGCATGCACACATACATTGACATAACCTCATACATTGACATACAGACACATACATTGCCATACAGACATACATTGACATACACATATACATTGACATACACCCATACATTGACATACACACATACATTGATATACAGACACATACATTGATATACAGACATTCATTGACATACACACATACATTGACATACACACATATATTGACATACAGACATACATTGACATACACACATAAATTGACATACACACTCATAACTTGACATACACACATACATTGACACACACTCATACATTGATATACAGACACATACATTGACATACAGACATACATTGACATACAGACATACAGTGACATACACACATACATCGACATACACACATACATTGACATACAGACACATACATTGACATACACACACACATTGACATACAGACAATCATTGACATACACACACATACATTGACATACAGACATACATTGACATACACACATACATTGACATACATGCATACATTGACATACACACATACATTGACATACACACACATACATAGACATACACACATACATTGACATACACACATACATCGACAAACACACACATCGACATACACACATACATTGACATACAGACACATACATTGACATACACACATACATCGACATACTCACATACATCGACATACACATATACATTGACTTACAGACAAACATTGACATACAGACATACATAGACATACACTCATAAATTGATATACACATGTACATTGACTTACAGACATACATTGACATACACACATCCATTGACATGCACACATACATTGACATACAGACATACATTGACATGCACACATTCATTGACATACACACACACATTGACAAACAGACAATCATTGACATACACACACATACATTGACATACAGACATACATTGACATACACACATACATTGATATACACACATACATTGACATACACACACATACATTCACATACAGACATACATTGACATACACACACATACATTGACATACACACATACACTGACATACATACATACATTGATATACACTCATGCATTGACATACACACGCATACATTGACATACACATATACATAGACATACACACAGACATTGACATACATACATTGATATACAGACACATACGTTGACATACATATATTCATTGACATACAGATATTCATTGACATACACACGCATACATTGACATACACACATACATTGACATGCAGACATACATTGACATCCACACATCCATTATCATACAGAGACATACATTAACATACACACATACATTGACATACAGACATATATTGACATGCACACATACATTGACATACACACATACATTGACATACACACATACATTGACATACAGACACATACACTGACATACATACATACATTGATATACAGACATACATTGACATACACATATACATTGAATTACAGACATACATTGACATACTCACATACATTAACATACACACATACATTGACATACAGACATACATTGGCATGCACACATACATTGACATAACCTCATACATTGACATACAGACACATACATTGCCATACAGACATACATTGACATACACATATACATTGACATACACCCATACATTGACATACACACATACATTGATATACAGACACATACATTGATATACAGACATTCATTGACATACACACATACATTGACATACACACATATATTGACATACAGACATACATTGACATACACACATAAATTGACATACACACTCATAACTTGACATACACACATACATTGACACACACTCATACATTGATATACAGACACATACATTGACATACAGACATACATTGACATACAGACATACAGTGACATACACACATACATCGACATACACACATACATTGACATACAGACACATACATTGACATACACACACACATTGACATACAGACAATCATTGACATACACACACATACATTGACATACAGACATACATTGACATACACACATACATTGACATACAGACATACATTGACATAGACATATACATTGACATACACCCATACATTGACATACACACGTACATTCATATACAGACACATACATTGATATACAGACATTCATTGAAATACACACATACATTGACATACACACATACATTGACATACAGACATTGACATAGAGACATACATAGACATACACACATAAATTGACATACACATATACATTGACTTACAGACATACATTGACATACACACCTACATTGACATACATACATACATTGACATACACACATACATTGACATACAGACATATATTGACATACACATACATTGACATACAGGCATACATTGACATACAGACAAACATTGACATACACACACATACATTGACATACAAACATACATTCACATACAGACATACATAGACATACGCACATACATTGACATACAGACATACGTTGACATACATACACATACATTGACATACACAGATACATTGACATACACACATACATTGACATACACCCATACATTGACATATAGACACATATTGACATACATACAAATACATTGACATACACACATACATTGACATACACCCATACATTGACATACGCACATACATTGACATACAGACATACATTGACATACACACATACATTGACATACAGACATACATTGACATACACACATACATAGACATACAGAAATGCATTGATATACACACATACATTGACATACACGCTTACATTGACATACAGACACATACATTGACATACACACATGCATTAACATACACACATACATTGATATACAGACACTTACATTGACATACATACATATATTGACATACACACATACATTGACATACACACATACATTGACATACACACATACATTGACATGCACAAATACATTGACATATACACATACATTGACATACAGTCATACATTGACATACAAACATATATTGACATACAGACACACACATTGACATACAGACATACATTGACATACACACATACATTGACATATACACATACATTGACATACACACATACATTGATTTACAGACACATACATTGACATACACACATACATTGACATACATACATACATTGACATACACACATAAATTGACATACACATATACATTGACTTACAGACATACATTGACATACACAGATACATTGACATACACACATACATTGCCATCCAGTCATACAGTGGCATGCACACATACATTGACATACAGACATACATTGACATACACACATATATTGACATAAACACAGACCTTGACATAGACACATACATTGACATACAGACACATACATTGATATACAGACATACATTGACATACATACCTACATTGACATACATACATACATTGACATACACACATATATTGACATACAGACATACATTGACATACACACATACATTGTCATACACACTCATAACTTGACATACACACATAAATTGACACACACTCATACATTTATATACAGACACATACATTGACATATAGACATACATTGACTTGCACACCTACATTGGCATACAGACATACATTGACATACACACATACATTGACATACACATATACATTGACATACACACATACATTGACATACAGACATACATTGACATACACACATACATTGACATATAGACATACATTTACATACACACATACATTGACATACAGACATACATTGACATACACACACATACATTGACATACACACATACATTGACATACATACATTGACATACAAACATACATTGACATACACACATACATTGACATAGACACTTACAGTGACATACATACATACATTCACATACAGACATACATTGATATACACACATACATTGAATTACAGACATACATTGACATATACACATACATTGACATACACACATACATTGACATACAAACATAAGATGACATACATAAACATACATTGACATACACACATACATTGACATACAGACATACATTGACATATACACATACATTGACATACACACTTACATTGACATACAGACACATACATTGACATACACAGATACATTGACATACAGACATTAATTGACATACATACACATACATTGACATAAACACATACATTGACATACAGACATACATTGACGTACACACATACATTGACATACACACATACATTGACATACAGACACATACACTGACATACACACATACATTGAAATACAGACATACATTGACATACACACATAAATTGACATACACATATACATTTACTTACATACATACATTGACATACATACATTGACTTACACACATACATTGACATACACACATACATTGACATACAAACATACATTGACATACACACATACATTGACATACAGACATACATTGACATAGACATATATATTGTCATACACCCATACATTGACATTCACACATACATTGATATACAGACACATACATTGATATACTGACATTCATTGACATACAGACATACATTGACATACATACACATACATTGACATACATACATACAGTGACATAAAAACATACATTGACATACACACATACATCGACATACACACTTACATTGACATACAGATACATACATTGACATACACACATACATTGACATACATACATACATTGACATACACACATACATTAACATACACACATACATTGACATACAGACATACATTGACATACACACACATACATTGACATACAGACATACATTGACACAGATATATACGTTGAACAACACCCATAGATTGACATACACACATACATTGATATAAACATATACATTGACATACAGTCATACATTGACATACAAACATATATTGACATACAGACACACACATTGACATACAGACATACATTGACATACACACATACATTGTCATACACACTCATAACTTGACATACACACATAAATTGACACACACTCATACATTGATATACAGACACATACATTGACATATAGACATACATTGACTTGCACACGTACATTGGCATACAGACATACATTGACATACACACATACATTGACATACACATATACATTGACATACACACATACATTGACATACAGACATACATTGACATACACACATACATTGACATATAGACATACATTTACATACACACATACATTGACATACAGACATACATTGACATACACACACATACATTGACATACACACATACATTGACATACATACATTGACATACAAACATACATTGACATACACACATACATTGACATAGACACTTACAGTGACATACATACATACATTCACATACAGACATACATTGATATACACACATACATTGAGTTACAGACATACATTGACATATACACATACATTGACATACACACATACATTGACATACAAACATAAGATGAGATACATAAACATACATTGACATACACACATACATTGACATACAGACATACATTGACATATACACATACATTGACATACACACTTACATTGACATACAGACACATACATTGACATACACAGATACATTGACATACAGACATTAATTGGCATACATACACATACATTGACATAAACACATACATTGACATACAGACATACATTGACGTACACACATACATTGACATACACACATACATTGACATACAGACACATACACTGACATACACACATACATTGACATACAGACATACATTGACATACACACATAAATTGACATACACATATACATTGACTTACAAACATACATTGACATACATACATTGACATACACACATACATTGACATACACACATACATTGACATACAAACATACATTGACATACACACATACATTGACATACAGACATACATTGACATAGACATATATATTGTCATACACCCATACATTGACATACACACATACATTGATATACAGACACATACATTGATATACTGACATTCATTGACATACAGATATACATTGACATACATACACATACATTGACATACATACATACAGTGACATAAAAACATACATTGACATACACACATACATCGACATACACACTTACATTGACATACAGATACATACATTGACATACACACATACATTGACATACAGACATACATTGACATATACACATACATTGACATACACACTTACATTGACATACAGACACATACATTGACATACACAGATACATTGACATACAGACATTAATGGACATACATACACATACATTGACATAAACACATACATTGACATACAGACATACATTGACGTACACACATACATTGACATACACACATACATTGACATACAGACACATACACTGACATACACACATACATTGACATACAGACATACATTGACATACACACATAAATTGACATACACATATACATTTACTTACAGACATACATTGACATACATACATTGACTTACACACATACATTGACATACACACATACATTGACATACAAACATACATTGACATACACACATACATTGACATACAGACATACATTGACATAGACATATATATTGTCATACACCCATACATTGACATTCACACATACATTGATATACAGACACATACATTGATATACTGACATTCATTGACATACAGACATACATTGTCATACATACACATACATTGACATACATACATACAGTGACATAAAAACATACATTGACATACACACATACATCGACATACACACTTACATTGACATACAGATACATACATTGACATACACACATACATTGACATACATACATACATTGACATACACACATACATTAACATACACACATACATTTACACAGACATACATTGACATACACACATACATTGACATAGAGACATACATTGACACACATATATACGTTGAACAACACCCATACATTGACATACACACATACATTGATATAAACACATACATTGACATACTGACATACATTTACATACACCCATACATTGAAATACACACATACATTGAAGTACACACATACATTGACATACACACATACATTGACATACAGATTTATACATTGACATACAGACATACATAGACATACACACATAAATTGACATACACATATACATTGACTTACAGACATACATTGACATACATACATTGACATACACACATACATTGACATACACACATACATTGACATACAAACATACATTGACATACACACATACATTGACATACAGACATACATAGACATACAGACATACATTGACATAGACATATATATTGACATACACCCATACATTGACATACACACATACATTGATATACAGACACATACATTGATATACTGACATTCATTGACATACAGACATACATTGACATACATACACATACATTGACATACATACATACAGTGACATAAAAACATACATTGACATACACACATACATCGACATACACACTTACATTGACATACAGATACATACATTGACATACACACATACATTGACATACAGACATACATTGACATACACACGTACATTAACATACACATATACATTGGCATACAGACATACATTGGCATGCACACATACATTGACATACAGACACATACATTGACATACGCACATACATTGACATACAGACATACATTGACATACAGACTTACATTGACATACACACATAACTTGACATACACATATACATTGACTTACAGACATACATTGACATACACACATACATTGACATACACACGTACATTGATATACAGACACATACATTGATATACAGACATTCATTGAAATACACACATACATTGACATACACACATACATTGACATACAGACATACATAGACATACACACATAAATTGACATACACATATATATTGACTTACATATATACATTGACATACACACCTACATTGACATACATATATACATTGACATACACATATACATTGACATACAGGCATACATTGACATACACACATACATTGACATACAGGCATACATTGACATACAGACAAACATTGACATACACACACATACATTGACATACACACATACATTCACATACATAGACATACGCACATATATTGACATACAGACATACATTGACATACATACACATACATTGACATACACAGATACATTGACATACACACATACATTGACATACACCCATACATTGACATACGCACATAAATTGACATACATACATTACATTGACATACACACATATATTGACATACAGACACATACATTGACATACACACATATATTGACATACAGACACATACATTGACATACACACATTTATTGACATACAGACATACATTGATATACACACATACATCGACATACACACATACATTGACATACACGCTTACATTGACATACAGACACATACATTGACATACACACATGCATTAACATACACACATACATTGATATACAGACACATACATTGACATACATACATACATACATACATTGACATACACACATACATTGACATACTCACATACATTGACATACACATATACGTTGACATACACACATACAATGACATGCACACATACATTGACATATACACATACATTGACATACACATATACATTGACACACACACATACATTGACATACACACAGACATTGACATTCAGACACATGCATTGACATACACACATACATTGACATACATACATACATTGACATACACACAGACATTGACATTCAGACACATGCATTGACATACACACATACATTCACATACAGACAAACATTGACATACACACATAAATTAACATACACATATACATTGACTTACAGACATCCATTGACATACACACATCCATTGGCATACATACATAGTCATACAGACATACATTGGCATGCACACATACATTGACATACACACATACATTGACATAGACACATACATTGACATAATGACAAATATTGATATACACACACATACATTGACATACAGACATACATTGACATACACACATACATTGAGTTACAGACATACATTGACATACACACATAAATTGATATACACACATACATTGACATACAGACATACATTGACATACACAATACATTGACATACAGACATAAATTGACATACATACTTACATCGACATACATACATACATTGACATACACACGTACATTGACAAATAGACACATACATTGACATACGCACATACATTGACATACACACATACATAGACATAAAGATATGCATTGACATACAATCATGCATTGACATACACACACATAGCTTGACATACACACATACATTGACATACACACATACATTGATATACAGACACATACATTGACATACAGAAAAACACAGACATACACACACATACACTGACATACATACATAGATTCACATACAGACATACATTGACATACACACAAACATTGAGTTACAGACATACATTGACATACACACATACATTGACATACAGACATACATTGACATACACACATACATTGACATACACACACATACATTGACATACACACATACAATGACATAAAAGACACATACATTGACATACGCACATACATTGACATACACACATACATTGACATACAGACATACATTGACATACACTCATGCATTGACATATACACATATAGCTTGAAATACACAGATACATTGACATACACTCATACATTGACATACGCATATACATTGACATACACACATATTTGACATACACACATACATTGACATACACATATACATTGACATACACACATACACACATACATTGACATACAGACATACATTGACATACAGTCTTACATTGACATACACACATAAATTGACATACAGACACACACATTGACATACAGACATACATTGACATACACACATACATTGACATATACACATACATTGACATACACACATACATTGATATACAGACACATACATTGACATACACACATACATTGACATACAGACATACATTGACATACACACATACATTGACATACACACAGACACTGACATTCAGACACATGCATTGACATACACACATACATTGCCATGCAGTCATACATTGGCATGCACACATACATTGACATACAAACATATATTGACATACAGACATATATTGACATACACACATATATTGACATAAACACATACCTTGACATAGACACATACGTTGACATACAGACACATACATTGATATACACACATACATTGACATACAGACAAACATTCACATACACACACATGCTTTGACATACAGACATACATTGACATACACACATACATTTACATACACACATACATTGACATACATACATACATTGACATACACCCATACGTTGACATACACATATACATTGACATACACACATACATTGACATACACACATACATTGACATACAGACATACATTGACATACACACATACATTGACATACACACATACATTGACATACACACATACATTGACATACACACAAACTTTGACATTCAGACACATGCATTCACATACACACATACATTGACATAAGACATACATTGACATACACACCTAAATTAACCTACACATATACATTGACTTACAGACATCCATTGACATACACACATCCATTGGCATACACACATACATTGACATACAGACATACATTGGCATGCACACATACATTGACATAGACACATACATTGACATACAGACAAACATCGATATACACACACATACATTGACCTACAGACATACATTGACATACACACATGCATTGAGTTACAGACATACATTGACATACACACATAAATTGATATACACACATACATTGACATACAGACATACATTGACATACAGACATACATTGACATACACACTTACATCGACATACACACATACATTGACATACACACGTACATTGACATACAATCATGCATTGACATACACACACATAGCTTGACATGCACACATACGTTGACATACACTAATACATTGACATACACACATACATTGATATACAGACACATACATTGACATACAGACAAACACAGACATAAACACACATACATTGACATACAGACATACATTCACATACAGACATACGTTGACATACACACAAACATTGAGTAACATACATGCATTGACATACAGACATACATTGACATACACACACATACATTGACATACACACATACATTGACATACATACATTGACATACAAACATACATTGACATACACACATACATTGACATAGACACTTACAGTGACATACATACATACATTCACATACAGACATACATTGATATACACACATACATTGAGTTACAGACATACATTGACATATACACATACATTGACATACACACATACATTGACATACAAACATAAGATGACATACATAAACATACATTGACATACACACATACATTGACATACAGACATACATTGACATATACACATACATTGACATACACACTTACATTGACATACAGACACATACATTGACATACACAGATACATTGACATACATACATTAATTGGCATACATACACATACATTGACATAAACACATACATTGACATACAGACATACATTGACGTACACACATACATTGACATACACACATACATTGACATACAGACACATACACTGACATACACACATACATTGACATACAGACATACATTGACATACACACATAAATTGACATACACATATACATTGACTTACAAACATACATTGACATACATACATTGACATACACACATACATTGACATACACACATACATTGACATACAAACATACATTGACATACACACATACATTGACATACAGACATACATTGACATAGACATATATATTGTCATACACCCATACATTGACATACACACATACATTGATATACAGACACATACATTGATATACTGAAATTCATTGACATACAGATATACATTGACATACATACACATACATTGACATACATACATACAGTGACATAAAAACATACATTGACATACACACATACATCGACATACACACTTACATTGACATACAGATACATACATTGACATACACACATACATTGACATACAGACATACATTGACATATACACATACATTGACATACACACTTACATTGACATACAGACACATACATTGACATACACAGATACATTGACATACAGACATTAATGGACATACATACACATACATTGACATAAACACATACATTGACATACAGACATACATTGACGTACACACATACATTGACATACACACATACATTGACATACAGACACATACACTGACATACACACATACATTGACATACAGACATACATTGACATACACACATAAATTGACATACACATATACATTTACTTACAGACATACATTGACATACATACATTGACTTACACACATACATTGACATACACACATACATTGACATACAAACATACATTGACATACACACATACATTGACATACAGACATACATTGACATAGACATATATATTGTCATACACCCATACATTGACATTCACACATACATTGATATACAGACACATACATTGATATACTGACATTCATTGACATACAGACATACATTGACATACATACACATACATTGACATACATACATACAGTGACATAAAAACATACATTGACATACACACATACATCGACATACACACTTACATTGACATACAGATACATACATTGACATACACACATACATTGACATACATACATACATTGACATACACACATACATTAACATACACACATACATTGACACAGACATACATTGACATACACACATACATTGACATAGAGACATACATTGACACAGATATATACGTTGAACAACACCCATACATTGACATACACACATACATTGATATAAACACATACATTGACATACTGACATACATTTACATACACCCATACATTGAAATACACACATACATTGAAGTACACACATACATTGACATACACACATACATTGACATACAGATTTATACATTGACATACAGACATACATAGACATACACACATAAATTGACATACACATATACATTGACTTACAGACATACATTGACATACATACATTGACATACACACATACATTGACATACACACATACATTGACATACAAACATACATTGACATACACACATACATTGACATACAGACATACATAGACATACAGACATACATTGACATAGACATATATATTGACATACACCCATACATTGACATACACACATACATTGATATACAGGCACATACATTGATATACTGACATTCATTGACATACAGACATACATTGACATACATACACATACATTGACATACATACATACAGTGACATAAAAACATACATTGACATACACACATACATCGACATACACACTTACATTGACATACAGATACATACATTGACATACACACATACATTGACATACAGACATACATTGACATACACACGTACATTAACATACACATATACATTGGCATACAGACATACATTGGCATGCACACATACATTGACATACAGACACATACATTGACATACGCACATACATTGACATACAGACATACATTGACATACAGACTTACATTGACATACACACATAACTTGACATACACATATACATTGACTTACAGACATACATTGACATACACACATACATTGACATACACACGTACATTGATATACAGACACATACATTGATATACAGACATTCATTGAAATACACACATACATTGACATACACACATACATTGACATACAGACATACATAGACATACACACATAAATTGACATACACATATATATTGACTTACAGATATACATTGACATACACACCTACATTGACATACATATATACATTGACATACACATATACATTGACATACAGGCATACATTGACATACACACATACATTGACATGCAGGCATACATTGACATACAGACAAACATTGACATACACACACATACATTGACATACACACATACATTCACATACATAGACATACGCACATATATTGACATACAGACATACATTGACATACATACACATACATTGACATACACAGAAACATTGACATACACACATACATTGACATACACCCATACATTGACATACGCACATAAATTGACATACATACATACATTGACATACACACATATATTGACATACAGACACATACATTGACATACACACATTTATTGACATACAGACATACATTGATATACACACATACATCGACATACACACATACATTGACATACACGCTTACATTGACATACAGACACATACATTGACATACACACATGCATTAACATACACACATACATTGATATACAGACACATACATTGACATACATACATACATACATACATTGACATACACACATACATTGACATACTCACATACATTGACATACACATATACGTTGACATACACACATACAATGACATGCACACATACATTGACATATACACATACATTGACATACACATATACATTGACATACACACATACATTGACATACACACAGACATTGACATTCAGACACATGCATTGACATACACACATACATTGACATACATACATACATTGACATACACACAGACATTGACATTCAGACACATGCATTGACATACACACATACATTCACATACAGACAAACATTGACATACACACATAAATTAACATACACATATACATTGACTTACAGACATCCATTGACATACACACATCCATTGGCATACATACATAGTCATACAGACATACATTGGCATGCACACATACATTGACATACACACATACATTGACATAGACACATACATTGACATAATGACAAATATTGATATACACACACATACATTGACATACAGACATACATTGACATACACACATACATTGAGTTACAGACATACATTGACATACACACATAAATTGATATACACACATACATTGACATACACACATACATAGACATAAAGATATGCATTGACATACAATCATGCATTGACATACACACACATAGCTTGACATACACACATACATTGACATACACACATACATTGATATACAGACACATACATTGACATACAGAAAAACACAGACATACACACACATACACTGACATACATACATAGATTCACATACAGACATACATTGACATACACACAAACATTGAGTTACAGACATACATTGACATACACACATACATTGACATACAGACATACATTGACATACACACATACATTGACATACACACACATACATTGACATACACACATACAATGACATAAAAGACACATACATTGAAATACGCACATACATTGACATACACACATACATTGACATACAGACATACATTGACATACACTCATGCATTGACATATACACATATAGCTTGAAATACACAGATACATTGACATACACTCATACATTGACATACGCATATACATTGACATACACACATATTTGACATACACACATACATTGACATACACATATACATTGACATACACACATACACACATACATTGACATACAGACATACATTGACATACAGTCTTACATTGACATACACACATAAATTGACATACAGACACACACATTGACATACAGACATACATTGACATACACACATACATTGACATATACACATACATTGACATACACACATACATTGATATACAGACACATACATTGACATACACACATACATTGACATACAGACATACATTGACATACACACATACATTGACATACACACAGACACTGACATTCAGACACATGCATTGACATACACACATACATTGCCATGCAGTCATACATTGGCATGCACACATACATTGACATACAAACATATATTGACATACAGACATATATTGACATACACACATATATTGACATAAACACATACCTTGACATAGACACATACGTTGACATACAGACACATACATTGATATACACACATACATTGACATACAGACAAACATTCACATACACACACATGCTTTGACATACAGACATACATTGACATACACACATACATTTACATACACACATACATTGACATACATACATACATTGACATACACCCATACGTTGACATACACATATACATTGACATACACACATACATTGACATACACACATACATTGACATACAGACATACATTGACATACACACATACATTGACATACACACATACATTGACATACACACATACATTGACATACACACAAACTTTGACATTCAGACACATGCATTCACATACACACATACATTGACATAAGACATACATTGACATACACACCTAAATTAACCTACACATATACATTGACTTACAGACAACCATTGACATACACACATCCATTGGCATACATACATACATTGACATACAGACATACATTGGCATGCACACATACATTGACATAGACACATACATTGACATACAGACAAACATCGATATACACACACATACATTGACCTACAGACATACATTGACATACACACATGCATTGAGTTACAGACATACATTGACATACACACATAAATTGATATACACACATACATTGACATACAGACATACATTGACATACAGACATACATTGACATACACACTTACATCGACATACACACATACATTGACATACACACGTACATTGACATACAATCATGCATTGACATACACACACATAGCTTGACATGCACACATACGTTGACATACACTAATACATTGACATACACACATACATTGATATACAGACACATACATTGACATACAGACAAACACAGACATAAACACACATACATTGACATACAGACATACATTCACATACAGACATACGTTGACATACACACAAACATTGAGTAACATACATGCATTGACATACACACATACATTGACATACATACATATATTGACATACACACATACATTGACATACACACATACATTGACATACACACACATACATTGACATACACGCATACAATGACATACAGACACATACATTGACATACGCACATACATTGACATACACACATACATTGACATGCAGATATACATTGACATACACTCATGCATTGACATATACACATATAGCTTGACATACACACATACATTGACATACATTCATACATTGACATACGCATATACATTGACATACACACATATTTGACATACACACATACATTGACATGCACACATACATTGACATATACACATACATTGACATACACACATACATTGATATACAGACACATACATTGACATACACACATACATTGACATACACACATTAATTGACATACACATATACATTGACTTACAGACATACATTGACATACACATATACATTGATATACACACAGACACTGACATTCAGACACATGCATTGACATACACACATACATTGCCATACAGTCATACATTGGCATGCACACATACAGTGATATGCATACATACATTGACATACACACATATATTGACGTAAACACATACCTTGACATAGACACATACATTGACATACAGACACATACATTGATATACTCACATACATTGAGATACAGACAAACATTGACATACACACACATGCTTTGACATACATACATACATTGACATACAGACATACATTGACATACACGCATACCTTGACATACAGACATACATTGACATACACCCATACATTGACATACACATATACATAGACATACACACATACATTGACATACACACATACATTGACATACACTAATACATTGACATACACACATACATTGATATACATACCCATACATTGACATACAGACAAACACAGACATACACACACATACATTGACATACAGACATACATTGACATACACACATACGTTGGCATACAGACATACATTGACATACACACATACATTGACATACATACATACATTGACATACACACATACATTGACATACACACACATACATTGACATACACACATACAATGACATACAGACACATACATTGACATACGCACATACATTGACATACACACATACATTGACATACACACATACATTGACATACAGATATACATTGACATACACTCATACATTGACATACGCATATACATTGACATACACACATATTTGACATACACACATACATTGACATGCACACATACATTGATATATAGACACATACATTGACATACAGACATACATTGACATACACACAAACATTGACATACACACATACATTGGCACACAGACATACATTGTCATACACACATACACTGACATACACATATATATTGACATACACACATACATTGACATACACACATACATTGACATACAGACATACATTGATATGCACACATACATTGACATACAGACATATACATTGACATACACACATACATTGATATACACACATACATTGACATAGAGACACAAACATTGACATACACACATACATTGACATACAGACATACATTGGCATGCGCACATACATTGACGTACATACATACATTGACATACACACATACAGTGACATACAGACACATACATTAACATACACACATACATTGACATATAGACAAACGTTGACATACACACATATACATTGACATACAGACCTACATTGACACACACACATACATTAACATACAGACATACATTGACATACACACATACATTGACATACAGACATACATTGAGTTACAGACATACATTGACATACAGACAAACGTATTAACATACACACATACATTGACATACAGACAAACGTTGACATACACACACATACATTCACATACAGACGTACATTGACATACATACATATATTGACAAACACACCTACATTGACATACAGATATACATTGACATACACAGACATGGCTTGACATACACACATACATTGACATACACTCATACATTGACATACACATATACATTGACATACATACATACATTGATATACAGACACATACATTGACCTACACACATAAATTGACATACAGACTCATACATTGACATACACACATACATTGACATGCAGGCATACATTGACATACTCACATACATTGACATACAGACATAAACATAGACGTACACACATACATTGACACACAGACATAAAGATTGTCATAAACACACATGCATTGTCATACATACATACATTGACATACACACGTAAATATTGGCATACACACATCAACATTGACAGACACATAAACATTGACATACAGACACAAACATTGACATACACACATAAACATTGACATGCACACATAAACATTGACATACACTCAATCATTGACATACACACACATAAACATTGACATACACATATAAATATTGACATACACACATACATTGACATACACACATACATTGACATACAGACATACATTGACATGCACACATACATTGATATACAGACACATACATTGACATACACACATACATTGGCATAGAGACACAAACATTGACATACACACATACATTGACATACATACATACATTGACATACACACATAATTTATATACACACAAACATTGACTTAAAGACATACATTGACATACACACATACATTGACATACACACATACATTGACATACAGACATACATTGGCATGCACACATACATTGACGTACATACATACATTGACATACACACATAAACATAAACATACACACATAAACATTGACATACACACATACATTGACATACAAACACATACATTAACATACACACATATATTGACATATAGACAAACTGTGACATACACACACATACATTGACATACAGACGTACATTGACACACACACATACATTAACATACAGACATACATTGACATACACACATACATTGACATACAGACATACATTGAGTTACAGACATACATTGACATACACGCATACAATGACATACACTCATACATTGACATACAGACAAACGTATTAACATACACACATACATTGACATACAGACAAACGTTGACATACACACACATACATTGACAAACACACCTACATTGACATACAGATATACATTGACATACATTCATGCATTGACATACACACACACATGGCTTGACATACACACATACATTGACATACACATATACATTGACATACACACATACATTGACATACATACATACATTGATATACATACACATACATTGACCTACACACATATACTGACATACAGACACATACATTGACATACACACATACATTGACATGCAGGCATACATTGACATACACACAGATACATTGACATACAGACATAAACATTGACACACAGACATAAACATTGTCATAAACACACATGCATTGTCATACATACATACATTGACATACACACGTAAACATTGGTATACACACATTGACAGACACATAAACATTGACATACAAACATACATAAACATTGACATACGCACACATATATTGACATACACACACATAAACATTGACATACACACACATAAAGTTTGACATACAGACACAAACATTGACATACACACATAAATATTGACATGCACACATAAACATTGACATACACACAAACATTGACATACACATATAAACATTGACATACACACACATAAACATCGACATACACACACATAAATACTGACATACAGACACAAACATCGACATACACACATAAACATTGACATGCACATATAAACATTGACATACACACATAAACATTGACATATAGCCATACACATTGACACATACACATTGACATACACACATACATTGACATGCAGGCATACATTGACATACACACAGATACATTGACATACAGACATAAACATTGACACACAGACATAAACATTGTCATAAACACACATGCATTGTCATACATACATACATTGACATACACACGTAAACATTGGTATACACACATTGACAGACACATGAACATTGACATACAAACATACATAAACATTGACATACACACACATATATTGACATACACAGACATAAACATTGACATACACACACATAAAGTTTGACATACAGATACAAACATTGACATACACACATAAACATTGACATGCACACATAAACATTGACATACACACAAACATTGACATACACATATAAACATTGACATACACACACATAAACATTGACATACACACACATAAATACTGACATACAGACACAAACATCGACATACACACATAAACATTGACATGCACATATAAACATTGACATACACACATAAACATTGACATATAGCCATACACATTGACACATACACATTGACATACACACATAAACATTTACATACACACACATAAACATTGACATACACATATACATATTGACATACACACATACATTGACATACATACACACACATTGACATACACACACAGACATTGACATACATACATAAACATTGACATACACATACACATTGACATACACACACATACATTGACATACACACATAAACATAAACATACACACATAAACATTGACATACACACAAACATTGACATACACACATAAACATTGACATACACACACATAAACATTGACATACACACACATAAATACTGACATACAAACACAAACATCGACATACACACATAAACATTGACATGCACATATAAACATTGACATACACACATAAACATTGACATATAGCCATACACATTGACACACACACATTGACATACAGACATAAACATTTACATACACACACATAAACATTGATATACACATATACATATTGACATACACACATACATTGACATACACGCATACTTTGACATACAAACATACATTGACATGCACACATACATTGACATACATACACATACATTGACATACAGACACATACATTGACATACACACATACATTGACATACACACATACATTGACATATAGACACAAACGTTGACATACACACATACATTGACATACATACATTGACATACACACACAAATTTGTATACACACAAACATTGACTTAAAGACATACATTGACATACACACATACATTGACATACACACATACATTGACATACATACATACATTGACATACACACAAACATTGACATACACACATACATTGGCATACATACATACATTGACATACAGACATACATTGACATACACATATATATTGACATACACACATACATTGACATACACATATACATTGACATACAGACATACATTGACATGCACACATATATTGACATACAGACACATACATTGACATACACACATACATTGACATACACACATACATTGACATAGAGACACAAACATTGACATACACAGATACATTGACATACATACATACATTGGCATGCACACATACATTGACGTACATACATACATTGACATACACACATACAGTGACATACACACATACATTGACATACAGAAACATACATTAACATACACACATACATTGACATATAGACAAGCGTTGACATACACACACATACATTGACATACAGACCTACATTGACACACACACATACATTAACATACAGACATACATTGACATACACACATACATTGACATACAGACATACATTGAGTTACAGACATACATTGACATACACACATACGTTGACATACAGACAAACGTATTAACATACACACATACATTGACATACAGACAAACGTTGACATACACACCTACATTGACATACAGATATACATTGACATACACACACATGGCTTGACATACACACATACATTGACATACACACATACATTGACATACACATATACATTGACATACACACATACATTGACATACATACATACATTGATATACAGACACATACATTGACCTACACACATACATTGACATACAGACTCATACATTGACATACACACATACATTGACATGCAGGCATACATTGACATACACACACATACATTGACATACAGACATAAACATTGACATACAGACATAAACATTGACATACACACACATACATTGACATACACACATATAAACATTGACATACACACACATACAGTTTGACATACAGACGCAAACATTGACATACACACATAAACATTGACATGCACACATAAACACTGACATACACACAAACATTGAGATACCCACATAAACATTGACATACACACACACATAAACATTGACATACACACACACATAAATATTGACATACAGACACAAACATCGACATACACACATAAACATTGACATGCACATATAAACATTGACATACACACATAAACATTGACATATAGCCATACACATTGACACACACACATTGACATACACACATAAACATTTACATACACACACATAAACATTGACATACACATATACATATTGACATACACACATACATTGACATACACACATACATTGACATACAGACATACATTGACATGCACACATACATTGACATACAGACACATACATTGACATACACACATACATTGACATACACACATACATTGACATAGAGACACAAACATTGACATACACACATACATTGACATACATACATACATTGACATACACACATAATTTATATACACACAAACATTGACTTAAAGACATACATTGACATACACACATACATTGACATACACACATACATTGACATAGAGACATACATTGGCATGCACACATACATTGACGTACATACATACATTGACATACACACATACAGTGACATACACACATACATTGACATACAAACACATACATTAACATACACACATATATTGACATATAGACAAACTGTGACATACACACACATACATTGACATACAGACGTACATTGACACACACACATACATTAACATACAGACATACACACATACATTGACATACAGACATACATTGAGTTACAAACATACATTGACATACACACATACATTGACATACACTCATACATTGACATACAGACAAACGTATTAACATACACACATACATTGACATACAGACAAACGTTGACATACACACACATACATTCACATACAGACGTACATTGACATACAGACATACATTGACAAACACACCTACATTGACATACAGATATACATTGACATACATTCATGCATTGACATACACACACATGGCTTGACATACACACATACATTGACATACACATATACATTGACATACACACATACATTGACATACATACATACATTGATATACATACACATACATTGACCTACACACATATATTGACATACAGACACATACATTGGCATACACACATACATTGACACGCAGGCATACATTGACATACACACAGATACATTGACATACAGACATAAACATTGACATACACACATACATTGACACACAGACATAAACATTGTCATAAACACACATGCATTGTCATACATACATACATTGACATACACACGTAAACATTGGCATACACACATCAACATTAACAGACACATAAACTTTGACATACAGACATAAACATTGACATACACACACATACATTGACATACACACATATAAACATTGACATACACACACATACAGTTTGACATACAGACACAAACATTGACATACACACATAAACATTGACATGCACACATAAACATTGACATACACACAAACATTGGCATACACACATAAACATTGACATACACACACATAAACATTGACATACACACACATAAATACTGACATACAGACACAAACATCGACATACACACATAAACATTGACATGCACATATAAACATTGACATACACACATAAACATTGACATATAGCCATACACATTGACACACACACATTGACATACACACATAAACATTTACATACACACACATAAACATTGACATACACATATAAATATTGACATACACACATACATTGACATACACACATACATTGACATACAGACATACATTGACATGCACACATACATTGACATACAGACACATACATTGACATACACACATACATTGACATACACACATACATTGACATAGAGACACAAACATTGACATACACACATACATTGACATACATACATACATTGACATACACACATAATTTATATACACACAAACATTGACTTAAAGACATACATTGACATACACAGATACATTGACATACACACATACATTGACATACAGACATACATTGGCATGCACACATACATTGACGTACATACATACATTGACATACACACATACAGTGACATACACACATACATTGACATACAAACACATACATTAACATACACACATATATTGACATATAGACAAACTGTGACATACACACACATACATTGACATACAGACGTACATTGACACACACACATACATTAACATACAGACATACATTGACATACACACATACATTGACATACAGACATACATTGAGTTACAAACATACATTGACATACACACATACATTGACATACACTCATACATTGACATACAGACAAACGTATTAACATACACACATACATTGACATACAGACAAACGTTGACATACACACACATACATTCACATACAGACGTACATTGACATACATACATACATTGACAAACACACCTACATTGACATACAGATATACATTGACATACATTCATGCATTGACATACACACACATGGCTTGACATACACACATACATTGACATACACATATACATTGACATACACACATACATTGACATACATACATACATTGATATACATACACATACATTGACCTACACACATATATTGACATACAGACACATACATTGACATACACACATACATTGACATGCATGCATACATTGACATACACACAGATACATTGACATACATACATAAACATTGACATACA
>OZ024742.1:7264161-7281661 GCA_964016885.1 Eledone cirrhosa | reverse complement strand
ACATACGTACAAACACAAGCATACGCAAAACCTTACCATAGGTATACAAAACCACGCACATATAAATATGTGTGTGTGTGTGTATGCGTGTATACAAATAAATAAATAATTATATAAACGTATATAAATAAATAAATACATATATAACAAGCGCACACTCATACCTACATATAAATACACGAATGTTCGGAGACGTAAGTCAACTAAAACAGGAAGTACACATATACACACACCCACCATCCTTACGAACCTGCATACTCACACAGATGCAAAACTCCCGTATACACATAGCCAAACCCTATGTACCAGAATATATAAAATTATAATAAAATAAAATTATACGCCATAGCAATCAAATATACGTACGAGAAGGTATACGTACCTTCACAAAACATACGGGTAATATATACTTACCTAAGCAAATAAGTAAAGGAATAAACAAAACATATACTTAGCTCCCACATCAAGACGTAAAATATCCACGTATAGATCGTACTATCCGTTAGGGTATAACGTGGGGCTGTAATACAGGAAAGTTTTGTGCAATTTATGTTTTCAAGCCGAAATTGCCTCAGATTTTTTGTTTAAGATGTGGTCTGTGGCGTAGAGTATTTCCAGGGCCTCAGCGGCGCAGAGGTCACATGGTCTTTTATTTCCGTTATACGATCTAGCCCTAGCTAGGATCTCCCAGTGTAACTTATATTGGGTGTGGTTGTCTTTTAGACTCCATGTTATAAGCTGAAAGTGACGTCATATTCCTTCTTAGAGGGTAACGAAAAGAATGGGTAGGCATGTAAAGACGCTGCTTGAAACTATTGGCGGTTAACCCGATGTAGGCCCTACGGGACGTGGATGTTACAACCTTACATTTGTAGACAATGTTACTAGAGAGGCATTTCCCGGATAGTGGTCAATCAGCCCGATTCCTACAATTACAGTTAGTACTAACTTCAGGGTTGCACGTGTTCCTACGGCTAGGTAATATATATATATAAATATATATATATATATATATATATTTAAAATATATATATATATATATATATATATATATATATATAAGTTTATATATATATTGTATATAGTTTTAATATAGAAGATCTTCTACAGGACTAGAACTATTTCATTCGTTAGAAACCATCAAGGAGCTTGCTATCCAAGTAAGTAGTGGTATTTATATCCTTTCTTTTCTGGTGGTAGGAGAGGTTGGGGATCGGGATGGGTGGAGGTCATTGGTTGAATGATTTAAAGAAAAGGGAGTTCATTAAAAGCTAATTCGTTAAAACTATAATATTAACAAAGGCAGGAAGGATACTGTAAACAGGTTCAAATTGGAATACCAATCCTAGTTTATCACTTAGACTAACAATGCCTATAAGACGGGTGTCTACAGGATGGGTGGGGTTCAATGGTTTAAGGAAAAGGGAAATTCGTTTGAAGCTAATTCTTTAAGGCTGGAATAAGGGTGACAAAGGCAGAGAGGGTTCGATCAACAGATTCAGGTGTTGGGGTGAACCCCCTTATTGTGAAGTTTCTCTTAATATATATTCCAGGTGTCGACAAGCACACTCACACCCCCGCCCACTTACACACGTACACACACATACACGCACGCACACACAGGCAGGCACACACACAGCAAACATACATAATTGTTTCTACTTTTTGACACAAGGCCAGCAAACATCCAGTACATTACTGGTACTTTATTTTATCGACCCTGTAAGGATGAAAGGCAAAGTTAACCTCGGCGGGATTTGAACTCAGACCGTAAAGGGACGTAACTATGCTGAAAAGCATGGCGTCCGACCCTCTACCGATACTGCCAATTCACCACACACATACACATATACAAATATATACACATATATATATACACATTCATACGAATGTGTACATACATACGCACTCACACACACACACACACACACACACACACACACATACACACACACACACATATATATATATATATATATATATATATATATATATATACACATATATATAAAATAAAGTTAAATAAAAAGTCAAATGTTTAAAATTTAGCTTCGTTTATTGCTGCTATATATATTTCGGTGACAGCCATCTTTGACTGTGACCTCTTCAGGCAGTCCAAATTAGTGTTGTATAGACAAGTACATATGTTGTTGAGGTGTATAATATTGTCAATACTCTGATATGCCCAGTTCCTGGTTGGGTTGTTATTTCACTGAGGAACTGGAATCATATGAATTCAAACAAACGAATTTCAGTGTCAAAGGGCCTCTTCTCCTCTCATTGGTCAGTTGTTAGAACATTCCTCATTCTAAGTGTTGTTTTTGTTGGAATTAGCTTAAACAATTGATAAAGTGGTAGAAGGGACAATGTGTTAAAGGAACAAAATAACAAAAGAAGTGTCAAACTTCCCATTGGTCAGTTCTGAGATCATTCCTCAATCAGAAGTCTATAGAATTATTTCTGGGGTGAGGCTCCCTGTAGTGTTTGTGTTTGCTATTGTTAAGTACATTTGACCTCTACCATTATTTTGGTAGTGTTGTTGGTGTTGTGGTCAGCTTATGTCTTGCTTCTGTTGACAATTTAGAAGTATCTGCGTGTGTTTTTTCTTCATCCCTCCTGCCACCATCTCTCATAGTGGGGGGGGGGGGGTTCCTCTATGTACACGAAGAAATATAAGGCAATAAATGGAGAAAACAGAAAATAAATAATATAATTTGTATAATTTGAAAATAAATAATAAATAGAGAATAAAGAATAAAGAATAAATGGTGTAAAAGTAATGAAAATGAATATGGAGAAGTGAAAAATAAAATGAAGATTCAAATAAAGTAGGATAAAGTGTGTGTGTGCTATAACCAATCTCAAGGTCAGAAATATGTTGGATAGATTGGTATGAGGACAAGTTGTTAAAATAAGATAATCAAACAAAATGTGTTTGTGTAATAATCAATCTCAACTTAAAAATAAATATAAGGTCATACAGTGAAGAGGGCAGAAAACAAATAACAAATAACAAATTAATAAAGAGAAATCATGATTTAAAATCGGGACTTGAAAGTCAGAAATCTAGTAAATTAAAATGTGTTTGTGTTATATAGATGTTGGCCAAATTATAATGGCTGTGTCCGATTCAATCTCTAGGCTATCATGGTGTCTACTCAGCCTGGGTTGTTCCCTATGGCTTGAGGGGAGTTCACAACCTAGGGTGTTGTTACTGCCCATATAGCTTGAGGGAGGTCTGGCTGAGAGGTGTTTACATGTTCAGTAGTAGTCCCTATAGCTTGAGGAGAGTTCACATCTTCTTGTGTTGCTACTGTCCATATATCTTAAGGAAGGTCCCGGCTCTAAGGTGTCTGCATGTCCCGAAGAAGTCGGTTCTGAGGTTTATCAGGCCGCTTCCACCTCTTAGTATCTCGAGGGTCTCGTTCAGGCATAGTTTGCATATGCAAGATCCCCCTTTATCGGGTGGTACTTTCCTGATTATGTACCAGGCCAGAGAGTACGGGGTCCTGTCCAGCTTAAGCTTCCAGATCAGGTCGGAGACAGCCGTGCTTTTCCTTTTGGCCTTCTTATTGAATGAATGGCGATGGTTGTACCAGCGGTCTTTAAAGCTCGTTGGTGTGGCTCTTATGTAGAGGTGTTCGGAGTTGGGGGTTTTAACCCTACAACCGTATACTAGGTTCTTCTTGAGGCATTCATTACCAAGGGGGCATGATTCGGGGTTTCTGCAGTTGCAGAGGGTGGTAAACCTCTGCGTGCCTAGATTAGGGTTCCCGTTATGTGTTACATGTTGGTCTTCCACCAGGCACGGTGGGGGGTCCCCGGGTCTGTTTGGGTTTCTTGTGTGGGCTCTGGGTCCCCCCTTCCCTCCTTTCACATGGTTCTGCTGAGTGTTTGTATTGCCATCTTCTGGTTGTGTGTGGTTTTTAAGCCTACTCCTGTTGATGCTAGCTATGTGTTGGGCCACATTTCTCGTGGTGGAATACGAGAGCTTCACAGTGTGTCTGTTGAAGATCCTGTGGAATCTGTGGTCCCTCGGTATATATATATATATATATATATACACACACACGCGCTCTCATGCATACACACACATACACATTTAAACGTACACATATACATACATATATACACACGTACACACATATATATACATACATACACACATACACACACACACACATATGTATATATATATGTATATATATATAAATATACACGGATGTGTATGATTGTGTATAGAAGATTATATTAATAAAAGGAATTCCAACTTTGTCTGATTTACTCGTTTTATTTACAATCCTTTAAAATTATAATATTATAATTAAATAGTATGGTAGAATATTAAATGTTAAATGTTAATTGAACAAGTACTTTCATGCATTCGCAATCTTCAGGTTCATATTCAGTGGTGACAGTCAAGTTTGTAATTTTCAATTAGATTACGGAAGAACGAGCTTAAGTTTCTCCGAAACTCATCAGTGGTTCTGGTGTTAACCTTGTGCAAGGCGAAGAGATCATCGTCTCGGCATAGACCTCCGACGAGGCCAGTAAAGAGGTTCTTCAGGTGATGTAAAATGTACAGGCCCACGAGGTCGCTTATTTCAGCCGAATCACACGTTCCCATGCTGACGTCAAAGCGGGTCTGAGACTTCTTGTTGATCCAGTAAGATCCCTCGTGGTATAGGAAGGTCTTACGGGCATGGAGGATTATATCTTGCCTCAGATGTTCTGCTCCAGGTTGGGAGTGCTGAGGCACCACGCAATGATGGTAGAAATCTATCGAGGATCTTTTTGGTGCTAGAGCCGATGTCCGAACATGTGGGGTTGATAAGTCTATATATATAGATGTTATAGTCACTTATATGTCTGAAGTATTGTCGGCTTTTTGCTTACATTAATTTCTCTATTTTCATATATATATATATATATATATATATATATATATATATATATATATATATATATATATATATATATATATGTAGATAAATCTACCAAGAGTTTACGGTAGTGTCCAATCCGTATGAAGAACTCAATGTATTCCGGATATCATGGAAAGAAGAGATGTAATGAAAAATCACTTTCGGTGAAAGATAAACGGTATACAGAGTCAAGATAAAATATTAAACAAATAATGAATAAACAATGAAACAGTTCCTTATATTAAACAAAAAAAGTTCATTATTTAACGATCGTTTCTAGGATATATATGTGTTAGAATTGGCATGCATATTCAACAGATCTATGTACAAAATTATACAAAATTATACAAACTATCAAGATTAAATATACATACCAACACATATATACGCCGTATATATGTGTTGGTATGTATATTTAATCTTGATAGTTTGTATAATTTTGTATAATTTTGTACATAGATCTGTTGAATATGCATGCCAATTCTAACACATATATATCCTAGAAACGATCGTTAAATAATGAACTTTTTTTGTTTAATATAAGGAACTGTTTCATTGTTTATTCATTATTTGTTTAATATTTTATATATATATATATATATAGGCAAAATGATTAATGAAAGAGTTACAAGCCGTTAAAACATATCTCTCTGTGTGTTTGTGTGTATTATAAAGAGTCGGGATCTGATGGCTGAGTTGTAGCCGTTTCAACAGCTACTTGCAGACCATCTCTCTCTCTCTCTCTCTCTCTCTCTCTCTCTCTCTCTCTCTCTCTCTCTCTCTCTCTTTCTCTCTCTCTCTATCTCTCTCTCTCTCTTTCTCTCTCTCTCTCTCTCTCTCTCTGTATATATATATATATATATTAAAATAACAGGTTAAAGTTTAAGCAAAGAACCGCTGCTTATATATATATATATATGGATGTATATATAATGTATTTTGTAATACACTTTATGCTTAATTAAAAGCATTTTGAAGACCGTAAGCTATTGTTTTAAAGTAGTGACAAATTCACTTACTTTGATCTCAGCAAACAGGGTAGATAAGCCGACAAGTCTTGTTTCGCTTTGGTTGAAGCTTATCAAGGCCAACTACCCTCCTGTCTACCGAGATCATTGATGTTATATTCTTATAGAAATCTAGTAAATAATCAGGAGCTGATTATGCAGAGCGGTTGTTGGTCAGGCAGAAATTAAAAATTAGAATTGGAGCTCTGAAATAGCAATATATATATGGATGTATATATAATGTATTTTGCAATACACTTTATGCTTAATTAAAAGCATTTTGAAGACCGTAAGCTATATATATATATTGCTATTTCAGAGCTCCAATTCTAATTTTTAATTTCTGCCTGACCAACAACCGCTCTGCATAATCAGCTCCTGATTATTTACTAGATTTCTATAAGAATATAACATCAATGATCTCGGTAGACAGGAGGGTAGTTGGCCTTGATAAGCTTCAACCAAAGCGAAACAAGACTTGTCGGCTTATCTCCCCTGTTTGCTGAGATCAAAGTAAGTGAATTTGTCACTACTTTAAAACAATAGCTTACGGTCTTCAAAATGCTTTTAATTAAGCATAAAGTGTATTGCAAAATACATTATATATACATCCATATATATATTGCTATTTCAGAGCTCCAATTCTAATTTTTAATTTCTGCCTGACCAACAACCGCTCTGCATAATCAGCTCCTGATTATTTACTAGATTTCTATAAGAATATAACATCATTGATCTCAGTAGACAGGAGGGTAGTTGGCCTTGATAAGCTTCAACCAAAGCGAAACAAGACTTGTCGGCTTATCTCCCCTGTTTGCTGAGATCAAAGTAAGTGAATTTGTCACTACTTTAAAACAATAGCTTACGGTCTTCAAAATGCTTTTAATTAAGCATAAAGTGTATTGCAAAATACATTATATATACATCCATATATATATTGCTATTTCAGAGCTCCAATTCTAATATATATATATATATATATATATATATATATATATATACATATAGGAATGAAAAATGGTGTGCTGTGTTGTTGCGAATGTGATATACAAATTAAAATGAAGAATTAGAAATAGAAGCCAGGTCTATCAATCATCACTGTTCTACTAGCCATTATGGGTATTTCTTCGCATTAAAGACCAGATACCTCAGGCTAGCGCGAACAATAACTAAAATAAGTTATTGGGATAAAAAGAATGGGTGGAGAAAGAGAGACAGATAAACAAACACGAATGGTGAGGCAACGTAAAGAGAGGAAAAACTGAGAAAATCAAGTCAATAATTCATTTGAAAATAAGAACTTGCGAATATTGGCGAGAAGACGAAAGACACATCGTAACCATGCAAAAGTAAGCGAGGAAAGAATTTCGATATTTATATATATATATATATATGTCCCAAGGTTCTGATACCATCAACACCATAAACACAGAGCTGGCATATCTAAGAACTGACTAACTGCCTGATGAGGTCATAGCCATTCAATGATTATCATCGAAATATATATAGCAGTAAATAAAGGATTATGAGTTCATGCAATTGACTTATGTTTCGTCACTATATAAATATATATATATATATATATATATATATATATATATATATATATATATATATATATATAATAGAATATGTGTTCCTACACGCACAAGGCGCTAAGGGACACATGTATTGTCCAACCATATGCCAATGTGGTTCAATGGCAGGTTAATAAATTAACGAGCCAGAACATATATAATCAAGGTTTAGCAAATAAGAAAAAGTTTCAAAATAAATTTTAAAAAATTAACTTTACTTACTATGGTTACCAGGTAACCAAGTTTCAAAATAAATTTTAAAAAGTTAACTTTACTTACTATGGTTACCAGGTAACCATAGTAAGTAAAGTTAATTTTTTAAAATTTATTTTGAAACTTTTTCTTATTTGCTGAACCTTGATTATATATATATATATATATATATATATATATATATATATAGAGAGAGAGAGAGAGAGAGAGAGAGAGAGAGAGAAAAATGTAGAATTGGAGGGATAGGTAGGTTTAAAACATCTGTCTCCCTGATTAATACTAGAAAGTTAACTTAACTTTAAAAAAATAATAGTTTCATTTTTCATTGAACTTCTTTTCTGAC
This sequence comes from Eledone cirrhosa, assembly GCA_964016885.1. Lineage (NCBI taxonomy): Eukaryota > Metazoa > Mollusca > Cephalopoda > Octopoda > Eledonidae > Eledone > Eledone cirrhosa. The sequence goes on along the minus strand of OZ024742.1, from coordinate 7,273,596 downwards.
TCATAAAATTAAACTTTTGATGTGAGTAAAAATAACGCGAGATAGAATGCTGAAGGCGCAGAGTTTAGTTGGATATTTGTTCACTTCTGAGGAAAGTATTAGTATCCGGGTAGGATATGGTTGTGGAGGGTAGATTAGTTGGGGAGAGGAACAAATAGCGGATCTGTGATGAAAGTGACATAAAATTTGGTATAGTTTGGTCTCATGTGGCACAACATGATATATTTCATCATAATATTATGTGACAATAATTTCAAAAGTGTTCACTTATCGCTTGACCACATACTGAAATCATTAAAACTCTTTGCAACCTTTTGAAATTGATCTTGATTTATGTGTAATATACAGCGGAAATGCAGTGTACGACCGGAACTGTCTGGCAGTCACATTTCTTGAATGATATTTATTGTGAGGTATTTAAACATCTAACGAGACTGTCGTTTCATCTGGTTAGAGTTTTCGATCAAAACGCTAAAATAATTTTGATGACATAATAATAATAATAATAATAATAATAATAATAATAATAATGTTTTCTTTATTAACCACAAGGGTTTACATAAAGTAGACATTAAGGACAGTACAGGACAATACAGGACGGTACAAATGGGCATTTCTGCGTGTAAAAAACAAAAACAAAGGATGTAACAAAAAAATAACAATGAAAAATTCCCCAATAGGGGGGAGGCTTCGGAGGGACATTTGTGGAGAAAGCCCAGTAAAAGGCCACAGTGATCCTGACCATCAAGGCAAGTGCCCTCTCCCAGTTTTCCACCTTTAATTTACAGATACGTACTCAGAGTAGGCCCATTCACTCGGGCCATTCTTGCTTCTCTCACCCATCTTTCAACAAAATGCTGGGAAGAGAGTACTTCCCTCTCTACTCTGATTTTCCTTTTCAAATGAAATTTGAAAAAGTCAATCAGGGCATCACCGAAGAGGTAAATGATCGTCTTCAGCCCTTTCAAACGTGTCCACCATACTATCTCTTTCGCCATGGCCACCAGACAGATAAAAACTGCCTACCCTTCCCGGCTAAAGGAAGAGGGCGGGGCAATGCTCACGATGGACTCAGATGTTAGCCGGATCCGTCCTACACGCGACAACAGGTGTTCGACATAAACCCACAAGTCAGCAATTTTCGGACACTGGACGAGTGCGTGCAGGACGGTTTCGTCGCCCTGCGCGCATCTCGGACATGCCCGGCTGACGGCACCTCCATGCCTGTAGAGTTTATCTCGAACTGGCAAGGCTCCTCGGTAGCACTGCCAGGCCAGAGATTTCTGGAAGTTGTCCATAGGCCCCGGCCCGAAAGTTCTTCCGAAGAGATTGGCTAGTTGATTTTCGTCGACGCCTAGAGTTTCCCCAAGTACGTCGTCGCTCTTCCCCTCCACTAATCATCTATAGAACGGCGAAGTGGAGTTTCCACCGATCACATTGCCCGATTGGTCGAGGGCTGTGAGCGCCTGAAGACATTCCAGTCTCCAGGCGCTCCCTCTCGGTCTTCGCTTGACCCAGGACTGCAGCTCCATCAAGGAAACGAGCTGGGGAAATACGTGTCTAGCAAACGGCGACCACACCTGATCACCGTCGAGGAAGAGGTGGAGATGTCGTAGCCTGAGCGCGTGTCTGCGCATCATCAGCCACGACATGCCCAGCCCTCCACGTAGCGGGTGTTGACAACAGATGGACCGCCTGACCATCGGAGCGCGTCCCTTCCACAAAAAGCGAAAGAGCAAACGCTCCAGCGCAGTCAGGCGGGGCTTAGGACAAGGTACCACGGTCAGGCGGTAGCAGATAACAGACGCGATGTACGCGATGTACATTTCCTGGTTGATCATTGCTGTCACCGCTTCGTACTCTCTTAGTGTAGTGCCGATCGCCTCGATGTGTTTGGCGTTCGACACCACTACCGTGACATCGTCAGCATGTGCTGACACGGATCTTCCGCATCCTAGTTCGCGTGGGACGCCCCTCAACGTCTCCGGATTGTGCAGTAATGGCTCGAGGGACAATACGTACAAGAGGGACGAGAGGGGACGTCCTTGGCGGACCGAGCGCATGATGTTGAACGGTTCCGAAAGGTGACAGTTCACTCTCACCACAGAGCAGATGACGCTGTGCATGGCAGCGATCAAGCCTCTGAAGATGGGCCCAAAGCCAGCCGCCCTCAGGACTGCCGCTAGGTAACGATGGTCGACCCTATCGAAAGCTTTCGACTGATCTAAATTGATCAAGGACCCACCCGTGCCAGGTTCCCTAGCTACCCTCTCTACGATGTATCGCATGAGGTGGAGGTTGTCGTGGATGGATCAAGCGGGAATGGCGCATGTCTGAACCTCTCCCACCAGACCACCAACGACAAGCGCCAACCTCTTTGCTAGCACCTTGGCCAAAATCTTGAACTCTGTGTTTAGCAGAGTTATGGGCCTGAAATTATCTATGTTATCCCCCTTGTTCGGATCCTTTCTCAGCAGCGCCACCGCTCCTCGGCTCACAGAGCTGGGAATTCTCCCGTTCTGTTGCCAGTTGCAGTAGACGTCCGCCAAGAGGCCGCCGAACAAGTCTGGCATTTGTACGTAAAGTTCATAGGGCAGACCATCCAAACCAGGCGATTTACCCCTTGTGCAGCCAGTCATTGCCTCCCGTACTTCAGCGGCTGTTATCGGCTTTTCGCAACACTCCGCCTCAGTGGCCGAGAGCCGCGGCAGTCCGTCGAGGTAGACACTAAAGTCCATCCCTCAATCCAGCCCGCCGCTGCCCCCGAACAGTTAAGCGAAGTGTCGCTGAAAAGTTTCCCACATTTTCCCGGGATCGAGTAGCATGCGCCCGTCGTGGTCCACCAAAGACCGGATCGTGGCTTTGTTGCCACGACGCGCCTCCGCCATTCGGGCCCATTGAACGGCTTTCGTCCCCTCGTGTCTGAGAGCACGCACCCTAGCTCTGACAACGCAGCCTTCGTGCTTTGCATTGAAGAATTGGTCAAGGGCCAATTTCGCCGCAAGTACGTCGGTCGCGATGCCTTTGCTAAGCGCCTCGTCTAATTTTTTAACTAGTTCTCCCTCTTCTCTATTGCTAAAGCCTTACTAAACCTAATGGACTCTATTCTAATCGCTCTTTTCAGACCAAACCACCACTTGTTGTTGACGATGGCCCCCGTCATACGCTCGCTTAACTAGTTCGCTAATCTGGTCTCTGTAGGCCTTGCACGCTGGTAAGGACGCGTTTAGCTTCCAGTAGCCGGGTCCTCGTCTATGAAGCCTATCTAAGTCAAGCACACAGATCACGAATTTGTGGTCCGTGTAGCTGACTATCTTGAATTGTGGCTAGATTATACTAGACCTATCTATTTCCCTACAAAATACTCTATCTAGATATGATCTGGATGACCCTATGCGATTTGTCCAAGTCCACATTGGCACATTCGGGAAATCCAATCGGTACCTGTCAGACAGTTCAAAACGCCTGAGCAGGTTGGTGAGGCTCTTGCACCCTCCTCCTCTATCCGCTAATCCCACACAGTCCCAGCGTGCATCTAAGATCCCGTTCCAGCCGCCCACTAACACTAAAGAGCGGAACGTTCCAAGAAAGGCCTCCAGACGCCGGAAGAAATCAGGCCGCCCTGCTCCTGTCGGGGCATAGACGGCCACTAGCCTGAAGGCTTGCCCTTCTCCGCTGGTCACGTCCAGCATCACCAACTTACCTTCTGGGTCCAGGAAGATGGCCCGTATGGCGAGATCCAAACCTCTCCGAAAAAGCACAGCAACTCCTCCCCCGATCCAATACGGCTGGGAAATGCGTACACATCGTAGCCGCCGAAGATCGGTGCGAAGGCCCGTGCTTCGGAGATTCTGGTCTCGCTGATGGCCACTACATCTATGTTTAGTGATCTGAGGTCGTTGAGCAGATGGCCCTGCTTCCATGACGACCCCAAGCCACGCGCATTTATGCTACCTATTCTGAGTGAGGTCATGTTGAAATGGAGTGGAAAAGATGGGAAAGACCACTTACCTTACTCCTTCTCCCAGAGGAAGGATGGTTTCACCATCCCTTTTCACTTGATCGTCTGGTGACGGGACCGTTGAATCGCACCTTCGGCTGGTGGTCCGCTCTTCTGTGAGTATATCCGAATATACCCTCCGGTTCAGTGTCCCTCCTAGGTCTCTGAAATCACCAACTGCGTTGGGGAATTTCGGTTTAATGTTTGTGTATTGTTTCTGTGCTATTTTTACCAGTCTTATGTTCGTTGGTGTTTTGATTGGTGCTGGTATTATGTAGTCGTGCTGTGAAATGTCTCTGTGTTCAATTATGTAAGTAATTAGTTTCTTGTTGTGTGTATTTATTGCTGTGCATTTGTTTTTCTGGGGGTGGGGTGTGGTCCTGCTATTTTCTTGTCGTTGTTGCTGGGCGTGTGTGTTTTGTTGTGTTTGCGATGTTGGTGCTTGTGGTGGTGGTGTTGAAGGTGTTGTTGTTGTTGGCGGTGGGGTTGCCCCCGGTGGTGATGGTGGTGCTAGTGTGGGTGGTGATGGTGTTGGTGGTGTTGCTGCTGTAAGTCTTTTTGCAGTAGCCTTTACCCTTTTTTCGTTTCTTTCCTCCCTTTTCGAATGCGACGATGCGCTGCTTCTACGTTTGTACCTTCTTGCGACCTTTTGCCATCCCTCTCCCACCTCACACTCCATGTCCGATTCTGTGAGGTCGGGGAGGGGTACCAGTTCCACTGTTTCACTTGTTGTTGTTGGTGATGTTTGCAGTGGAGTCTCTGTTGCAGCTGCAGTTGGTATTGCTGTTGTTGTTGTTAATACTTCCACTGCTGCTGCTGTTCTTGATTTCCGTAGCGTGGGTATGGGTGCCACGGACCTATCCTTCCTGGTGGCCGCCTGTCCTGTTGCTGGTAGCAGTGGAGACGGTTTCGGAAGGAGGGGGATTTTCTCCTTTCTCAGGGTGTTCTCATTGCAGAAGGCCCTGAGGTGATTCTTCGATCCACAGCGAAAGCATTTCGGGCATTTGCCCTCAACACTTATGGGCAGTTGAGTGCCGTTATCGAAGTCTATCACATTCCGACGAGGACAGACGCGGCCATCCAAGAAGGGGCCATACTGGGGGGGGGGGGTCAGTTTGACCCTCACAATTTTTTGTCCGCAGTAGGAGGGCACCAACACCATTTCCTCGCTCCTTAGGGTCACTAAGGATTGAGCCTTTGCCTCCTGGGGTGTGGAAAAAAGCACGTCCACGCTGGCATATTTCTTGCCTCGGGTGATATGTGTTTTCCGCTGCCACACAGACCCTAAGCCTTTTTGTATTTGAGCCTCTGGTGGCCCTTTCAATCCTTCGGGATTTTGTGCTTACTGTACGCTACGTGACCGTACAGTGCTGTAGGGTTTCGAAAAAATTTTCGGCTGCCTTGCAGATTGCTCGGTGTCCGGTTTTAGTTACCATCTTCTTTGCTTCCTGTAATTCCTCATTTGTTATAAGGATGGTTTCCAGGTTCTTTGCGATACCTGCAAACGAGATTGGTTTTTCTTTGTTGTTGTTGTTGTCGTCGTCAGAGCTGCTGTTACTTTTGTTGTTGCTGCTCGTACTACGCCCCTGTTGCTGTGGTTGTTGCTGTTGTTGCTGCTAATGCTGTTGTTGTTTATGCTGCTGCTGATGCTGTTGCGGCTGCTACTGTTGTTTTCCCTGTCACTGTTGCTGCTGCTTCTGTTATTACGGCTGCTACTACTATAATTCATGACGTCAGACGAATGAAATGGGTTTACGTATTTACCCCACACCTTTTACGTCGTTGTCGTCGTCGTGGAGAAATGTTCCACGTTTTGCACGTGATTTTGGAAACTATTTTTCTTTACTGGCGTCGCTTTCGAAAGAGAAGGGAGGGAGAGAGACACATTTAGAGAAGGGAGGAGAGAGACAATCTTCTCTCTGCTGTAGTGACGATTGAGGAAGAAGAAGACAGAATGAGTGGGAGTGACTTGTGAAAATTCTTTTTCGTAACCATGTTTTTTGGGGGGGTTTAAAATAAATATTGGGCACAAAACCCCAATAAGTGGTTATTTAACCCCGAAGGGCCAAATAACGGGCAGAAAGACCCCTCTCACGAGGAGGAGGGTGTTTTTGTCTTCAATTTGATTAAAGTTTTAAACAATTTACAATTGTTATAGCGGTTAAAATTTACAATACCTTACAGAGCCGAGCCTCCGTCAACCATGGCCTTCAATAATAATAATAATAATGATTTCTTTATTGGCCACAAGGGCTGACATTAAGAAAAACATTACAGACGGCACAGGACGGTACGATGTGGGTTTTGTGCGTGTAAATATTTTTATTATTTATATAAGAAAAGAAAAAAAGGACATAGAAACATATATATATATAAACAATAAAAATGAAAATTGAAACAATGAAAAATTCCCCAATAGGGGGGAAACCTCCGAGGGTTACTCGTGGCGAAAACCACACAAAAGACCACGGCTACCCTGACCACCAGGACAAGCGCCCTCTCTCAATTTTTCCATTTCTCAAACTACAGACGTATATTCACTCGGGCCATTTTCGCTACATTCACCCACCTTTCAACAAACTTGCTAGAAGGCAGCACTTGCCTCTCCACACTGATTTTCCTCTTCAAGTGAGACTTGAAAAAGTTAATTACGGATTCGCCGAAGAGGAAAGTGTTTGTCTTTACCCCTTTTAACCTTGTCCACCACACAATCTCTTTGGCCATGGCCACCAGACAGATGAAAACCGCCTGCCCTTCCTCCTCGAAGGAAGACGGCGAGACCATCTGCACAATGGACTCAGTCGATAACCGGATCAGTTCTACACGCGACAGCAACTGTTCGACATAGCTCCACAAGTCTGCAATGCTCGGGCACGAAACAAGTGCGTGCACGACGGTTTCGTCGCTCTGTGCGCATCTAGGACAGGCTCGGCTGACTGCACTTCCGTGCCTGTAGAGCTTATCTCGAACCGGCAGCGCTCCCCGGTAGCACTGCCAGGCCAGGGATTTTTGGAAATTATCCATAGGCCCTGGGCTGAAAGTTCTCCGGAAGAGAGCAAACAGCTGATCTTCTTCGACGCCCAGGATCTCTCCGCGAATGTCGTCGATCTTCCCCTCCACTAGTCCTCTATAGAACGCCGAGGTGCATGTTCCACCGTACTGGTGCCCAGCTGGCAGAGGGCAGTGAACGCCTGGAGACATTCCAGTTTCCAAGCGCTATCCCTCGGTCTTTTTCAGACCCAGGACTGCAGCTCCGTCAAGGAGACGAGCTGTGGGAAAACGTGCCTGGCGAACGGCGACCACACCTGTTCACCGTCAAGGAAGCACCAGAGATGTCGCAGCCTCAGCGCATGTTTGCGCATCATCAAACATGGCATGCCCAGTCCTCCACACAACGGGTGTTGACAGCAGATGGATCGTCTGATCATGGGAGCGCGTCCCTTCCACAAAAAGCGGAAGAGGAGGCGCTCCATTTTGGTGAGAGTTAGGTTGGAGCAAGGGACGATGGTGAGGCGGTAGATGACGGATGCGATGTACGCATTCGCCACCTCCGCCCGGCCTTTCAGGGACAGCTTCCTCTCGGCCCATTTCTGGGTGAGGGTGGCCACCCTGCTCGTCACCTCGTTCCAGTTTTTCACCATCTGGCGGACCGGTCCGAACCAGACCCCGAGCAATTTAACCGGTCCGTCCGTCCAACGCCCCACAACGCTGTCGGACGGTATGGTCTTGCCTCTCCAAGTACCGAGCTGCAAGCCCACCGACTTTTCCTGGTTTATCTTTGCTCCTGTCACCGCTTCGTATTCCTTGAGAGCGGTGCCGAGCATCTGGACGTGTCTGGTGCTCGAAACCACCACGGTGACGTCGTCGGCGTAAGCCAACTCGGATTTCCCGCATCCTAGTTCGCGTGGGACGCCCCTCATCGCCCCCAGTTTGTGCAGTAACGGCTCGAGAGCCAATACGTACAAGAGGGACGAGAGGGGACAGTCCTGGCGGACTGAGCGCGTGATGCTGAACGGCTGTGACAGGTGACCGTTCACCCTCACAACTGAGCAAATGTCGCTGTACATTGCTGCGATCCAACCCCTGAAAACGGGCCCGAAACCGGCTGCCTCGAGGACCGCCGCCAGGTACTGAAGTTCGATCCTATCGAATGCTTTGGATTGATCCAAGTTGATCAGGCCCTACTAATGCCAGGTTCCTTAACCACCTCTCTACGATGTATCGCATGAGGTGGAGGTTGTCGTGTATGGACCTGTCCGGAATGGCGCGTGTCTGCGCCTCTCCCACCAGACCCTTGACCGCAAGCGCCAACCTCGTTGCTAACACCCTGGCCAAAATCTTGAACTCTGCGTTTAGCAGGGTTATGAGCCTGAAATTATCGATAACATCCCCCTTGTTCGGGTCTTTTCTGAGCAGCCCCACTGCTCCCCGGCTCACAAAACTGGGAATGCTCCCGTTCTGCTGTCAGTTGCAGTAGACGTCTGCCAAGAGGTCACCGAACAAGTCTGGCATAAATGCATAAAGCTCGTAGGGCAGACCATCCAAACCTGGCAATTTACCCCTTGTGCAGTTAGCCATCGCTTCCCGTATTTCACCGGCTGTTATTGGCTTTTCGCAACACTGTGCTGTGGTCGTCGAGAGCCGAGGCAGTCCGTCGAGGTATGCACTGAAGTCCATGCCCCGATCCGGGCCGCCGCTCCCGAACAGTTCAGCAAAGTGGTGCGGAAAAGCTTCACAAATCCGCTCGTGTTCGAGCATCACGCACCCGTTTTGGTCAGACAAAGACCGAATTGTGGCTTTGTTGCCACGTCGCGCCTCTGCCACCCGGACCCATTGGACGGCTTTTGTCCCCTCGTGTTTCAGAGCACGCGCTCTAGCTCTGACAACGCAGCCTCCGTGTTTTGCGTTGAAGAATTGGTCGAGTGCCAATCTCGCCGCAAGCACGTCGGTTGCGATGCCTGTCCTAAACGCCTCTTCTAACTTTCTGCGTAGCTCTTCCTCTACTCTATTTTCCTCTATCACTACTCCTTTCCTAAACCTAATTAACTCTACTTTAATTGCCCTTTTCAGGGCGAACCACCACCTGTTGTTGACGACCGCTCACGTCAACGCCCGCTTAACTAATACGCTAATCCGGTCTCTCTAGGCTTTGTGCGCCGGGAAAGACGCGTTCAGCTTCCAGTTACCAGGCCCTTGTCTATGAAGTCTGTCTATGTCGATCTCACAGATCACAAATTTGTGGTCTGTGTAGTCGACTATTTTAAATTGTGGACAACTTATACTAGCCTTATCTAGTTCTCTGCAGAATGCCCTATCAAGATACGATCTGGATGACCCGATGAGGTTTGTCCATGTCCACATTGGCACATACGGGTGATCCAGTCGATACCTGTCAGACAGTTCAAAACGTCTGAGCAGGTTGGTGAGGCTTTTGC
>OZ024742.1:7131661-7259161 GCA_964016885.1 Eledone cirrhosa | reverse complement strand
TACATGCATATACCCACATATATCCCTGAATTTGTGTGGTGTCAACCTTAATCGTTGTTGCTCTATGAATATAGGGACAAAATAATCTGAATGGATTAGATTGATTTAATATCAGAGCTATATAATACATTATAAAGAAAGAAGAAACATTAGATATAAATAAAAAGATATAATATACCTCAATTCCTTCATTATCTTCGACTACGTAGTTTCGTGGCTATTATGCAAAACCATTACATCATAGAGATGCAGTATTTTTGTGAGGTTTGCCGACTTATCAAGAGGATACCTCATTTAGAGTTTCAAAACACGTCCGTAGGACGCGAGATAAAATCCCGAAAGGTGGCGGGGGAACTTATCACGTGATACAGCGGTCAAGAAACAGAGCTTATTTATAATGTATTATATATATATATAATACATTATAAATAAGCTCTGTTTCTTGACCGCTGGTGGATTGGCAGTATCGGTAGAGGGTCGGACACCATGCTTTCCAGCATAGTTACGTCCCTTTACGATCCGAGTTCAAATCTCGCCGAGGTTGACTTTGCCTTTTATCCTTACGGGGTCGATAAAATAAAGTACCAGTAATGCACTGGGTAATTGCTGGCCTTGTGCCTAAGGTAGAAACAATTATATATATATAAAGATTTACATATACACCAATTAAACAAAGTCACAGATATATATGTGTTTTGGCAACCATTCACGATGTGGCTCAATGAAGAATTAATAAATTAAATAATCAGAGCAATATACTATAAAGTGATGTATATATGTTATCAAATGATTCTATGGACATAATTTATATATATATATATGTATATTTTATATATATACATATACATACATATATGTATATACATATATATACATACATGTATATATATATATATATATATATATATATATATATATATATACATACATGTATATATATATATATATATATATAGGAACAAGTAAGACCCCGACGGCTGAGCTCAAGCCGTCGGGGTCTTACTTGTTCCTATTACCCACTCTACTACCCTAAGTATTGAGTACTTTGGTGCGTTATGGTCCACCTGGTTCCTTACCACAATTCCTTCGTTATATATATATATATATATATATATATATATATATATATATATATATATATATATATATATATATATACATGTATCCCGTCCATTATCACACCCCTTGATTCCTATCACTTTCTCCTGATCATTAACAGCTTCTCTTACAACAAATACATGCCGATACACACCCTTATATTAACATACTTTTGCTCATAGCCTCGTACTTACATGCACATACACTCTTTTACTCACATATACACACACATTTCTTCTTAGCTGCGTACGGACCTATAATAAGACACACACACACACACACACACGCACACACACACACACACACACTAACTCATGCTTACGCAGGTGCTCAAGTATAGCTCTTTTTACAAAACGTTTTTTTTTCCATTTCAGGTAGGCGCCTGCAATCATCAACTTTTTTAAAAAACAAACCTTACACCAACGCCAGCACCAACAGTTTTCCAAGACATGTCAACATTAATGGACCTATTATTTTTATCTAAAGACATTTTTTCCAATTCCAACCCACCCGTCTCCTCAATCTATCTTATATTTCATTATTTCTTCTGATGAAAGACTAGCGTCCGAAAGGCTAAGACCCTCTTCCTGCTATATCAAGCGTTAACCTAATATATACCTTCCATATACTGTACCGATTGTGTTGTTATTTCTGTTTACCCGTTACATACATATATATATACATGTCTGTATATAATATATATATATATATATATATATATATATATATAAATATATATCGAAGGAATTGTGGTAAGGAACCAGATGGACCATAACGCACCAGAGTACTCAATACTTAGGGTAGTAGAGTGGGTAATAGGAAAAAGTATGACCCCGACGGTATAGCTCAATAGCTAGATTCTAAGGATAGTGTATAAAAAGTCGAAAAATTGTTCTAGAGAAAATGGAGGAGGGAAGTTATAGAATAGGTAATTCGAATGAGAGTAGGAGACAATAAAAAATAATAGAAAGACCTCCAAGATAATATAAATAACCTACAATCTCACTTGGAGTTTACTGTCCAGAACTAACTCTTACACGGGAGGACGCCGTCCGTGTTACTTATGCTCGGAGGAAACATTACACATGCTGTTTTCGAAGGATCAACTCCTAAACAAGAAAGACGAACTGGTAACCGCATGCAAACACAGATTACGTAGGACTTACCTCGCCCTCAAACCCCATAACGACCCGGGTGGATAGACAAGGGCTGATACCCTCCCCCTCCCACTTGCCGAATAAGTTAGGGGAAACCCCAGCTTACATAGGTAGATGTACCTCTTTTCTTTTCCTCTATGTTTTCTTCTTCCCCCTGTCACATCCTATCACTTCCTTCCACCCGATCTTCTTCCTCGTCTGTTTTCCCCTTTCGCCTACCCCAATGCAGCCCATCGGGCCTCTGTAGCCTCAGTACCGCCACCCCTGTAATTTTAAGATTGAATTGGCCGAATACGCTTTACTAACTATTTATAGCAGATGTGTTAGATCCCTGTAATTTTGTATCATTTTTGTTACTACTCCATTTCTACAATTTCTAAATTGTTTTCTATTCTCTACTTATTAACCTATAATTGTAAGATAGCATTGGCGGAATACGCTTTACTAACTATTTTTAGCAGCTGTGTTAGACCCCTGAAAAGTTTGCTTTATATTTTTTCACTACCCACTTCTACAATTTCTTATTTAGTATTTTCCAATCTCATCTTATTAACTTTTTCTATAGCTTTGGCCGTACAAGCAACACCTACTAATCATAGCAGCTGTTTCTAGACTCTACTGTTTTTGTTTTTTTTATTCATTTCTCACTATCTAATTTTATATATTTTTTTATATTTCTTTCTATTATTTTTATTGTCTCCTTCTCTCATTGGAATAACTATTCTATAACTTCCCTCCTCCATTTTCTCCAAATAATTTTTCGACTTTTCATACACTATCCTTAGAATCTGCTGTATACATATCACTTTCAACGCTTGACCGGCTCCACTACCTCCCTCATTGTTCTACAGGCAAGTTCAGCCACCCCTACCTCCCACCAAATGCCATGATAGACTTATTTTGTTTACAACAAATTTTGAACCATCCTCTTGACAACTACAATCTTCCCATATAAGGAAGTACCCCTTGACAAGTTCGGCTATTTATTCACCAGGCTAAAAATTCTAATTTAGTCCAGAAATAGCCGTCGAAACGGCTTGAGCTCTGCCGTCGGGGTCATACATTTTTGTATATATATATATATATATACTTAAGGTAAACATTGATGCAATTCAATTCAAGCACTCAACGTACTTTTTCCACATAGGAGAGACGGAGTAAATATCGAATAAGGAAAAGCGAAGTAGTTTCAGATGTTGAAGTCCTTTAATAATAATGCTGTGATATATATTTCAATGGCGACAGTGGCCACACTGTTCTGTGTGCGAGTACCGCAACATCGTCAGACAGCTTGTTACATAATAAGGTTATGTTTCCGAGGCAATCCAAATTGAATCGACATGGGAACGGACGAAGTGTGTGCTCTTGGGTTCTTCATCCGTTCCCTTGTAAGTACCAATTCACCCCCACCGGTCTGCGCAGGCGCAGGTCCGAAGGAAGTTGACCATTAGCTACCGCAGAGTTCAACGAAATTTGCCTAGGCAGTTCCCCCTCTCAACCAAACAATGACCTATTCAGGCCTGTAATATATAGCTTACTGCTAGTCACCCCGTCAGTGGCAGTCAGCCGAAAGCCAGTGGGGTTGGGAGAGTGTGAGTATCAATAGGTCTCAATATCACCCCACATTAAGTATGGACAGTATAATTGACCATCAACCTCTAAGAGAAAATATACTTAATTCTAGGTATTATAGTTTCACAGTGGAAATTATGAATGAGAGTTGGAAATTAAAACTAAAAATTAAAAATCGAAAATCAGAAATCAGAAATTAAAAATTAAAAATAAAAAAAATTTACAAGTGAGAATCTAGATTGAAGTGAGTAAACAAATATGTGCACCTATACTATCTACTACGTAGGGAGATGTTTAAGTAAGAAGTTTTGAAAGGGTATTAATGTTACAGATATATTATCTACATACTGAACGATAGTACCGTACAGTAGAACGGAGGGTAACTTACAGTATGAAAGGTTGTAGTTAGGCGGGTACATAGTTAGAATGTCCATCACATGGAACAAAAAAAAACAAAACACAGATATAAAATATCCAAAAGAAAAAACACACAAAAATATATCCAATAAATGCAAAAAATACATACAGTACATATATGCAAAATGAGATAGGAGATACATGATTAATATGATTGCCAATTTTTCCATATATAAATTGAATTGAGGGGCTTCTGTTAAAATGCAATTTGGTGCAGGAAAATAGGGGTTTATCGTTGTTTTGTTTCCGCGTATTTATCTTGCCGAAAGTTATTTTCATGTCCGTCCAGTATCAGGGATTTCCATCCCCATGGTAGAGGGGATTTCCGGGTGTAGCTGGTGGCTGGTTGCTCTCTTCTCCACTATGTCGGTTACATCATAGAGCGCTCAACTAATTCGAGCTAAATTCTTAGGGTAAACATTGATGCAATTCAATTCAAGCACTCAACGTACTTTTTCCACATATGAGTGACGGAGTAAATATCGAATAAAGAAAAGCGAAGTAGTTTCAGGTGTTCAAGTCCTTTAATAATAATGCTGTGATATATATTTCAATGGCGACAGTGGCCACACTGTTCCGTGCGCCAGTGCCGCGACATCGTCAGACAACTTGTTACATAATAAGGTTATTTTTCTGCGGTAGCTAATGGTCAACTTCCTTCGGACCTGCGCCTGCGCAGACCGGTGTGGGTGAATTGGTACTCACAAGGAAACGGATGAAGAACCCAAGAGAACACACTTCGTCCGTTCCCATGTCGATTCAATTTGGATTGCCTCGGAAACATAACCTTATTATGTAACAAACCATTGAAATATATATCACAACATTATTATTAAAGGATTTGAACATCTGAAACTACTTCGCTTTTCCTTGTTCTATATATATATATATATATATGGTATTGAGATAAGTAAGGAAGGTGGATTAAAAGACGTCGACTGGATGCAGTGTTGTACCTCATGAACTTTCTCCAGGTGTTCTTCTCTGTCTTTGATTGTCTCAGTTATTATCAGATAAATGTTGAAGATGGTAGAAAAATATATACAACACGAATACCTCTGAATAAATGAGAAATATCAAACAATATACACATACAGAGAGGGGGAGAAGGAAAGAGAGGGGGAGATAGAGAGAGAATAAACACAATACACACATGTGGATACACTCAACCACAAACAAACATATCAAGAAACTAATAAATACGAATAATATATTAATCAGATGACATCAACAATCATATATAAGCACACACCGACATATGTATATATATATATATATATATATATATGTGTGTGTGTGTGTATATATATATATATATATATGTGTGTGTGTGTGTTTATATATGATTGTTGATGTTCTGACGGAGACTATTGTAATATATATATATGTGTGTGTGTGTATATGTATATGTATAGTACAATAGTGTCGGACAGAACACAGCAGTGACGATAGAGCAAGGACGATATAGAAATAATTGTTTCTACTTTAGGCACAAGGACAGCAAATACCCAGTGCATTACTGGTACTTTATTTTATCGACCCCGTAAGGATGAAAGGCAAAGTCAACCTCGGCGGGATTTGAACTCAGATCGTAAAGGGACGTAACTATGCTGGAAAGCATGGCGTCCGACCCTCCACCGATACTGCCAATCCACTAGAAATAATACAACTGACAGAGAAGTGACATATTTTAAGACCAAGGTCGGTTTCTGGGGTTAATTCATGTATAAAGATGGATATCTCTACAGGTATAATATATATATTCAAACATGGGTGTGCACACACTCAGACACACACATGCAGGTACACCCAGACTTCACAGACATACAAACACACACATGTACACATGCACATACAAACACATACACACATGCAAGTACACTCAAGCACACACACACACACATACACATACACTCAAGCACACACATATACACATGTTCAAACACACTCAAACAAGCACACACACACACTCACACTCACACACACACACATATATATATATATATATGCGAGTATATATATGTAGGTATGTATGGCTTTATATATTTAGATGTACAAACAAATAGTTTTATATATGTGTGTATGTGTGAATAAGTGTTTAGATGCACCTGCATATATATGATTATATACATATATATGTGATTGTGTGTGTGCTTGTTTGTATGTGTGTGTTTATGTATGTGTGTATGTATGTATGTGTGCATATATAGAAAGAAGTATGTGTCACTACTATACAAGACATTTGTAAACAGCTGTCGTCCAGCACAAGTTACTAGATCTTTTAACAGTCGTTAAACTAGCAATTATTGAGTGCAACACTATCACAGCCGACATGGGAGACAATCCTATTGTGTTGGCAAAGGTTTTTCTTCTTCATGTTATTGCTACTATTTAAAGTCGAATTGTAAATGATTTAGCTCTGCTACCTAGGTTTTATTTGAACCTGTAATCAATGTTTCATTTGTGTCGCACCTCATTTCTCTCTCTCTCTCTCTCTCTCTCTCTCTCTCTCTCTCTCTCTCTCTCTCTCTCTCTCTCTCTCACACACACACACACACGATGATTGGCAATATACATATATCATTTATTTGTTAAAATAGTAATTAAATTAAATTAATTATAAAATTAAACACTCACACAGAGAAATACCAAGGTTACCAAAGAGCCAGAAGATTGACAAGTCGACACTAAATATGACTAATAGCTTTAACAAAGCCATGAACGAAAAATCTTTTTACTTTGATTTTGAAAGAATGTTTATAAATATAAATTTTCAGTAGTTTTATGAAGTTGTCCTTGTGGCCTGGTGGGAGGTGTTACAGACGGAAGAGATCCGGGTCGGGGGTTTCAATCTCGATCAGGAGGTACGAGTTTCCCGAAACATTTTCAGTTTTTGTTTTCTAAGATGTAAAATAAAAACTGAAAAGGTTGAACTACAAGAACCTCCTGACGCGGACTGAAACCCAGACCGAGATTTCCACCGCCTCTCATACCTTCCACTATTCCACCGAGACTGCTATAAAATTCTATTGAAAATTAATACTTAAAAACCTACTTTCAAAATCGAATCCAAAAAGATGTGGTGTAGTTCATCCCTTTCTAATGTTATTGCTCCTATTTAGGGTCGACATGTATAGGACTTCGATAAATTACATCTGCCCTTGTTTCTCATCTACCTAGGTTTTATTTGAACCTATAATCAATGTTTCATTTCTGTCGCACCTCATTTCTCTCTCTCTCTCTCTCTCTCTCTCTCTCTCTCTCTCTCTCTCTCTCTCTCTCTCTCTCTCTCTCTCTCTCTCTCTCTCTTTCACTCTCTCTCTCTCTCTCTTCTTTCTCTCTCTGTACGTGTGTGGTGTGTGTGATATTTGAATCTACTATGATTTGGGCTTACCTTATCCATCTATCTATGTCTCTGCATGCCAGTTAAATTCAAGCATACAATGATTGGCATTATATATATATATATTCTTCATCTTCTTCTTCTTCTTCTTCTTCTTCCCGGGAGGATCTTGGAAGCACACATCAAACACTCCTTCCAGCGGGTCCTTCTCCATTAAGCGGGCCCTGTCAGAAGCAACAGTCTCCAACTTATCCGGCAGCACCCCCAAGTGAGACCAGCCAAGCTCATGGGAGTTATCTAAACACCTTGCTCGGGTTCCACCCCTGGATCTTCGGTTGGGTTTGGCCGTAAAATCTGTCTGGCGATTTTTTCCTGAGATATTCTAACCACATTCCCATAGTATCGGAACTGTAATCTCTCAATTCCGAGAAGTAGCAGTTCTACCTGGAGTGACTCTCCGATCTCCGATCTCTGCACTTTATCGAGTAACCTTACTCCAAATACCCATTGGAGGAATCCCATTTCGGTTGCATGTATTCGCTATCATAATTTTTCGATTATTACCCAAGATTCAAGACCATAGTTAAGGGTTTGCACGAAAACAGAATTGAAGACAGTGAGTTTGGCGTTGATGACTACCCTTCTTCTGATTACTGAATGTTAAAGCTGGCGAATTATTGCATCAGCTTTTGCAATTCTGGTACTTAATTCAGCCTCGATGAAGTCACTACAGCGTTAGATGTAGTTAAAACTGAGTCATATATCCTGATGGAACACTTCAATGCACATGTTGCCACTGACGACCTGACATGGAAATGATTGATTGGAAGGAATGGCAACCCCGATCTAAATTCAAATGAAGAGGCGGTGGTGAACCTGGTCCGGAGTTAAATGTGGGCTAGAAAACACATATTGGGGTTCTCACCAAACTTTTTCAGGTTTCTTCTAAGTGCTATAAGATAAAAACTGATAAAGATAATAGGACTCCCTATCAGAATCTCCTGACCGGGATTGACGTTCGTCTTTTCTTATTGTGTAAATTAATAATAATAATAAAGAAAATGGATTAAGAAAATTCCGATTTTTTTTGTGTCGTGCTATTTTCGCCCTTTACGTATGATATCATACGTAACTATCCATCTATGGGTTAATTATTACACATACTGAGTGAAAAAAGGAGTAGCATTCAACAACATAACCATCGAACATAAGATTATTTTCATCTTGATGATTTGCATTGAAACTTCTGCTAAAATTCCTACTGTATTGGTAAAATATTTTGTAATATGTATCAAAATACATTCTGAATTACATAAAATACCCGAGCATTACCGGGTACCTCTGCTAGTATATATCCATATATAGAATAAGATAGATAATAGATAAATAGATACCTAGAGAATACTGAATAATGAAGAGACATTTAGAGTCATTCCGATCACTAATAAAGCTTAAACAAACATACTCACATGCAGGCACGCATATTCACACACACACATATTCACACACACACATACACAAATACATATTCACACACACACGCGCGCGCACACACACACACACACACACACACACACCACACTCACACACACACCAGACCCATCCTCATACACGAACTGAAAGTTATTAGAAAATGAAATCACTATTGAAAACTTAATGAAGACAGGTGTATATTATATAACATTATTTTTATATTTTTCCTAAAATCTTTTCTGAACTGATTTTAATAGCTTTATATTGATATATAAATTAGTTAATTGTTTCATACTCGAGGCAAAACCATTAGTTATGATTTAGAGACAGTAAATTAGATCAATTACTTATAAATATAATATATTGAATAGTTGTTTGATTCTACTGTCTCTTAATATAACTGGTTATAAAATAATTCTGTACACCATATTGAAGAGTAGAATATAACTATATATAATGATCTACTTAATTAAAATAATAAGGTAACTCCAGATAATAATGTGTTGTAAAGTGTTTTCTCTCTCTCTCTCCTAGTTTTTATCTCCCCATCACTCTCTCCTTCGTCTCTCTACATATATGCATACATACATATATATATATACACACACACACACACACACACACACACACACACACACATATATATATATATATATATATATATATATATATATATAGGAAAAACTATGACCCCGACACAGAGCTCAAACCGTTTCGACGGCTATTTCTGGACTAAATTAAAATGTTTAGCCTGGTGAAATAATAGCTTGAATAAATAGGTTAACTTTGCCTTTCATCCTTACGGGGTCGATAAAATAAAGTACCAGTAATGCACTGGGTAATTGCTGGTCTTGTGCCAAAAGTAGAAACAATTATCTTTTAATCTCAATTTATTAAGCATTTAATTTTATAACGTTCCACTCTCGGATTTTTCGCCTGCTTTCTACCTAACCTAATTTCATACACACTCCTTAGAATTTGCTGTATAGAATTCACTTTCAACGCTTGACCGGCTCCACCCACTCCCTCATTGTTCTACTGGCAACTTCAGCCACACCCACCACCCACCGCCATGAAAGATTTAATTGTGTTTACCAAAATTTTGACCAATCCTTTTGACAACTACAATCTTCTCATATAAGGAATTACCCCTTGAAAAGTTCGGCTATTACCACGCTAAAAATTCTAATTTAGTCCAAAATAGCCGTCGAAACGGCTTGAGTTCTGCCGTCGGGGTTAAACATTTTCCTATTACCCACTCTACTACCCTAAGTATTGAGTACTCTGGTGCGTTTTGGTCCATCTGGTTCCTTACCACACTTCCTTCGTTATATACATATATATATATATATATATATATATATATATATATATATATATATATATATATATATATATATATATACATATATATATATATATATATATATATATATATATATATATATATATATATATATATATATATATATATATATATATTATATACAAAATTAAGATAGATTAAAAGAATTCAATCAGAATCGAAATTATGGGTGTCATTCCTTAACGGAATGCACCATATCGCCCGGAAAATAAGCTCTAGGACTTTGTAAGTTTGTAAGTACGAGCATTTTAATAACTAGGAATTGATCAACATATATATATATAAATATAAACATGAAAAATAACAGGAGATAATTTTTACAAGCGTGTAACCACGCATGGCTAGTAGGTAACAAATAAATAAAGTTAACTAGAACTTCAAAAATATATATCTTTTAATGATTAATCTTCCCTGTATATATTTCATTAAAGAAATATATTTCACCAATTAATCAGATGGTAAGTCACGGAAAGTGGATATTATTGGATTATCAACAAGGGAGAACAATATCAAGCGATCCATGTTTACACTTCGAGTCAAAATCTTAAACTGGCCGTTACCACGTGTTGATATTACACATCACAGCGGTTTCGTTTCAGTGGCGTGAATAGGTATTCGACAACTAGAAATAGCAGTCAATTCCCTTCAACAGAGTTAGCTCTACAATTAAGGAGCAGTATTATATATCTATATCCAAAATTAAGATAGATTAAAAGAATTCAATCAGAATCGAAAGTTATGGGTGTCATTCCTTAACGGTATACGCCATATCGCCCGGAAAATAAGCTCTAGGACTTTGTAAGTACGAGCATTTTAATAACTAGGAATTGATCAACATATATATAAATAAATGTAAACATGAAAAATCACAGGAGATAATTTTTACAAGCGTGTAACCACGCATGGCTAGTAGGTAACAAATAAATAAATTTAACTAGAACTTCAAAAATATATACCTTTAGTTAACTTTATTTATTTGTTACCTACTAGCCATGCGTGGTTACACGTTTGTAAAAATTATCTCCTGTGATTTTTCATGTTTATATTTATTTATATATATGTTGATCAATTCCTAGTTATATATATATATATATATATATATATATATATATATATATATAAGTAAGATGTATGGTAGGACGTATGTGAATCGCGATGATCACGTCTGACTTACCAAATATGTGACGGTAGCTAGTTAAGCTCTATGCGTATACGCAGAGCAGAAATATTAGTGAAAAAGAACAAAGGAACTATTATGACATTATAACAAGTTTATTGCCGACAGCCGTTTCGTCCGACCCCATGGTGGGACTTATCAAGGCATATAACATGTGATTGCAAGATCATTGTTTACATCAACGTATCACTCAAGGCTAGCAGTTTGAAATTGTTGTATACATCAGCAACTCCGCTTTAAGGGGGGCTCTTTTATATTAGTTGTCGGGGTCAGGGATTGAAGTTTAAAAATTAGACAAAAATATATAATTCACGCATCAACATTAAACCAAGAGACTTGGGGTCCCGTAGAAGCACCTCAGAAAATCCCTCAATGAGTGCATAAAGCTTACAGGCTCCAATACACCTATTAGTCTAGAAGAAAATTAAGAGGCTAATAAAATAAGAAAATAAAAATATAAAGTTTCCCTAAAAAATATATAGAGTTCCTATTAAATTTCTTCTAGAGAAAAAAAATTTTTCCCCAAAGAAAAAAACCTTCCCCCGAGATCACGTTTACAAAATTCAGAAAACTGAATTGAAAACTAGGTTGAAAGAAACTAATCAATTAGAGGTTAATTCAGAGAGCCTTCCATAAATCCCTCAGAAAAGGCCCCTTTACTATTTCCAATAGGAACTTCTTCCGAGAGACCCTTCGAAGAATTAAAATTTTAGAGAGCCTTTGAGGATAAATATAAAAACGAATTGAGGAAAATTATACATTAAAAGTTAAAAATTAAAAATTACGGTATTTGGGATATCCGAGGAATTTTCAAAGGGCTGCTTCAACAGATACAACTTAGGCATAATAGGTACAATAATCTAAGCAATTTAAGCAATTTAATAAGGGAGCAATTCAAGGAGTTTATCAAGTTGGGCAAGATTAAAGAAAGTGGTAACTAAGAAAATACATAAGCAAAAAGGCAATAATCATAAAATGTATCCTTAAGAAGGTACAAGGTAGCTTCCGTGATCTAACCCTGTAATATCACAAAAAAACATTCTAAAATTATTGATACAGGATTAAAAATTATTACAAAATCATTACAAAATTACCACAAAATCATTACAAAATTATCAAATCATCACAAAATTACCACAAAATCATTACAAAACTATCAAATTATCATAAAATTATCGCAAAATCATTACATAATTATCATAAAATTATTGCAAAAATATAACAGGATGAACATTACTGGTGACCGTGTGGGCGCGATATCCATTCTGCCTATGCAGTCCCCTGCACAGCTCCAGGCACGATATCCACTAGGCGTAAGCAGTCATCTGCATAGCTCCAGGCGCAGCTGGTCCTGTTTAAACGTTCATAGATCACCTGGGGTTCACTATTATCTGCGTGGACTCTCTGGGAGATGTACCTGTGGATCTAATAGCCAGTGGTTACCGGATGTGGTCCGTTCGATCCTTTAGTTTCAGGGGTTGAACGCTTTCGCGATAGACGAGCCTGTTGGTTCTAAGTCCAAGGTTTCGCCACGCATGATGTATTGGTCCACATGCTATATCGTTAAAAAAACCAGTGTGGATTTGACTGGGGTGGTATATTACGAACTCCAAGTCCACACGCGACTGGTCAAAATCGAAGGGCTGTCCTCTCTTTGTTTGCTGTATGGGTCGTTCTCAGCTTAGATGGTGGTCGTGCTATCCATATTCCGTCAGCCCTGTATATTCAAGACAGATCAGGGTATGTATTTGCGGGTATGGTCCTGCGTCTACGTTATCCAGAGGGTCTCGCTTGTGGTATTTTCAAGTTCGCATGTCATCTCCCGGTTAAGACTGCGCATGCTTCGGTGAATCTCAAGCATGGAATCTTAGGGTATCATATTACACGGGGTGACCAGCAGAAAATATACATTCTATGCTATCGCGCACGCGCTGGCCTGTGGCTACGACCGTGTCCAGTCTCGGGTAGTAGCAGACAGCAGGTAGACCAGCTACACACACCCCTGATCAAGGGGCACAACCCCTAACTTATCGAGTGGTCAGACTTCAAGGGAGTCAACTCTCCAAGCCCATTATGTCGACCGTGGTGAAATACAAAAAAAATTCCTATTAGTAAAGAACTAATCACTGATAATAAAGAACCAGCTCAAAAGAATGGGGGGGGGCATCTATTTGGGCGGGGGTTTACTAGGGGAGAGGGTGGGGGTGAGTTGCTATAGGCAGGGAGCGGCCGCCATATTGGGTGTTTTGTTACTGTTTCCCCAGGCAGTTCTCGAGTTTGTTGACATACATCTCCGACGGCACCCTCTCAGATTAGTCAACGTGGTTCCAGGCCCTCACGATGTCCTGCATCGCAGGCATTGCTGCCACCAATCCCAGGTTGGCAATTGGGACACAGGGTCGTCTGTTCCTCACCAGAGTCCCCATCGCCAATCGGGGAGCCGAGGCACCATGCGGCCGGGGTTACCACAGAGCACCCTGTACGCCAGCGGGGCCGCCACGTGCAGGACTGGGTGGTGTCATGGCTATGTGTCCGGTCTGAAGAAAAAGAAAGAGCTAAGTATGGTATGGGGGCAGGACGAGAAGATTTCTGATCTCCTGTTGAGCAAGTTGAGCCCTGAGAATACTATGGCATGAGATTCAGATAGGCACAGGCTACAACACCTGCTCAACGAGCTATATGGAGGAGCCTTAGTAAGGCATCTCCAGCTGAGTGTGTAGGGGGTTTTTGTTTGTTTTAAGCTATGTATATGCCCCGCTAACGACGTGGTATTTTTAAGCTTCTCATAACGGAAGCTATGCTGGTGGGCGTTGAACCTCGTCTTGAACTCATTAGCGGTTGATCCTACGTACGTCTTAGTATACGTGCCTGTGGTTACGTTACAAGCATATACCACGTTCCTGATAAGGCAGTGTCCAGCTAGTGGGCATTTGTCCTTCTTTCTGCAATTACACTCTTTAGTAGGGACATGCCCCTCAATCAGGGGTGCATGTCCCTCCAAGCGGCCGCGGGGCTGCCTAATGGGACCGGTTCTATTGCCTAATATCCCCCTGGGTCTTTCACTCAGTGGGTTGGTCCCGTGTTGTCGTGTGTGCTGGCGTGGTTCACTATTTCGGATGGCCTTAAGTCCCTCTTTGATCTTACTCTTATTGGTCTTAGCTAGGTGTGAGGCCAGATTAGGGGTTGTAGAGTACGATAGCTTGACAGTATTCTTATTGATGACACTACCGTACCTACTACCCTGGGGGAAGTTCTTATCTATTAAAGAGAAAAAAGATTTGGGGAGGTCTGTAGTAACATTAGAGTTGAAGGGCGGGTTAAAGAAGGTACTATCACGTCTTCTATTCCTTCCACTGCATTTCCTATCCCCTATGTAGTTTGCCCTCTCTTCGTCTATATTATTACTGGTTCCACCAGGTGTGGTTGCTGTACACCCAGTGGTATGTGCGTTGGTCTCAAGTCTCCTAGGCCTCTGTCCCCCGTTTTCACTGTTGGACTTGCTCGGGGCGGCATAGCGCTTACCAGGCGTGCGGGCCCTGTCCGTGTCTGCGTTGCGAGTGTTGCTGTTCTTATCTAACTTCCTATTGATAAGTCCCACCATGGGGTCGGACGAAACGGCTGTCGGCAATAAACTTGTTATAATGTCATAATAGTTCCTTTGTTCTTTTTCACTAATATATATATATATATATATATATATATATATATATATGTGAAACGTAAAATAAGAAAATTATAAAAATTAACTTACTTACTAAAATTTCACTCCAACTAATTAGTTTCTGAAAGGGAATAAACATGGTTTCCGAAGAAACGCACGGAGAAATCCTTTCGTCATCAGGGAAGTCTATTCTCAGCTAAGTTTCCAGGCAATGCGTGGACACGGGGAACTTATAACAAAATAATTCCGTGGATGGAAAAAAGCAAAGCTCCAAGACATTGAAAAAACACTGCCTACTCGGTCGGTGGCAAATTCAAAAGAATCAATCACGTGACATCGAGGTTAATCATTGAGGAGTGGTGTGTTAAGAGACAGCAGCCGAACCATTACTATGAACTATAGTAGCAGTTTTGGCAAATTTTGGCTCAACAAAATAATTTGGAGTTATTATAAAGATTTAGTATATCTACTAACATATATATACAGATGCATACCTATGCTAGCAAATATATAGTTTTTGTCTTAGTAACTTTGTGGTTCAATGAAAGGGGATGCAAAACAATAATATAAAACGTAAAATAAGAAAATTATAAAAATTATATAAATTATTTGCCTTTGCGTGTGTGTGTGTGTGTGTGTGTGTGTGTGTGTGTGTGTGTGTGTGTGTGTGTGTGTGTGTGTGTAGGTGTGTGTGTGTGTGTGTGTGTGTGTGTGTGTGTGTGTGTGTGTGTGTGTGTGTGTGTGTGTGTGTGTGTGTGTGTGTGCGTGTGTGTGTGCGTGTGTGTAAAGTAAACAGAGATAACAAAGCAAGCGATATAGTAGATTGAAGAAATATATTACTTTAACGTTTGAGACGTGACTATCGTAGAGTGTGTGTATATATATATATATATGCGTATATATATATACACATTTTAGTACAGCATTAACGAAGTTTTAGGCTGCGGCTAAGCTAACGAACGCAGATTCGGAATGCAGCTTAGCACTCGATGGAGAATAATACCCCAGAGTTATAACAATACGTTTAGACAGCTATATATATATATATATATATACATATATATATAAATACATATATATATATATATATATAGAGAGAGAGAGAGAGAGAGAGAGAGAGGAGAGGAGAGAGAGAGAGAGAGAGAGAGAGAGAGAGAGAGAGAGAGAGAGAGAGAGAGAGAGAGAGAGAGAGAGAGAGAGAGAGAGACGGATATGTGTATAAAGATGGCTAAAGAGAGGAAATGAGGTGGAGAAAGAAAAGTTGGTGTCTAACAAGTAGATCTCGTCATTAGACATTTCATTGGAATATTAATAATATAAACTGAAACATTGGTGGATCAGAAAATATAGATCAGAAACAACTCGTATCTGTTATTGGTGATCAATACTTATTGGTTCAGTACGTAAAATATGTTATGAGAGAGAATGTGATGGTTGTGATGGTTGAAGCCTTGGAAATCCTTTCCACCAGCATGGACAAGATGACCGATTATTTGAATATAATTTCCTATTGGAAGCAGATTATATTCAATCGGGTCCTTTCTCCGCTCCTCTGTTTTCCAATTCAACTGTGCTAAGACCACAAGTTATATTTTAGGTAATAAAGATTATTCAAGACACACAGTAAACAGTCACTTTCCTTCGAGATCCCACATTAAAATATTTACAAAGAGTACAACCTTGCCATCTCGGTGATGCTGAACAACTGGAAATCCTTTTCGCCAAGGTGAAGAGATTGAACAATGTCTATGATTTCGGTTTGTATTAGACAAAGACAATATTTAGATTTTGTTTAAATTACCACACTAACATGTATCGAAACAAGAGATATTAATTTATATATCAATGGCAGATATTTAGACATTGTCACCATCAAACAATGGCACTATAGGCCTCGTAGATTGAACTCTATACTTGTGACTTATTGATGTAAATGTTCTTAGTGGAGCATGTCATTGAATAAGGATTATCAACGGGACTGTATATAGATTTCTATACGTGCCTATATATGTGCGTATATAAGCAAATGCAAATGAATATGTGTATATGTATTTATAAATACATGGCTTGGGCCAATACTGGCCAAAATCTATCAAAGTTATCAAAGTTACATATATATATCAAATGTTGTGTTCTGGATAGGAGATTGCGTTGGTATGGCCATGTTATACATATGAAGGACGTCAGCCGTATAAACAAGTGCAGACCAATGAAAATTGATGGAAGCTACGGAGTGGGTAGACCAAGAAAAACATGGGACGAGGTGATAAAATCCGACCTTGCTGACTTACACATCTCTAAGACAATGTCACTGGATCAAGATCATTGGCGCCATGCAGTTTTACGGAAGACCCAACTACCATTGCATACAGACCTAAAGTCAGTAGGCACCCCTTAATCCAATATACACTCCACCCCACACACCCTACCCCATCATCCCATTTCCGTCTACTGTGTCCACACAACAATCCACACTGTTGTAAGGTGGTCGTGTAGGAGACACGGTAAAAAGGCTCCCAGTCCACACTATAAATGTGGTTGCTGTTAGGAAGGGCATCCAGCTGTAAAAAACCTGCTAGAGACACTTCTGTACGAGCGAGAAACGGTCTCCCGGCCATTCCCGCATCAGATGGAACAAAACCGTCTAATCCATGCTAGCGTGGAAGATGGACGTTAAACGATGATGAGGATGATGATGATATGTGTGTATGTGAGTGTGTGTGTATTTCTATTCCTGTGCCTCTGTGTATGTGCGGGTGTGTTCGTGTGTGTGTGTGTGAGGGTTTGTGTGTCCGTATGTCTGTGACTGCCTGTGTGTATGTGCGGGTGTGTTCATGTGTGTAAGGGTGCGTGTGTTTGTGACTGTGTGCGTTTTCATGTGTTTAAGTGTGTGTGTGTTCAGTGTGTAAGTGTGTGTGTATTCGTGACTGTGTGTGTGTCAGTGTGTAAGTGTGTGTGAGTGTGTGAGTAATTACTTGGCATTAGAAACATTACGAACATGTTATCTCACAAATATTAAATATATGTTTGAAATTATATTTATTAATCAGCGACAAGTATTTCCATGTTAATCATTGCATGTGTTTTTAACATCAAATCAAAGGTAACCATTTAACCCGAAATAATTAAATCCTAATTTATAGTTAAGAAATATAAACTAATTATTACTACAGTAGGAGAACATAAATAGAAGCGATTATTACTACTGTAAGTGAACAGAAATATAAGGGATTATTACTTCTGTAAGTGAACAGAAATATAAGGGATTATTACTACTGTAAGTGAACAGAAATATAAGGGATTATTACTACTGTAAGTGAACAGAAATATAAGGGATTATTACTACTGTAAGTGAACAGAAATATAAGGGATTATTACTACTGTAAGTGAACAGAAATATAAGGGATTATTACTACTGTAAGTGAACAGAAATATAAGGGATTATTACTACTGTAAGTGAACAGAAATATAAGGGATTATTACTACTGTAAGTGAACAGAAATATAAGGGATTATTACTATTGTAAGTGAACAGAAATATAAGGGATTATTACTATTGTAACTGAACAGAAATATAGGGGATTATTACTACTGTATGTGAAGAGAAATATAAGGGATTATTACTTCTGTAAGTGAACAGAAATATAAGGATTATTACTACTGTAAGAGAACAGAAATATAAGGGATTATTACTACTGTAAGTGAACAGCAATATAAGGGATTATTACTATTGTAAGTGAACAGAAATAAAAGGGATTATTACTACTGCAGTTGAACAGAAATATAAGGGATTATTACTACTGTAAGTGAACAGAAATATAAGGGATTATTACTACTGTAAATGAACAGAAATATAGGGATTATTACCACTGTAAGTGAACAGAAATAGAAGGGATTATTACTACTGTAAGTGAACAGAAATAGAAGGGATTATTACTACTGTAAATGAACAGAAATATAAGAGATTATTACTACTGTAAGTTAACAGAAATATAAGGGATTATTACTTCTGTAAGTGAACAGAAATATAAGGGATTATTACTACTGTAAGTGAACAGAAATATAAGGGATTATTACTACTGTAAGTGAACAGAAATATAAGGGATTATTACTACTGTAAGTGAACAGAAATATAAGAGATTATTACTACTGTAAGTTAACAGAAATATAAGGGATTATTACTTCTGTAAGTGAACAGAAATATAAGGGATTATTACTACTGTAAGTGAACAGAAATATAAGGGATTATTACTACTGTAAGTTAACAGAAATATAAGGGATTATTACTTCTGTAAGTGAACAGAAATATAAGGGATTATTACTGCTGTAAGTAAACAGAAATATAAGGGATTATTACTACTGTAAGTGAACAGAAATATAAGAGATTATTACTACTGTAAGTTAACAGAAATATAAGGGATTATTACTTCTGTAAGTGAACAGAAATATAAGGGATTATTACTACTGTAAGTGAACAGAAATATAAGGGATTATTACTACTGTAAGTAAACAAAAATATAAGGGATTATTACTTCTGTAAGTGAACAGAAATATAAGGGATTATTACTACTGTAAGGAAACAGAAATATAATGGATTATTACTACTGTAAGTAAACAGAAATATAAGGGATTATTACTACTGTAGTTGAACAGAAATATAAGGATTATTACTACTGTAAGTGAACAGAAATATAAGGGATTATTACTTCTGTAAGTGAACAGAAATATAAGTGATTATTACTACTGTAAGTGAACAGAAATATAAGGGATTATTACTTCTGTAAGTGAACAGAAATAAAAGGGATTATTACTACTGTAAGTGAACAGAAATATAAGGGATTATTACTTCTGTAAGTGAACAGAAATATAAGGGATTATTACTTCTGTAAGTGAACAGAAATATAAGGGATTATTACTACTGTAAGTGAACAGAAATAGAAGGGATTATTACTACTGTAAGTGAACAGAAATAAAAGGGATTATTACTACTGTAAGTGAACAGAAATATAAGGGATTATTACTACTGTAAGTGAACAGAATAGAAGGGATTATTACTACTGTAAGTGAACAGAAATATAAGGGATTATTACTACTCTAAGTGAACAAAAATATAAGGGATTATTACTACTGTAAGTGAACAGCAATATAAGGTATTATTACTATTGTAAGTGAACAGAAATAAAAGGGATTATTACTACTGCAGTTGAACAGAAATATAAGGGATTATTACTTCTGTAAGTGAACAGAAATATAAGGGATTATTACTACTGTAAGGAAACAGAAATATAAGGGATTATTACTGCTGTAAGTAAACAGAAATATAAGGGATTATTACTACTGTAGTTGAACAGAAATATATGGGATTATTACTACTGTAAGTAAACAGAAATATAAGGGATCATTACTACTGTAAGTGAACAGAAATATAAGGGATTATTACTACTGTAAGGAAACAGAAATATAAGGGATTATTACTACTGTAAGTAAACAGAAATATAGAGCTTACAACTTACGTTAAAGGCCAAACACACTGAGATGGTGGTTAAACTAATCATCCGCACACCTAAAAATCGACCGCCTAATTCGGGTCAAGCAGATATACAAATATAAAAATATATAAAATATGAATGGTTGAAAATTTACCCGGACCACTGGAGAGATGGTAAAATCCAGTATTTGGGTTTCTGCGGCTCCATAAGTCATTTACTGTCCACTTACATAAAGGATGTTAGGTTTCTGCTATCATGACCGAACTGGGAGTACGCGTTGTCAACGGGATTCAGTTCGAAAGTCCACATAAATATGTCTGTAACTGACCCCACGTGGGGTTCAGCATGGGAGGCAACACCTATATTAGGCGAATGAATTCAATTGTGTATAATATTGCGAAAATGCAAAATAACACAAATCGAATAAAGCTCTCGACAGAGTGGTTAAATATAACAAAGCTACTCAACAGACAATAGAATAAACCAAAAACAATCGATAAAATTAACTGGCCAATAGCTGGACTCTGGAGATTAATACAAGTAAAAATTAGCGAGAATCGAATTTCAGCTCAGGAATTAACGAAAACCACTTCCGAGTTGTGTGGCAAGCGCTCGATAATTCATATGAATTAGAGCTTACAACTTACGTTAAAGGCCAAACACACTGAGATGGTGGTTAAACTAATCATCCGCACACCGAAAAATCGACCGCCTAATTCGGGTCAAACAGTTATACAAATATAAAAATATATAAAATATAAATGGTTGAAAAAAAAAATATATATATATATATATATGTATATATATATATATATATATATATATATATATATATATATATATATATATATATATATATATATATATATATATATATATATACGTTATTCCGGGTTGAATCGGAGGTAACCACAGTAAGTAAGGTACTCAATACATTGCAGAGTATAAAAGATATATATATGTATGTATGTATATACAGATATATAGAGAGATAGATAGATAGATAGATAGATAGATAGATAGATAGATAGATAGATATGTTTCTTTATTAGCCACAGTGGCACAAAAGAAGGGGACAAATACAAAGAGGGAAGTTTACATACAATAACAACGTTTAAAATACTATCACAAATGCAATTTAAAAATTAGTCGATATTCCCCAATATGGGGAGACATTACATATAGGTAACACATACCCCCGAAAAAAAATGTGCAACCCTCATTTCCAGGAGTACGAAGAGTGATTACCCCTTTCCTCTCTTCCTCTTTTTCCTCAACCTACAGGCTGATACAGAGAGATAGATAGATATATAACTTTCTATTTATTTGCTACCAGGGCATCAAAGATTGGGACAAATACAAGGGGGGGGGGGGGTTTACATACATTTCAAAGGACGTGGAAAAACATATAACAAATAAAATTCAACAATCGAAGTCCTCAATAGGGAGGGGGCGTTGACGTAGGTCGCGCACACCCCCGAAAAAAATGTGCAACCCTCTTCCTCAGGAGCACAAAGAGCGGGTGCTCCCTTCCTCTCCTCCATCTTCTCCTCTCTCACCTACAGGCTGATATAGAGAGAAGGCCCATTCACTCGGGCCATTCTCCCCACTTTCACCCACCTTTCATAAAACTTGCTGGGGTAGAGCACCTCTCTCTCCATTCTGATCCTTATTCTAAAGTGGTACTTGAAAAAGGACCAGTTGTTGGCCGGAGAGAAAAGTGTCTGACCTCAGTCCTTTCAACCGCGTCCACCATACAACATCTTTCGCCATAACTATCACACAGAGGAAAACCGCCTCTCCTTCGTTTTTGAAAGGGGGAGGCGGTTTGATCATGACAATGTACTCGGTGTTCAACCGGATTGGTCCCACCCGCGACAGTAGTCGTTCCACATAGCCCCACAGTTCAGCAACGCCCGGGCAGTGAACGAATGCGTGTGCGACGGTTTCCTCGTCACGCACGCATCTCGGACAGATCTTCTTCACGGGGTCCCTACTCGGGCGCCCGTGTCTGTAGTGCTTGCCCGAACGGGTAGAGCTCCTCGGTAGCACTGCCAAGCCAGGGACTTTTGGAAGTTGTCCATCGATCCCGGGACAAACGTCCTACCGAACAGACGGGCTAGCTCGTGTCTTCCTCCATGCCCAGAGCCTCTCCGAGAACGTCGTCGCACATGCTGCGCACCAACCCTCTATAGAATGTTGAGGTTGAGTCTCCACTGATTGCCGGATCCGCTTACCAGAGGGCCGTGAGCGCCTGGGCACATTCAATGTGCCAGTCGCCCACTGTTCTCGGTCTTTGCTTGACCCAGGATTGCAGCTCGGTGAGTGATACGAGTCCCGGAAAGGCTCGCCTCACAACAGGAGGGGCCCACACCGTCTGACCGGTGAGGAGTACCTGGAGGTGCCGTAGCCTTAATGCGTGTCTACGCATCGTCAGCCACGGCATGCCCAGCCCTCCGTTCGAAGGGTGTTGACAGCAGATGAATCTTCTCACCAAAGGGGCCCGCTTCTTCCAAAGGAATCGGAAGAGCGCGCGCTCCATTTTGGCGGGCGTTCTCGCTGGGCAAGACACGACGGTCAGGCGGTAGTAGATGACGGACGCTATATAGGGGTTCGCCACTTCCGCTCGACCTTTCAGGGATAGTTTGCACTAGGCCCACTTCTGGGCGAGAGCAAATACCCTGCCCGTTACCTCGTCCCAGCTTTTCTCCACCTGGTGGTCCGCTCCGAACCAGATCCAGAACAGCTTCACCGGTCCTTCCGTCCAGCGTCCGACGACGCCGTGGGAGGGCATCGATTTGTCTCTCCACGTTCCGAGTTCCAAACCGACGGACTTGTTCCGGTTCACCTTGGCTCCTGTAAACCTTTCGTATTCCTCCAGTAAGGTGCCGATCTGCCCGATTTCCGAGGCGCTCGACACCATTACTGTGACGTCGTCGGCGTAGGCCGACACCACTTTCCGCAATTCCGGTTCCAAGGGGATTCCCTGCAACAACTCCAACTTCCGCAGTAGTGGTTCGACAGCCAGCACATACAGAAGGGAGGAGAGAGGGCATCCCTGTAGGATGGATCGCGCGATTTGGAACGGCTTCGAGAGGTAGCCGTTCACCTTGACACTCGAGCAGGTGTTGCTGCTGTGCATTGCAGCAATCCAGCCCCTGAAAACGGGTCGGAAGCCTGCCACCGCGAGCACCGCATCCAAGTACCGATGGTCGACCCTATCGAACACCTTAGATTGATCCAAGTTGATCAGGGCCCCACCAAAGCCGGGTTCATTCCCTACCCTCTCTACGATGTATCGCATGAGGTGGGGGCTGTCGTGTATGGACCTGGTCGGGATTGCGCACGTCGGCGCTTCTCGCACCAGGTTCCCTACGATAAGCGCCAACCTCTTCGCTAACACCTTGGCCAAAATCTTTAACTCTGTGTTTAGCAGATTTATGGGCCTGAAGTTATCTATGTCATCCCCCTTGTTCTCGTCCTTCCTGACCAGCGTGACTATGCCCTTGGTCACAGAACTGGAAATTCTCCCGTTCTGTTGCCAGTTGCAGTAGACCGCCTGGAGGAGATCGGTGAACAAGTCCGGCATCGCTACATAAAGTTCGTATGGTAGACCATCGCGACCCGGAGATTTGCGTTTGCCGCATTGGCTCAGCGCTTCCCCTAATTCAGCGGCTGAAATCGGCCTTTCGCATGACTTGGCCTCCCCGTCAGAGAGCCGCGGAAGACCGGTGAGGTATGGACAGAAATCCATGGCCTCACATGGCACGCCCCCACCCCTCCCGAACAGTCGTGCAAAGCACCGTTGAAAGGCCGCGCACATCCGCTCAGGTTCAAGGATCACGCGTCCATCCTGGTCCTTCAAAGACCGAATCGTGGACTTGTTTCCACTTTTTGCCTCTGTCACTCGGGCCCAGCTAACAGCGTTGGCTCCCTCGTTACCCAGAGCACGTAGTTTACTCCTGACAACACAGTCCTCCTGCTTCGCGCCAAAGAACTGGTCTAGAGCCGTT
This sequence comes from Eledone cirrhosa, assembly GCA_964016885.1. Lineage (NCBI taxonomy): Eukaryota > Metazoa > Mollusca > Cephalopoda > Octopoda > Eledonidae > Eledone > Eledone cirrhosa. The sequence goes on along the minus strand of OZ024742.1, from coordinate 7,234,396 downwards.
CTTGACGCCAGCACGCCGGCCACGTCGCCCCTCCTAATCGCCTCTTCTACTCTATCTATCAATTCCCTTTCAATTCTATTCCTATCTGATGCTAATTCCTGACTAAAACCTATCGATTCTATTCTAATTTCTCTCTTGAGAGAGCCCCACTGTTGACAATTTCCGCCGTCAACCGCTGCTTAACTAGAGTGCTAATCCGCTTACTGTAAGCTTTGTTTGTCGGTAAGGACAAGTTTAGCTTCCAGTAAACGGGTCCTTGTCTATGGGTTCTATCAAGGTTGACCACTCCGGTCACCAACTTGTGATCCGAATAGTCAACTATGAACATTCGTGGACAGCTTAATATAACCCTATCCTTATTTCTAACTAGGAACCTATCTAGGTACGACCTAATGTTCCGCTAATATTAGTCCACGTCCACAGTGGCACAGTCGGAAAATCTAGTCGATATCTATCGGCCAGATCAAATCGGCCGATTAACCGTTTAAGGCTGTTACACCCCCCTCTATCGGGACATGCCCCTACATAGTCCCAACGTGCATCCAGGATACCATTCCAGTCCCCCACTAAAACAAGGATCGAGACGTTCCGAGAAAAGTCTCTAGGCGTTGGAAGAAGTCCGGTCGTGATGTCCCAGATGGGGCATACGCTGCCACCAGCCTGAACGCTCCACCTTCACTACTGCCTACGTCTAGAATCACCAGTCGACTCTGTGGGTCCAGGTGTACCTTCCGTGTTGCGAGGCCCAAGTGTTTCGCAGTAGAACGACCACCCCGCCCCCACCCACCGGCTGACAGAGAGATGCATAGATCTCAAAGTCGTCGAAGATGGGGGCCAGTTGGTGCTCGCTGCTGATCCTGAACTCGCAAATAGCTATCACATTCATTCTGTGCGACCTGAGGTCATTTAAGAGTTTGCCCTGTTTCCAGGATATCCCCAGGCTGCGCACATTTAAACATCCAACTCTTATAACAGCCATCTTGGTGGTGAAGAGCTTAGAGTGGAGAAAAAGGAAAAGACACCTACCTGTCCTTCTCCTGGGGACCAGGCTGCACAATTTCCATGGGAGTGTCGGCGGGGTTATTTGGTGGGGTGGTGGTTTGGGATGCGGTGGCGACATCAGTGTGTGGTGGGTGGGGGTGTTTGGTGGGGGAGGGGTGTCGTTGACATTTCAAGAGGACGCGGTTGCTAGGTCTAGTACAGGAGTTCCCCACGTCCTCGGGAAAGTTCTGTTTGAGCATTGCGTAGGTGTCCCTTAAGACCCTAATCATTTTTAAATGCGGTTTAGTCGCCGCGCTGGTGAACATTTTCTCTTCGGTTTCCACCGAAGGGTCTTTGTCTATTGTTTGCACAAGTGTTTTGTTGTTTGTGTTGATGTATGTATACTGTTTTTGTTGTGTTGTGTTTGTTTTTGTTTGTTGTTCTTGTGTGTGTTTGCGTTTTGTAGTATGTGTTATGTTTTCGGGAGGGTTGTTGTTTTTTTTGTTTGTGATGTTTGTTCTGTTTGTGCTGGTAGTTGTGTGTTAATGTGGTGCCTTCTTTTCTTTCTTTTTACAGGTTGAAAGGATTCTCCCTCGTCGTCACAGGGTGACGTTGATAAGGGGTCTTCGTCCGTGTTGTTGGGGAGGGGTATATTTTGGGGTTTTGTTGTGATTTCTTTTGTATTTGTTTTAGGTGTGGAGGGGTTGGGTGGGACAGTGTCTTGTGTTGTTGTGGTTGTTGTTGTTGTTGTTGTGGTGGTGGTGGTTGTGTTGTTTGTGTGGGGTGGGAAGAAGCGTCTTTTGGGAGGGCATTTAAAAGGGGACAAGAAGCCCTCAGGTGACCACTTCTATAACAATGGTAGCATGAAGGCCGCCTGCCCTCAACAGAATGTTTATGAAGGCGACTCCATCCAGGGACACACGCTGCGGTATTCTTGCTATCCGTTCTGTTCTCATTTGGACCACAACTTCAAGGCTATTGCCGCCGAATACGCCCCCGGTGGATTCGCCTATCGAAGGGATTGTGTCGTCATCTTCTAAGAATCCCGTTAGCACCCACCAAATGCTCGCATTTGGCCTGATGCCCGAGATTCTTATCTTTTGAGTTCTTTTCCACAACTATGTGGGGAAAAAGGTGTATGCTATGGATACAATTGGCGACACAGAATATTTTCGTGGCGCCAATTCATCTTGCATTAAAACAGATATGCTTCCATACAGTTTGCCTTTCTGTATGAAAGCGATATCCTTCCATGCAATACTTAGGACCAACCCAATTTCGATCTGGGACAATTGAGCCGTTTTCCTAGTCGTGTTCGAAACTGTCCTAAAGATTACAGTCCTGAGGACTGTATCCCTTCTAATTTATTCGGGGGGAGGGGGTAATTGTAGATTCCCCACCTTCCCCGAAAGTTACACAATTTCTTGATTCTTTCAGGAGTTTATTGGCATTCGAGATGTCCAGTGCCTTGTATGCCTGCGTTTCTCGGACCGCTTGTGCGAAGGAAACTGCAGCTGTGGGTCCGTTTTCTTTCGTGTTGTTATCATTGTTGTTGTTATTCGTGTTGGCTTGCTTTTTTCCTTTGTTGGTGTTGTTATTATTGCTGTTGTTGGTTGTGTTGTTAATGTCATTGTTGCTGTTGTTGGTTGTGTTGTTATTGTCATTATTGCTGTTGTTGGTTGTGTTGTTATTGTCATTGTTACTGTTGTTGGTTGTGTTGTTATTGTCATTATTGCTGTTGTTGGTCGTGTTTTATTGTCATTATTGCTGTTGTTGGTCGTGTTTTTCTTGTCATTATTGCCGTTGTTGGTTTTGTTGTTATTGTCATTGTTGCTGTTGTTGGTCGTGTTTTTATTGTAATTATTGCTGTTGTTGGTTTTGTTGTTATTGTCATTGTTGCTGTTGTTGGTTGTGTTGTTATTGTCATTGTTGATATTGTTGGTTGTGTTGTTATTGTCATTGTTGCTGTTGTTGGTTGTGTTCTTATTGTCATTATTGCTGTTGTTGGTTGTGTTGTTATTGTCATTGTTGCTGTTGTTGGTCGTGTTGTTATTGTCATTATTGCTGTTGTTGGTTGTGTTGTTATTGTCATTGTTGCTGTTGTTGGTTGTGTTGTTATTGTCACTGTTGCTGTTGTTGGTTGTGTTGTTATTGTCATTATTGCTGTTGTTGGTTGTGTTGTTATTGTCATTGTTGCTGTTGTTGGTTTTGTTGTTATTGTCATTATTGCTGTTGTTGGTTGTGTTGTTATTGTCATTGTTGCTGTTGTTGGTTGTGTTGTTATTGTCATTGTTGTTGTTGTTGGTTGTGTTGTTATTCAATTGTTGCTGTTGTTGGTCGTGTTGTTATTGTCATTGTTGCTGTTGTTGGTCGTGTTATTATTGTCATTGTTGCTGTTGTTGGTTGTGTTGTTATTGTCATTGTTGCTGTTGTTGGTTGTGTTGTTATTGTCATTGTTGCTGTTGTTGGTTGTGTTGTTATTGTCATTGTTGCTGTTGTTGGTTTTGTTGTTATTGTCATTGTTGCTGTTGTTGGTTATGTTGTTATTGTCATTGTTGGTGTTGTTGGTTGTGTTGTTATTGTCATTGTTGCTGTTGTTGGTAGTGTTGTTATTGTCATTGTTGCTGTTGTTGGTTTTGTTGTTATTGTCATTGTCGCTGTTGATGGTTGTGTTGTTATTGTCATTGTTGGTGTTGTTGGTTGTGTTGTTATTGTCATTGTTGCTGTTGTTGGTAGTGTTGTTATTGTCATTGTTGCTGTTGTTGGTCGTGTTGTTATTGTCATTGTTACTGTTGTTGGTTGTGTTGTTATTGTCATTATTGCTGTTGTTGGTCGTGTTGTTATTGTCATTGTTGCTGTTGTTGGTTGTGTTGTTATTGTCATTGTTGATATTGTTGGTTCTGTTGTTATTGTCATTGTTGCTGTTGTTGGTTGTGTTGTTATTGTCATTGTTGCTGTTGTTGGTTGTGTTGTTAATGTCATTGTTGATGTTGTTGGTTGTGTTGTTATTATCATTGTTGCTGTTGTTGGTTGTGTTGTTATCGTCATTGTTGATATTGTTGGTTGTGTTGTTATTGTCATTGTTGCTGTTGTTGGTTGTGTTGTTATTGTCACTGTTGCTGTTGTTGGTTTTGTTGTTATTGTCATTGTTGATAGTGTTGGTTGTGTTGTTATTGTCATTGTTGCTGTTGTTGGTTGTGTTGTTATTGTCATTGTTGCTGTTGTTGGTTGTGTTGTTATTGTCATTGTTGATGTTGTTGGTTGTGTTGTTATTGTCACTGTTGCTGTTGTAGGTTGTGTTGTTATTTAATTGTTGCTATTGTTGGTTGTGTTGTTATTGTCATTGTTGCTGTTGTTGGTTGTGTTGTTATTGTCATTGTTGCTGTTGTTGGTTGTGTTGTTATTGTCATTATTGCCGTTGATGGTTGTGTTGTTATTGTCATTGTTGCTGTTGTTGGTTGTGTTGTTATATAATTGTTGCTATTGTTGGTTGTGTTGTTATTGTCATTGTTGCTGTTGTTGGTTGTGTTGTTATTGTCATTGTTGCTGTTGTTGGTTGTGTTGTTATTGTCATTATTGCTGTTGTTGGTTTTGTTGTTATTGTCATTGTTGCTGTTGTTGGTTGTGTTGTTATTGTCATTGTTGATATTGTTGGTTGTGTTGTTATTGTCATTGTTGCTGTTGTTGGTTGTGTTGTTATTGTCATTATTGCTGTTGTTGGTTGTGTTGTTATTGTCATTGTTGCTGTTGTTGGTCGTGTTGTTATTGTCATTATTGCTGTTGTTGGTTGTGTTGTTATTGTCATTGTTGCTGTTGTTGGTTGTGTTGTTATTGTCACTGTTGCTGTTGTTGGTTGTGTTGTTATTGTCATTATTGCTGTTGTTGGTTGTGTTGTTATTGTCATTGTTGCTGTTGTTGGTTTTGTTGTTATTGTCATTATTGCTGTTGTTGGTTGTGTTGTTATTGTCATTGTTGCTGTTGTTGGTTGTGTTGTTATTGTCATTGTTGTTGTTGTTGGTTGTGTTGTTATTTAATTGTTGCTGTTGTTGGTTGTGTTGTTATTGTCATTGTTGCTGTTGTTGGTCGTGTTGTTATTGTCATTGTTGCTGTTGTTGGTTGTGTTGTTATTGTCATTGTTGCTGTTGTTGGTTGTGTTGTTATTGTCATTGTTGCTGTTGTTGGTCGTGTTGTTATTGTCATTGTTTCTGTTGTTGGTCGTGTTATTATTGTCATTGTTGCTGTTGTTGGTTGTGTTGTTATTGTCATTGTTGCTGTTGTTGGTTGTGTTGTTATTGTCATTGTTGCTGTTGTTGGTTGTGTTGTTATTGTCATTGTTGCTGTTGTTGGTTTTGTTGTTATTGTCATTGTTGCTGTTGTTGGTTATGTTGTTATTGTCATTGTTGGTGTTGTTGGTTGTGTTGTTATTGTCATTGTTGCTGTTGTTGGTAGTGTTGTTATTGTCATTGTTGCTGTTGTTGGTTTTGTTGTTATTGTCATTGTCGCTGTTGATGGTTGTGTTGTTATTGTCATTGTTGGTGTTGTTGGTTGTGTTGTTATTGTCATTGTTGCTGTTGTTGGTAGTGTTGTTATTGTCATTGTTGCTGTTGTTGGTCGTGTTGTTATTGTCATTGTTACTGTTGTTGGTTGTGTTGTTATTGTCATTATTGCTGTTGTTGGTCGTGTTGTTATTGTCATTGTTGCTGTTGTTGGTTGTGTTGTTATTGTCATTGTTGATATTGTTGGTTCTGTTGTTATTGTCATTGTTGCTGTTGTTGGTTGTGTTGTTATTGTCATTGTTGCTGTTGTTGGTTGTGTTGTTAATGTCATTGTTGATGTTGTTGGTTGTGTTGTTATTATCATTGTTGCTGTTGTTGGTTGTGTTGTTATCGTCATTGTTGATATTGTTGGTTGTGTTGTTATTGTCATTGTTGCTGTTGTTGGTTGTGTTGTTATTGTCACTGTTGCTGTTGTTGGTTTTGTTGTTATTGTCATTGTTGATAGTGTTGGTTGTGTTGTTATTGTCATTGTTGCTGTTGTTGGTTGTGTTGTTATTGTCATTGTTGCTGTTGTTGGTTGTGTTGTTATTGTCATTGTTGATGTTGTTGGTTGTGTTGTTATTGTCACTGTTGCTGTTGTAGGTTGTGTTGTTATTGTCATTATTGCCGTTGATGGTTGTGTTGTTATTGTCATTGTTGCTGTTGTTGGTTGTGTTGTTATATAATTGTTGCTATTGTTGGTTGTGTTGTTATTGTCATTGTTGCTGTTGTTGGTTGTGTTGTTATTGTCATTGTTGCTGTTGTTGGTTGTGTTGTTATTGTCATTATTGCTGTTGTTGGTTGTGTTGTTATTGTCATTGTTGATATTGTTGGTTGTGTTGCTATTGTCATTGTTGCTGTTGTTGGTTGTGTTGTTATTGTCATTGTTGCTGTTGTTGGTCGTGTTGTTATTGTCATTGTTGCTGTTGTTGGTTGTGTTGTTATTGTCATTGTTGCTGTTGTTGGTTGTGTTGTTATTGTCATTGTTGCTGTTGTTGGTTGTGTTGTTATTGTCATTGTTGCTGTTATTGGATTTGTTATTATAGTCATTGTTGTTGGTTGTGTTGTTGTTGTCATTGTTGCTGTTGTTGGTTGTGTTGTTATTGTCATTATTGCTGTTGTTGGTTGTGTTGTTATTGTCATTGTTGGTGTTGTTGGTTGTGTTGTTATTGTCATTGTTGCTGTTGTTGGTCGTGTTGTTATTGTCATTGTTGCTGTTGTTGGTTGTGTTGTTATTTAATTGTTGCTATTGTTGGTTGTGTTGTTATTGTCATTGTTGCTGTTGTTGGTTGTGTTGTTATTGTCATTGTTGCTGTTGTTGGTTGTGTTGTTATTGTCATTATTGCTGTTGTTGGTTGTGTTGTTATTGTCATTGTTGATATTGTTGGTTGTGTTGCTATTGTCATTGTTGCTGTTGTTGGTTGTGTTGTTATTGTCATTGTTGCTGTTGTTGGTCGTGTTGTTATTGTCATTGTTGCTGTTGTTGGTTGTGTTGTTATTGTCATTGTTGCTGTTGTTGGTTGTGTTGTTATTGTCATTGTTGCTGTTGTTGGTTGTGTTGTTATTGTCATTGTTGCTGTTATTGGATTTGTTATTATTGTCATTGTTGTTGGTTGTGTTGTTGTTGTCATTGTTGCTGTTGTTGGTTGTGTTGTTATTGTCATTGTTGCGGTTGTTGGTTGTGTTGTTATTGTCATTGTTGCTGTTGTTTGTTGTGTTGTTATTGTCATTATTGCTGTTGTTTGTTGTGTTGTTATTGTCATTATTGCTGTTGTTGGTTGTGTTGTTATTGTCATTGTTGCTGTTGTTGGTTGTGTTGTTATTGTCATTATTGCTGTCTTTGGTTTTGTTGTTATTGCCGTTATTGCTGTTGTTGGTCCTGTTGTTATTGTCATTGTTGCGGTTGTTGGTTGTGTTGTTATTGTCATTGTTGCTGTTGTTGGTTTTGTTGTTATTGTCATTGTTGCTGTTGTTGGTTGTGTTGTTATTGTCATTGTTGCTGTTGTTGGTTGTGTTGTTATTGTCATTGTTGCTGTTGTTGGTTGTGTTGTTAATGTCATTGTTGATGTTGTTGGTTGTGTTGTTATTATCATTGTTGCTGTTGTTGGTTGTGTTGTTATCGTCATTGTTGATATTGTTGGTTGTGTTGTTATTGTCATTGTTGCTGTTGTTGGTTGTGTTGTTATTGTCACTGTTGCTGTTGTTGGTTTTGTTGTTATTGTCATTGTTGATAGTGTTGGTTGTGTTGTTATTGTCATTGTTGCTGTTGTTGGTTGTGTTGTTATTGTCATTGTTGCTGTTGTTGGTTGTGTTGTTATTGTCATTGTTGATGTTGTTGGTTGTGTTGTTATTGTCACTGTTGCTGTTGTTGGTTGTGTTGTTATTGTCATTATTGCCGTTGATGGTTGTGTTGTTATTGTCATTGTTGCTGTTGTTGGTTGTGTTGTTATTTAATTGTTGCTATTGTTGGTTGTGTTGTTATTGTCATTGTTGCTGTTGTTGGTTGTGTTGTTATTGTCATTGTTGCTGTTGTTGGTTGTGTTGTTATTGTCATTATTGCTGTTGTTGGTTGTGTTGTTATTGTCACTGTTGATATTGTTGGTTGTGTTGCTATTGTCATTGTTGCTGTTGTTGGTTGTGTTGTTATTGTCATTGTTGCTGTTGTTGGTCGTGTTGTTATTGTCATTGTTGCTGTTGTTGGTTGTGTTGTTATTGTCATTGTTGCTGTTGTTGGTTGTGTTGTTATTGTCATTGTTGCTGTTGTTGGTTGTGTTGTTATTGTCATTGTTGCTGTTATTGGATTTGTTATTATTGTCATTGTTGTTGGTTGTGTTGTTGTTGTCATTGTTGCTGTTGTTGGTTGTGTTGTTATTGTCATTATTGCTGTTGTTGGTTGTGTTGTTATTGTCATTGTTGCTGTTGTTGGTTGTGTTGTTATTGTCATTGTTGCTGTTGTTGGTCGTGTTGTTATTGTCATTGTTGCTGTTGTTGGTTGTGTTGTTATTTAATTGTTGCTATTGTTGGTTGTGTTGTTATTGTCATTGTTGCTGTTGTTGGTTGTGTTGTTATTGTCATTGTTGCTGTTGTTGGTTGTGTTGTTATTGTCATTATTGCTGTTGTTGGTTGTGTTGTTATTGTCATTGTTGATATTGTTGGTTGTGTTGCTATTGTCATTGTTGCTGTTGTTGGTTGTGTTGTTATTGTCATTGTTGCTGTTGTTGGTTGTGTTGTTATTGTCATTATTGCTGTTGTTGGTTTTGTTGTTATTGTCATTGTCGCTGTTGATGGTTGTGTTGTTATTGTCATTGTTGGTGTTGTTGGTTGTGTTGTTATTGTCATTGTTGCTGTTGTTGGTAGTGTTGTTATTGTCATTGTTGCTGTTGTTGGTCGTGTTGTTATTGTCATTGTTACTGTTGTTGGTTGTGTTGTTATTGTCATTATTGCTGTTGTTGGTCGTGTTGTTATTGTCATTGTTGCTGTTGTTGGTTGTGTTGTTATTGTCATTGTTGATATTGTTGGTTCTGTTGTTATTGTCATTGTTGCTGTTGTTGGTTGTGTTGTTATTGTCATTGTTGCTGTTGTTGGTTGTGTTGTTAATGTCATTGTTGATGTTGTTGGTTGTGTTGTTATTATCATTGTTGCTGTTGTTGGTTGTGTTGTTATCGTCATTGTTGATATTGTTGGTTGTGTTGTTATTGTCATTGTTGCTGTTGTTGGTTGTGTTGTTATTGTCACTGTTGCTGTTGTTGGTTTTGTTGTTATTGTCATTGTTGATAGTGTTGGTTGTGTTGTTATTGTCATTGTTGCTGTTGTTGGTTGTGTTGTTATTGTCATTGTTGCTGTTGTTGGTTGTGTTGTTATTGTCATTGTTGATGTTGTTGGTTGTGTTGTTATTGTCACTGTTGCTGTTGTAGGTTGTGTTGTTATTTAATTGTTGCTATTGTTGGTTGTGTTGTTATTGTCATTGTTGCTGTTGTTGGTTGTGTTGTTATTGTCATTGTTGCTGTTGTTGGTTGTGTTGTTATTGTCATTATTGCCGTTGATGGTTGTGTTGTTATTGTCATTGTTGCTGTTGTTGGTTGTGTTGTTATATAATTGTTGCTATTGTTGGTTGTGTTGTTATTGTCATTGTTGCTGTTGTTGGTTGTGTTGTTATTGTCATTGTTGCTGTTGTTGGTTGTGTTGTTATTGTCATTATTGCTGTTGTTGGTTTTGTTGTTATTGTCATTGTTGCTGTTGTTGGTTGTGTTGTTATTGTCATTGTTGATATTGTTGGTTGTGTTGTTATTGTCATTGTTGCTGTTGTTGGTTGTGTTGTTATTGTCATTATTGCTGTTGTTGGTTGTGTTGTTATTGTCATTGTTGCTGTTGTTGGTCGTGTTGTTATTGTCATTATTGCTGTTGTTGGTTGTGTTGTTATTGTCATTGTTGCTGTTGTTGGTTGTGTTGTTATTGTCACTGTTGCTGTTGTTGGTTGTGTTGTTATTGTCATTATTGCTGTTGTTGGTTGTGTTGTTATTGTCATTGTTGCTGTTGTTGGTTTTGTTGTTATTGTCATTATTGCTGTTGTTGGTTGTGTTGTTATTGTCATTGTTGCTGTTGTTGGTTGTGTTGTTATTGTCATTGTTGTTGTTGTTGGTTGTGTTGTTATTTAATTGTTGCTGTTGTTGGTTGTGTTGTTATTGTCATTGTTGCTGTTGTTGGTCGTGTTGTTATTGTCATTGTTGCTGTTGTTGGTTGTGTTGTTATTGTCATTGTTGCTGTTGTTGGTTGTGTTGTTATTGTCATTGTTGCTGTTGTTGGTCGTGTTGTTATTGTCATTGTTTCTGTTGTTGGTCGTGTTATTATTGTCATTGTTGCTGTTGTTGGTTGTGTTGTTATTGTCATTGTTGCTGTTGTTGGTTGTGTTGTTATTGTCATTGTTGCTGTTGTTGGTTGTGTTGTTATTGTCATTGTTGCTGTTGTTGGTTTTGTTGTTATTGTCATTGTTGCTGTTGTTGGTTATGTTGTTATTGTCATTGTTGGTGTTGTTGGTTGTGTTGTTATTGTCATTGTTGCTGTTGTTGGTAGTGTTGTTATTGTCATTGTTGCTGTTGTTGGTTTTGTTGTTATTGTCATTGTCGCTGTTGATGGTTGTGTTGTTATTGTCATTGTTGGTGTTGTTGGTTGTGTTGTTATTGTCATTGTTGCTGTTGTTGGTAGTGTTGTTATTGTCATTGTTGCTGTTGTTGGTCGTGTTGTTATTGTCATTGTTACTGTTGTTGGTTGTGTTGTTATTGTCATTATTGCTGTTGTTGGTCGTGTTGTTATTGTCATTGTTGCTGTTGTTGGTTGTGTTGTTATTGTCATTGTTGATATTGTTGGTTCTGTTGTTATTGTCATTGTTGCTGTTGTTGGTTGTGTTGTTATTGTCATTGTTGCTGTTGTTGGTTGTGTTGTTAATGTCATTGTTGATGTTGTTGGTTGTGTTGTTATTATCATTGTTGCTGTTGTTGGTTGTGTTGTTATCGTCATTGTTGATATTGTTGGTTGTGTTGTTATTGTCATTGTTGCTGTTGTTGGTTGTGTTGTTATTGTCACTGTTGCTGTTGTTGGTTTTGTTGTTATTGTCATTGTTGATAGTGTTGGTTGTGTTGTTATTGTCATTGTTGCTGTTGTTGGTTGTGTTGTTATTGTCATTGTTGCTGTTGTTGGTTGTGTTGTTATTGTCATTGTTGATGTTGTTGGTTGTGTTGTTATTGTCACTGTTGCTGTTGTAGGTTGTGTTGTTATTGTCATTATTGCCGTTGATGGTTGTGTTGTTATTGTCATTGTTGCTGTTGTTGGTTGTGTTGTTATATAATTGTTGCTATTGTTGGTTGTGTTGTTATTGTCATTGTTGCTGTTGTTGGTTGTGTTGTTATTGTCATTGTTGCTGTTGTTGGTTGTGTTGTTATTGTCATTATTGCTGTTGTTGGTTGTGTTGTTATTGTCATTGTTGATATTGTTGGTTGTGTTGCTATTGTCATTGTTGCTGTTGTTGGTTGTGTTGTTATTGTCATTGTTGCTGTTGTTGGTCGTGTTGTTATTGTCATTGTTGCTGTTGTTGGTTGTGTTGTTATTGTCATTGTTGCTGTTGTTGGTTGTGTTGTTATTGTCATTGTTGCTGTTGTTGGTTGTGTTGTTATTGTCATTGTTGCTGTTATTGGATTTGTTATTATAGTCATTGTTGTTGGTTGTGTTGTTGTTGTCATTGTTGCTGTTGTTGGTTGTGTTGTTATTGTCATTATTGCTGTTGTTGGTTGTGTTGTTATTGTCATTGTTGGTGTTGTTGGTTGTGTTGTTATTGTCATTGTTGCTGTTGTTGGTCGTGTTGTTATTGTCATTGTTGCTGTTGTTGGTTGTGTTGTTATTTAATTGTTGCTATTGTTGGTTGTGTTGTTATTGTCATTGTTGCTGTTGTTGGTTGTGTTGTTATTGTCATTGTTGCTGTTGTTGGTTGTGTTGTTATTGTCATTATTGCTGTTGTTGGTTGTGTTGTTATTGTCATTGTTGATATTGTTGGTTGTGTTGCTATTGTCATTGTTGCTGTTGTTGGTTGTGTTGTTATTGTCATTGTTGCTGTTGTTGGTCGTGTTGTTATTGTCATTGTTGCTGTTGTTGGTTGTGTTGTTATTGTCATTGTTGCTGTTGTTGGTTGTGTTGTTATTGTCATTGTTGCTGTTGTTGGTTGTGTTGTTATTGTCATTGTTGCTGTTATTGGATTTGTTATTATTGTCATTGTTGTTGGTTGTGTTGTTGTTGTCATTGTTGCTGTTGTTGGTTGTGTTGTTATTGTCATTGTTGCGGTTGTTGGTTGTGTTGTTATTGTCATTGTTGCTGTTGTTTGTTGTGTTGTTATTGTCATTATTGCTGTTGTTTGTTGTGTTGTTATTGTCATTATTGCTGTTGTTGGTTGTGTTGTTATTGTCATTGTTGCTGTTGTTGGTTGTGTTGTTATTGTCATTATTGCTGTCTTTGGTTTTGTTGTTATTGCCGTTATTGCTGTTGTTGGTCCTGTTGTTATTGTCATTGTTGCGGTTGTTGGTTGTGTTGTTATTGTCATTGTTGCTGTTGTTGGTTTTGTTGTTATTGTCATTGTTGCTGTTGTTGGTTGTGTTGTTATTGTCATTGTTGCTGTTGTTGGTTGTGTTGTTATTGTCATTGTTGCTGTTGTTGGTTGTGTTGTTAATGTCATTGTTGATGTTGTTGGTTGTGTTGTTATTATCATTGTTGCTGTTGTTGGTTGTGTTGTTATCGTCATTGTTGATATTGTTGGTTGTGTTGTTATTGTCATTGTTGCTGTTGTTGGTTGTGTTGTTATTGTCACTGTTGCTGTTGTTGGTTTTGTTGTTATTGTCATTGTTGATAGTGTTGGTTGTGTTGTTATTGTCATTGTTGCTGTTGTTGGTTGTGTTGTTATTGTCATTGTTGCTGTTGTTGGTTGTGTTGTTATTGTCATTGTTGATGTTGTTGGTTGTGTTGTTATTGTCACTGTTGCTGTTGTTGGTTGTGTTGTTATTGTCATTATTGCCGTTGATGGTTGTGTTGTTATTGTCATTGTTGCTGTTGTTGGTTGTGTTGTTATTTAATTGTTGCTATTGTTGGTTGTGTTGTTATTGTCATTGTTGCTGTTGTTGGTTGTGTTGTTATTGTCATTGTTGCTGTTGTTGGTTGTGTTGTTATTGTCATTATTGCTGTTGTTGGTTGTGTTGTTATTGTCACTGTTGATATTGTTGGTTGTGTTGCTATTGTCATTGTTGCTGTTGTTGGTTGTGTTGTTATTGTCATTGTTGCTGTTGTTGGTCGTGTTGTTATTGTCATTGTTGCTGTTGTTGGTTGTGTTGTTATTGTCATTGTTGCTGTTGTTGGTTGTGTTGTTATTGTCATCGTTGCTGTTGTTGGTTGTGTTGTTATTGTCATTGTTGCTGTTATTGGATTTGTTATTATTGTCATTGTTGTTGGTTGTGTTGTTGTTGTCATTGTTGCTGTTGTTGGTTGTGTTGTTATTGTCATTATTGCTGTTGTTGGTTGTGTTGTTATTGTCATTGTTGCTGTTGTTGGTTGTGTTGTTATTGTCATTGTTGCTGTTGTTGGTCGTGTTGTTATTGTCATTGTTGCTGTTGTTGGTTGTGTTGTTATTTAATTGTTGCTATTGTTGGTTGTGTTGTTATTGTCATTGTTGCTGTTGTTGGTTGTGTTGTTATTGTCATTGTTGCTGTTGTTGGTTGTGTTGTTATTGTCATTATTGCTGTTGTTGGTTGTGTTGTTATTGTCATTGTTGATATTGTTGGTTGTGTTGCTATTGTCATTGTTGCTGTTGTTGGTTGTGTTGTTATTGTCATTGTTGCTGTTGTTGGTCGTGTTGTTATTGTCATTGTTGCTGTTGTTGGTTGTGTTGTTATTGTCATTGTTGCTGTTGTTGGTTGTGTTGTTATTGTTATTGTTGCTGTTGTTGGTTGTGTTGTTATTGTCATTGTTGCTGTTATTGGATTTGTTATTATTGTCATTGTTGTTGGTTGTGTTGTTGTTGTCATTGTTGCTGTTGTTGGTTGTGTTGTTATTGTCATTGTTGCGGTTGTTGGTTGTGTTGTTATTGTCATTGTTGCTGTTGTTTGTTGTGTTGTTATTGTCATTATTGCTGTTGTTGGTTGTGTTGTTATTGTCATTATTGCTGTTGTTGGTTGTGTTGTTATTGTCATTGTTGCTGTTGTTGGTTGTGTTGTTATTGTCATTATTGCTGTCTTTGGTTTTGTTGTTATTGTCGTTATTGCTGTTGTTGGTCCTGTTGTTATTGTCATTGTTGCGGTTGTTGGTTGTGTTGTTATTGTCATTGTTGCTGTTGTTGGTTGTGTTGTTATTGTCATTATTGCTGTTGTTGGTTGTGTTGTTATTGTCATTGTTGATATTGTTGGTTGTGTTGCTATTGTCATTGTTGCTGTTGTTGGTTGTGTTGTTATTGTCATTGTTGCTGTTGTTGGTCGTGTTGTTATTGTCATTGTTGCTGTTGTTGGTTGTGTTGTTATTGTCATTGTTGCTGTTGTTGGTTGTGTTGTTATTGTCATTGTTGCTGTTGTTGGTTGTGTTGTTATTGTCATTGTTGCTGTTATTGGATTTGTTATTATAGTCATTGTTGTTGGTTGTGTTGTTGTTGTCATTGTTGCTGTTGTTGGTTGTGTTGTTATTGTCATTATTGCTGTTGTTGGTTGTGTTGTTATTGTCATTGTTGGTGTTGTTGGTTGTGTTGTTATTGTCATTGTTGCTGTTGTTGGTCGTGTTGTTATTGTCATTGTTGCTGTTGTTGGTTGTGTTGTTATTTAATTGTTGCTATTGTTGGTTGTGTTGTTATTGTCATTGTTGCTGTTGTTGGTTGTGTTGTTATTGTCATTGTTGCTGTTGTTGGTTGTGTTGTTATTGTCATTATTGCTGTTGTTGGTTGTGTTGTTATTGTCATTGTTGATATTGTTGGTTGTGTTGCTATTGTCATTGTTGCTGTTGTTGGTTGTGTTGTTATTGTCATTGTTGCTGTTGTTGGTCGTGTTGTTATTGTCATTGTTGCTGTTGTTGGTTGTGTTGTTATTGTCATTGTTGCTGTTGTTGGTTGTGTTGTTATTGTCATTGTTGCTGTTGTTGGTTGTGTTGTTATTGTCATTGTTGCTGTTATTGGATTTGTTATTATTGTCATTGTTGTTGGTTGTGTTGTTGTTGTCATTGTTGCTGTTGTTGGTTGTGTTGTTATTGTCATTGTTGCGGTTGTTGGTTGTGTTGTTATTGTCATTGTTGCTGTTGTTTGTTGTGTTGTTATTGTCATTATTGCTGTTGTTTGTTGTGTTGTTATTGTCATTATTGCTGTTGTTGGTTGTGTTGTTATTGTCATTGTTGCTGTTGTTGGTTGTGTTGTTATTGTCATTATTGCTGTCTTTGGTTTTGTTGTTATTGCCGTTATTGCTGTTGTTGGTCCTGTTGTTATTGTCATTGTTGCGGTTGTTGGTTGTGTTGTTATTGTCATTGTTGCTGTTGTTGGTTTTGTTGTTATTGTCATTGTTGCTGTTGTTGGTTGTGTTGTTATTGTCATTGTTGCTGTTGTTGGTTGTGTTGTTATTGTCATTGTTGCTGTTGTTGGTTGTGTTGTTAATGTCATTGTTGATGTTGTTGGTTGTGTTGTTATTATCATTGTTGCTGTTGTTGGTTGTGTTGTTATCGTCATTGTTGATATTGTTGGTTGTGTTGTTATTGTCATTGTTGCTGTTGTTGGTTGTGTTGTTATTGTCACTGTTGCTGTTGTTGGTTTTGTTGTTATTGTCATTGTTGATAGTGTTGGTTGTGTTGTTATTGTCATTGTTGCTGTTGTTGGTTGTGTTGTTATTGTCATTGTTGCTGTTGTTGGTTGTGTTGTTATTGTCATTGTTGATGTTGTTGGTTGTGTTGTTATTGTCACTGTTGCTGTTGTTGGTTGTGTTGTTATTGTCATTATTGCCGTTGATGGTTGTGTTGTTATTGTCATTGTTGCTGTTGTTGGTTGTGTTGTTATTTAATTGTTGCTATTGTTGGTTGTGTTGTTATTGTCATTGTTGCTGTTGTTGGTTGTGTTGTTATTGTCATTGTTGCTGTTGTTGGTTGTGTTGTTATTGTCATTATTGCTGTTGTTGGTTGTGTTGTTATTGTCACTGTTGATATTGTTGGTTGTGTTGCTATTGTCATTGTTGCTGTTGTTGGTTGTGTTGTTATTGTCATTGTTGCTGTTGTTGGTCGTGTTGTTATTGTCATTGTTGCTGTTGTTGGTTGTGTTGTTATTGTCATTGTTGCTGTTGTTGGTTGTGTTGTTATTGTCATTGTTGCTGTTGTTGGTTGTGTTGTTATTGTCATTGTTGCTGTTATTGGATTTGTTATTATTGTCATTGTTGTTGGTTGTGTTGTTGTTGTCATTGTTGCTGTTGTTGGTTGTGTTGTTATTGTCATTATTGCTGTTGTTGGTTGTGTTGTTATTGTCATTGTTGCTGTTGTTGGTTGTGTTGTTATTGTCATTGTTGCTGTTGTTGGTCGTGTTGTTATTGTCATTGTTGCTGTTGTTGGTTGTGTTGTTATTTAATTGTTGCTATTGTTGGTTGTGTTGTTATTGTCATTGTTGCTGTTGTTGGTTGTGTTGTTATTGTCATTGTTGCTGTTGTTGGTTGTGTTGTTATTGTCATTATTGCTGTTGTTGGTTGTGTTGTTATTGTCATTGTTGATATTGTTGGTTGTGTTGCTATTGTCATTGTTGCTGTTGTTGGTTGTGTTGTTATTGTCATTGTTGCTGTTGTTGGTCGTGTTGTTATTGTCATTGTTGCTGTTGTTGGTTGTGTTGTTATTGTCATTGTTGCTGTTGTTGGTTGTGTTGTTATTGTTATTGTTGCTGTTGTTGGTTGTGTTGTTATTGTCATTGTTGCTGTTATTGGATTTGTTATTATTGTCATTGTTGTTGGTTGTGTTGTTGTTGTCATTGTTGCTGTTGTTGGTTGTGTTGTTATTGTCATTGTTGCGGTTGTTGGTTGTGTTGTTATTGTCATTGTTGCTGTTGTTTGTTGTGTTGTTATTGTCATTATTGCTGTTGTTGGTTGTGTTGTTATTGTCATTATTGCTGTTGTTGGTTGTGTTGTTATTGTCATTGTTGCTGTTGTTGGTTGTGTTGTTATTGTCATTATTGCTGTCTTTGGTTTTGTTGTTATTGTCGTTATTGCTGTTGTTGGTCCTGTTGTTATTGTCATTGTTGCGGTTGTTGGTTGTGTTGTTATTGTCATTGTTGCTGTTGTTGGTTTTGTTGTTATTGTCATTGTTGCTGTTGTTGGTTGTGTTATTATTGTCATTGTTGCTGTTGTTGGTTGTGTTGTTATTGTCATTGTTGCTGTTGTTGGTTGTGTTGTTATTGTCATTGTTGCTGTTGTTGGTAGTGTTGTTATTGTCACTGTTGCTGTTGTTGGTTGTGTTGTTATTATCATTGTTGCTGTTGTTGGTTTTGTTGTTATTGTCATTGTTGCTGTTGTTGGTTGTGTTGTTATTTTCACTGTTGCTGTTGTTGGTTGTGTTGTTACTGTCATTGTTGATGTTGGTGGTTGTGTTGTTATTGTCACTGTTGCTGTTGTTGGTTTTGTTTTATTGTCATTGTTGCTGTTGTTGGTCGTGTTGTTATTGTCATTGTTGCTTTTGTTGGTCGTGTTGTTATCGTCATTGTTGCTGTTGTTGGTTGTGTTGTTATTGTCATTGTTGATATTGTTGGTTGTGTTGTTATTGTCATTGTTGCTGTTGTTGGTTGTGTTCTTATTGTCATTATTGCTGTTGTTGGTTGTGTTGTTATTGTCATTGTTGCTGTTGTTGGTCGTGTTGTTATTGTCATTATTGCTGTTGTTGGTATTGTTGTTATTGTCATTATTGCTGTTGTTGGTTGTGTTGTTATTGTCATTGTTGCTGTTGTTGGTTGTGTTGTTATTGTCATTGTTGTTGTTGTTGGTTGTGTTGTTATTCAATTGTTGCTGTTGTTAGTTGTGTTGTTATCGTCATTGTTGCTGTTGTTGGTCGTGTTGTTATTGTCATTGTTGCTGTTGTTGGTTGTGTTGTTATTGTCATTGTTGCTGTTGTTGGTTGTGTTGTTACTGTCATTGTTGATGTTGGTGGTTGTGTTGTTATTGTCACTGTTGCTGTTGTTGGTTTTGTTTTATTGTCATTGTTGCTGTTGTTGGTCATGTTGTTATTGTCATTGTTGCTTTTGTTGGTCGTGTTGTTATTGTCATTGTTGCTGTTGTTGGTTGTGTTGTTATTGTCATTGTTGATATTGTTGGTTGTGTTGTTATTGTCATTGTTGCTGTTGTTGGTTGTGTTCTTATTGTCATTATTGCTGTTGTTGGTTGTGTTGTTATTGTCATTGTTGCTGTTGTTGGTCGTGTTGTTATTGTCATTATTGCTGTTGTTGGTTGTGTTGTTATTGTCATTGTTGCTGTTGTTGGTTGTGTTGTTATTGTCACTGTTGCTGTTGTTGGTTGTGTTGTTATTGTCATTATTGCTGTTGTTGGTTGTGTTGTTATTGTCATTGTTGCTGTTGTTGGTTTTGTTGTTATTGTCATTGTTGCTGTTGTTGGTTGTGTTGTTATTGTCATTGTTGTTGTTGTTGGTTGTGTTGTTATTCAATTGTTGCTGTTGTTAGTTGTGTTGTTATTGTCATTGTTGCTGTTGTTGGTCGTGTTGTTATTGTCATTGTTGCTGTTGTTGGTTGTGTTGTTATTGTCATTGTTGCTGTTGTTGGTTGTGTTGTTATTGTCATTGTTGCTGTTGTTGGTCGTGTTGTTATTGTCATTGTTGCTGTTGTTGGTTGTGTTGTTATTGTCATTGTTGCTGTTGTTGGTTGTGTTGTTATTGTCATTGTTGCTGTTGTTGGTCGTGTTATTATTGTCATTGTTGCTGTTGTTGGTTGTGTTGTTATTGTCATTGTTGCTGTTGTTGGTTGTGTTGTTATTGTCATTGTTGATATTGTTGGTTGTGTTGTTATTGTCATTGTTACTGTTGTTGGTCGTGTTGTTATTGTCATGGCTGCTGTTGTTGGTTGTGATGTTATTGTCATTGTTGCTGTTGTTGGTTGTGTTGTTATTGTCATTGTTGCTGCTGTTGGTTGTGTTGTTATTGTCATTGTTGCTGTTGATGGTTGTGTTGTTATTGTCATTGTTGCTGTTGTTGTTTTGTTGTTATTGTCATTGCTGCTGTTGTTGGTTGTGTTTTTATTGTCATTGTTGCTGTTGTTGGTTGTGTTGTTATTGTCATTGTTGCTGTTGTTGGTTGTGTTGTTATTGTCATTGTTGCTGTTGTTGGTTTTGTTGTTATTGTCATTGTTGCTGTTGTTGGTTATGTTGTTATTGTCATTGTTGCTGTTGTTGCTTGTGTTGTTATTGTCATTGTTGCTGTTGTTGGTTTTGTTGTTATTGTCATTGTTGCTGTTGATGGTTGTGTTGTTATTGTCATTGTTGGTGTTGTTGGTTGTGTTGTTATTGTCATTGTTGCTGTTGTTGGTAGTGTTGTTATTGTCATTGTTGCTGTTGTTGGTCGTGTTGTTATTGTCATTGTTACTGTTGTTGGTTGTGTTGTTATTGCCATTATTGCTGTTGTTGGTCGTGTTGTTATTGTCATTGTTGCTGTTGTTGGTTGTGTTGTTATTGTCATTGTTGATATTGTTGGTTGTGTTGTTATTGTCATTGTTGCTGTTGTTGGTTGTGTTGTTATTGTCATTGTTGCTGTTGTTGGTTGTGTTGTTAATGTCAATGTTGCTGTTGTTGGTTGTGTTGTTATTATCATTGTTGCTGTTGTTGGTTGTGTTGTTATCGTCATTGTTGATATTGTTGGTTGTGTTGTTATTGTCATTGTTGCTGTTGTTGGTTGTGTTGTTATTGTCAGTGTTGCTGTTGTTGGTTTTGTTGTTATTGTCATTGTTGCTGTTGTTGGTTATGTTGTTATTGTCATTGTTGCTGTTGTTGGTTGTGTTGTTATTGTCATTGTTGCTGTTGTTGGTTTTGTTGTTATTGTCAGTGTTGATAGTTTGGTTGTGTTGTTATTGTCATTGTTGCTGTTGTTTGTTGTGTTGTTATTGTCACTGTTGCTGTTGTTGGTTGTGTTGTTATTGTCATTGTTGCTGTTGTTGGTTGTGTTGTTATTGTCACTGTTGCTGTTGTTGGTTGTGTTGTTATTGTCATTATTGCCGTTGATGGTTGTGTTGTTATTGTCATTGTTGCTGTTGTTGGTTGTGTTGTTATTTAATTGTTGCTGTTGTTATTTAATTGTTGCTATTGTTGGTTGTGTTGTTATTGTCATTGTTGCTGTTGTTGGTTGTGTTGTTATTGTCATTGTTGCTGTTGTTGGTTGTGTTGTTATTGTCATTATTGCTGTTGTTGGTTGTGTTGTTATTCTCATTGTTGATATTGTTGGTTGTGTTGCTATTGTCATTGTTGCTGTTGTTGGTTGTGTTGTTATTGTCATTGTTGCTGTTGTTGGTCGTGTTGTTATTGTCATTGTTGCTGTTGTTGGTTGTGTTGTTATTGTCATTGTTGCTGTTGTTGGTTGTGTTGTTATTGTCATTGTTGCTGTTGTTGGTTGTGTTGTTATTGTCATTGTTGCTGTTATTGGATTTGTTATTATTGTCATTGTTGTTGGTTGTGTTGTTGTTGTCATTGTTGCTGTTGTTGGTTGTGTTGCTATTGTCATTGTTGCGGTTGTTGGCTGTGTTGTTATTGTCATTGTTGCTGTTGTTGGTTCTGTTGTTATTGTCATTATTGCTGTTGTTGGTTGTGTTGTTATTGTCATTATTGCTGTTGTTGGTTGTGTTGTTATTGTCATTGTTGCTGTTGTTGGTTGTGTTGTTATTGTCATTATTGCTGTCTTTGGTTTTGTTGTTATTGTCGTTATTGCTGTTGTTGGTCCTGTTGTTATTGTCATTGTTGCGGTTGTTGGTTGTGTTGTTATTGTCATTGTTGCTGTTGTTGGTTTTGTTGTTATTGTCATTGTTGCTGTTGTTGGTTGTGTTATTATTGTCATTGTTGCTGTTGTTGGTTGTGTTGTTAATGTCATTGTTGCTGTTGTTGGTTGTGTTGTTATTGTCATTGTTGCTGTTGTTGGTTGTGTTGTTATTGACATTGTTGCGGTTGTTGGTTGTGTTGTTATTGTCATTGTTGCTGTTGTTGGTTGTGTTGTTATTGTCATTGTTGCTGTTGTTGGTTGTGATGTTATTGTCATTGTTGCTGTTGTTGGTTCTGTTGTTATTGTCATTGTTGCTGTTGTTGGTTATGTTGTTATTGTTATTGTTGCTGTTGTTGCTTGTGTTGTTATTGTCATTGTTGCTGTTGTTGGTTTTGTTGTTATTGTCATTGTTGCTGTTGTTGCTTGTGTTGTTATTGTCATTGTTGCTCTTGTTGGTTTTGTTGTTATTGTCATTGTCGCTGTTGATGGTTGTGTTGTTATTGTCATTGTTGGTGTTGTTGGTTGTGTTGTTATTGTCATTGTTGGTGTTGTTGGTTGTGTTGTTAGTGTCATTGTTGCTGTTGTTGGTAGTGTTGTTATTGTCATTGTTGCTGTTGTTGGTCGTGTTGTTATTGTCATTGTTACTGTTGTTGGTTGTGTTGTTATTGCCATTATTGCTGTTGTTGGTCGTGTTGTTATTGTCATTGTTGCTGTTGTTGGTTGTGTTGTTATTGTCATTGTTGATATTGTTGGTTGTGTTGTTATTGTCATTATTGCTGTTGTTGGTTGTGTTGTTATTGTCATTGTTGCTGTTGTTGGTTGTGTTGTTAATGTCATTGTTGCTGTTGTTGGTTGTGTTGTTATTATCATTGTTGCTGTTGTTGGTTGTGTTGTTATCGTCATTGTTGATATTGTTGGTTGTGTTGTTATTGTCATTGTTGCTGTTGTTGGTTGTGTTGTTATTGTCACTGTTGCTGTTGTTGGTTTTGTTGTTATTGTCATTGTTGCTGTTGTTGGTTATGTTGTTATTGTCATTGTTGCTGTTGTTGGTTGTGTTGTTATTGTCATCGTTGCTGTTGTTGGTTTTGTTGTTATTGTCAGTGTTGATAGTTTGGTTGTGTTGTTATTGTCATTGTTGCTGTTGTTTGTTGTGTTGTTATTGTCACTGTTGCTGTTGTTGGTTGTGTTGTTATTGTCATTGTTGCTGTTGTTGGTTGTGTTGTTATTGTCACTGTTGCTGTTGTTGGTTGTGTTGTTATTGTCATTATTGCCGTTGATGGTTGTGTTGTTATTGTCATTGTTGCTGTTGTTGGTTGTGTTGTTATTTAATTGTTGCTGTTGTTATTTAATTGTTGCTATTGTTGGTTGTGTTGTTATTGTCATTGTTGCTGTTGTTGGTTGTGTTGTTATTGTCATTATTGCTGTTGTTGGTTGTGTTGTTATTCTCATTGTTGATATTGTTGGTTGTGTTGCTATTGTCATTGTTGCTGTTGTTGGTTGTGTTGTTATTGTCATTGTTGCTGTTGTTGGTCGTGTTGTTATTGTCATTGTTGCTGTTGTTGGTTGTGTTGTTATTGTCATTGTTGCTGTTGTTGGTTGTGTTGTTATTGTCATTGTTGCTGTTGTTGGTTGTGTTGTTATTGTCATTGTTGCTGTTATTGGATTTGTTATTATTGTCATTGTTGTTGGTTGTGTTGTTGTTGTCATTGTTGCTGTTGTTGGTTGTGTTGCTATTGTCATTGTTGCGGTTGTTGGCTGTGTTGTTATTGTCATTGTTGCTGTTGTTGGTTGTGTTGTTATTGTCATTATTGCTGTTGTTGGTTGTGTTGTTATTGTCATTGTTGCTGTTGTTGGTTGTGTTGTTATTTAATTGTTGCTGTTGTTGGTTTTGTTGTTATTGTCATTGTTGCTGTTGTTGGTTCTGTTGTTATTGTCATTGTTGCTGTTGTTGGTTATGTTGTTATTGTTATTGTTGCTGTTGTTGCTTGTGTTGTTATTGTCATTGTTGCTGTTGTTGGTTTTGTTGTTATTGTCATTGTCGCTGTTGATGGTTGTGTTGTTATTGTCATTGTTGGTGTTGTTGGTTGTGTTGTTATTGTCATTGTTGCTGTTGTTGGTAGTGTTGTTATTGTCATTGTTGCTGTTGTTGGTTTTGTTGTTATTGTCATTGTCGCTGTTGATGGTTGTGTTGTTATTGTCATTGTTGGTGTTGTTGGTTGTGTTGTTATTGTCATTGTTGCTGTTGTTGGTAGTGTTGTTATTGTCATTGTTGCTGTTGTTGGTTTTGTTGTTATTGTCATTGTCGCTGTTGATGGTTGTGTTGTTATTGTCATTGTTGGTGTTGTTGGTTGTGTTGTTATTGTCATTGTTGCTGTTGTTGGTTGTGTTGTTATTGTCATTGTTGCTGTTGTTGGTTCTGTTGTTATTGTCATTGTTGCTGTTGTTGGTTATGTTGTTATTGTTATTGTTGCTGTTGTTGCTTGTGTTGTTATTGTCATTGTTGCTGTTGTTGGTTTTGTTGTTATTGTCATTGTCGCTGTTGATGGTTGTGTTGTTATTGTCATTGTTGGTGTTGTTGGTTGTGTTGTTATTGTCATTGTTGCTGTTGTTGGTAGTGTTGTTATTGTCATTGTTGCTGTTGTTGGTTTTGTTGTTATTGTCATTGTCGCTGTTGATGGTTGTGTTGTTATTGTCATTGTTGGTGTTGTTGGTTGTGTTGTTATTGTCATTGTTGCTGTTGTTGGTAGTGTTGTTATTGTCATTGTTGCAGTTGTTGGTCGTGTTGTTATTGTCATTCTTACTGTTGTTGGTTGTGTTGTTATTGTCATTATTGCTGTTGTTGGTCGTGTTGTTATTGTCATTGTTGGTGTTGTTGGTTGTGTTGTTATTGTCATTGTTGCTGTTGTTGGTAGTGTTGTTATTGTCATTGTTGCTGTTGTTGGTTGTGTTGTTATTGTCATTGTTGCTGTTGTTGGTTGTGTTGTTATTGTCATTGTTGCTGTTGTTGGTTGTGTTGTTAATGTCATTGATGCTGTTGTTGGTTGTGTTGTTATTATCATTGTTGCTGTTGTTGGTTGTGTTGTTATCGTCATTGTTGATATTGTTGGTTGTGTTGTTATTGTCATTGTTGCTGTTGTTGGTTGTGTTGTTATTGTCACTGTTGCTGTTGTTGGTTTTGTTGTTATTGTCATTGTTGCTGTTGTTGGTTGTGTTGTTATTGTCATTGTTGCTGTTGTTGGTTGTGTTGTTATTGTCATTGTTGATGTTGTTGGTTGTGTTGTTATTGTCACTGTTGCTGTTGTTGGTTGTGTTGTTATTGTCATTATTGCCGTTGATGGTTGTGTTGTTATTGTCATTGTTGCTGTTGTTGGTTGTGTTGTTATTTAATTGTTGCTATTGTTGGTTGTGTTGTTATTGTCATTGTTGCTGTTGTTGGTTGTGTTGTTATTGTCATTGTTGCTGTTGTTGGTTGTGTTGTTATTGTCATTATTGCTATTGTTGGTTGTGTTGTTATTGTCATCGTTGATATTGTTGGTTGTGTTGCTATTGTCATTGTTGCTGTTGTTGGTTGTGTTGTTATTGTCATTGTTGCTGTTGTTGGTTGTGTTGTTATTGTCATTGTTGCTGTTGTTGGTTGTGTTGTTATTGTCATTGTTGCTGTTGTTGGTTGTGTTGTTATTGTCATTGTTGCTGTTATTGGATTTGTTATTATTGTCATTGTTGTTGGTTGTGTTGTTGTTGTCATTGTTGCTGTTGTTGGTTGTGTTGCTATTGTCATTGTTGCGGTTGTTGGCTGTGTTGTTATTGTCATTGTTGCTGTTGTTGGTTCTGTTGTTATTGTCATTATTGCTGTTGTTGGTTGTGTTGTTATTGTCATTATTGCTGTTGTTGGTTGTGTTGTTATTGTCATTGTTGCTGTTGTTGGTTGTGTTGTTATTGTCATTATTGCTGTCTTTGGTTTTGTTGTTATTGTCGTTATTGCTGTTGTTGGTCCTGTTGTTATTGTCATTGTTGCGGTTGTTGGTTGTGTTGTTATTGTTATTGTTGCTGTTGTTGGTTTTGTTGTTATTGTCATTGTTGCTGTTGTTGGTTGTGTTATTATTGTCATTGTTGCTGTTGTTGGTTGTGTTGTTAATGTCATTGTTGCTGTTGTTGGTTGTGTTGTTATTGTCATTGTTGCTGTTGTTGGTTGTGTTGTTATTGACATTGTTGCGGTTGTTGGTTGTGTTGTTATTGTCATTGTTGCTGTTGTTGGTTGTGTTGTTATTGTCATTGTTGCTGTTGTTGGTTGTGATGTTATTGTCATTTTTGCTGTTGTTGGTTCTGTTGTTATTGTCATTGTTGCTGTTGTTGGTTATGTTGTTATTGTTATTGTTGCTGTTGTTGCTTGTGTTGTTATTGTCATTGTTGCTGTTGTTGGTTTTGTTGTTATTGTCATTGTTGCTGTTGTTGCTTGTGTTGTTATTGTCATTGTTGCTCTTGTTGGTTTTGTTGTTATTGTCATTGTCGCTGTTGATGGTTGTGTTGTTATTGTCATTGTTGGTGTTGTTGGTTGTGTTGTTATTGTCATTGTTGCTGTTGTTGGTAGTGTTGTTATTGTCATTGTTGCTGTTGTTGGTCGTGTTGTTATTGTCATTGTTACTGTTGTTGGTTGTGTTGTTATTGCCATTATTGCTGTTGTTGGTCGTGTTGTTATTGTCATTGTTGCTGTTGTTGGTTGTGTTGTTATTGTCATTGTTGATATTGTTGGTTGTGTTGTTATTGTCATTATTGCTGTTGTTGGTTGTGTTGTTATTGTCATTGTTGCTGTTGTTGGTTGTGTTGTTAATGTCATTGTTGCTGTTGTTGGTTGTGTTGTTATTATCATTGTTGCTGTTGTTGGTTGTGTTGTTATCGTCATTGTTGATATTGTTGGTTGTGTTGTTATTGTCATTGTTGCTGTTGTTGGTTGTGTTGTTATTGTCACTGTTGCTGTTGTTGGTTTTGTTGTTATTGTCATTGTTGCTGTTGTTGGTTATGTTGTTATTGTCATTGTTGCTGTTGTTGGTTGTGTTGTTATTGTCATCGTTGCTGTTGTTGGTTTTGTTGTTATTGTCAGTGTTGATAGTTTGGTTGTGTTGTTATTGTCATTGTTGCTGTTGTTTGTTGTGTTGTTATTGTCACTGTTGCTGTTGTTGGTTGTGTTGTTATTGTCATTGTTGCTGTTGTTGGTTGTGTTGTTATTGTCACTGTTGCTGTTGTTGGTTGTGTTGTTATTGTCATTATTGCCGTTGATGGTTGTGTTGTTATTGTCATTGTTGCTGTTGTTGGTTGTGTTGTTATTTAATTGTTGCTGTTGTTATTTAATTGTTGCTATTGTTGGTTGTGTTGTTATTGTCATTGTTGCTGTTGTTGGTTGTGTTGTTATTGTCATTATTGCTGTTGTTGGTTGTGTTGTTATTCTCATTGTTGATATTGTTGGTTGTGTTGCTATTGTCATTGTTGCTGTTGTTGGTTGTGTTGTTATTGTCATTGTTGCTGTTGTTGGTCGTGTTGTTATTGTCATTGTTGCTGTTGTTGGTTGTGTTGTTATTGTCATTGTTGCTGTTGTTGGTTGTGTTGTTATTGTCATTGTTGCTGTTGTTGGTTGTGTTGTTATTGTCATTGTTGCTGTTATTGGATTTGTTATTATTGTCATTGTTGTTGGTTGTGTTGTTGTTGTCATTGTTGCTGTTGTTGGTTGTGTTGCTATTGTCATTGTTGCGGTTGTTGGCTGTGTTGTTATTGTCATTGTTGCTGTTGTTGGTTGTGTTGTTATTGTCATTATTGCTGTTGTTGGTTGTGTTGTTATTGTCATTGTTGCTGTTGTTGGTTGTGTTGTTATTTAATTGTTGCTGTTGTTGGTTTTGTTGTTATTGTCATTGTTGCTGTTGTTGGTTCTGTTGTTATTGTCATTGTTGCTGTTGTTGGTTATGTTGTTATTGTTATTGTTGCTGTTGTTGCTTGTGTTGTTATTGTCATTGTTGCTGTTGTTGGTTTTGTTGTTATTGTCATTGTCGCTGTTGATGGTTGTGTTGTTATTGTCATTGTTGGTGTTGTTGGTTGTGTTGTTATTGTCATTGTTGCTGTTGTTGGTAGTGTTGTTATTGTCATTGTTGCTGTTGTTGGTTTTGTTGTTATTGTCATTGTCGCTGTTGATGGTTGTGTTGTTATTGTCATTGTTGGTGTTGTTGGTTGTGTTGTTATTGTCATTGTTGCTGTTGTTGGTAGTGTTGTTATTGTCATTGTTGCTGTTGTTGGTTTTGTTGTTATTGTCATTGTCGCTGTTGATGGTTGTGTTGTTATTGTCATTGTTGGTGTTGTTGGTTGTGTTGTTATTGTCATTGTTGCTGTTGTTGGTTGTGTTGTTATTGTCATTGTTGCTGTTGTTGGTTCTGTTGTTATTGTCATTGTTGCTGTTGTTGGTTATGTTGTTATTGTTATTGTTGCTGTTGTTGCTTGTGTTGTTATTGTCATTGTTGCTGTTGTTGGTTTTGTTGTTATTGTCATTGTCGCTGTTGATGGTTGTGTTGTTATTGTCATTGTTGGTGTTGTTGGTTGTGTTGTTATTGTCATTGTTGCTGTTGTTGGTAGTGTTGTTATTGTCATTGTTGCTGTTGTTGGTTTTGTTGTTATTGTCATTGTCGCTGTTGATGGTTGTGTTGTTATTGTCATTGTTGGTGTTGTTGGTTGTGTTGTTATTGTCATTGTTGCTGTTGTTGGTAGTGTTGTTATTGTCATTGTTGCAGTTGTTGGTCGTGTTGTTATTGTCATTCTTACTGTTGTTGGTTGTGTTGTTATTGTCATTATTGCTGTTGTTGGTCGTGTTGTTATTGTCATTGTTGGTGTTGTTGGTTGTGTTGTTATTGTCATTGTTGCTGTTGTTGGTAGTGTTGTTATTGTCATTGTTGCTGTTGTTGGTTGTGTTGTTATTGTCATTGTTGCTGTTGTTGGTTGTGTTGTTATTGTCATTGTTGCTGTTGTTGGTTGTGTTGTTAATGTCATTGATGCTGTTGTTGGTTGTGTTGTTATTATCATTGTTGCTGTTGTTGGTTGTGTTGTTATCGTCATTGTTGATATTGTTGGTTGTGTTGTTATTGTCATTGTTGCTGTTGTTGGTTGTGTTGTTATTGTCACTGTTGCTGTTGTTGGTTTTGTTGTTATTGTCATTGTTGCTGTTGTTGGTTGTGTTGTTATTGTCATTGTTGCTGTTGTTGGTTGTGTTGTTATTGTCATTGTTGATGTTGTTGGTTGTGTTGTTATTGTCACTGTTGCTGTTGTTGGTTGTGTTGTTATTGTCATTATTGCCGTTGATGGTTGTGTTGTTATTGTCATTGTTGCTGTTGTTGGTTGTGTTGTTATTTAATTGTTGCTATTGTTGGTTGTGTTGTTATTGTCATTGTTGCTGTTGTTGGTTGTGTTGTTATTGTCATTGTTGCTGTTGTTGGTTGTGTTGTTATTGTCATTATTGCTATTGTTGGTTGTGTTGTTATTGTCATCGTTGATATTGTTGGTTGTGTTGCTATTGTCATTGTTGCTGTTGTTGGTTGTGTTGTTATTGTCATTGTTGCTGTTGTTGGTCGTGTTGTTATTGTCATTGTTGCTGTTGTTGGTTGTGTTGTTATTGTCATTGTTGCTGTTGTTGGTTGTGTTGTTATTGTCATTGTTGCTGTTGTTGGTTGTGTTGTTATTGTCATTGTTGCTGTTATTGGATTTGTTATTATTGTCATTGTTGTCGGTTGTGTTGTTGTTGTCATTGTTGCTGTTGTTGGTTGTGTTGTTATTGTCATTGTTGCGGTTGTTGGTTGTGATGTTATTGTCATTGTTGCTGTTGTTGGTTGTGTTGTTATTGTCATTATTGCTGTTGTTGGTTGTGTTGTTATTGTCATTATTGCTGTTGTTGGTTGTGTTGTTATTGTCATTATTGCTGTCTTTGGTTTTGTTGTTATTGTCGTTATTGCTGTTGTTGGTCCTGTTGTTATTGTCATTGTTGCGGTTGTTGGTTGTGTTGTTATTGTCATTGTTGCTGTTGTTGGTTTTGTTGTTATTGTCATTGTTGCTGTTGTTGGTTGTGTTATTATTGTCATTGTTGCTGTTGTTGGTTGTGTTGTTATTGTCATTGTTGCTGTTGTTGGTTTTGTTGTTATTGTCATTGTTGCTGTTGTTGGTTGTGTTGTTATTGTCACTGTTGCTGTTGTTGGTTGTGTTGTTATTGTCATTGTTGCTGTTGTTGGTTTTGTTTTATTGTCATTGTTGCTGTTGTTGGTCGTGTTGTTATTGTCATTGTTGCTTTTGTTGGTCGTGTTGTTATTGTCATTGTTGCTGTTGTTGGTTGTGTTGTTATTGTCATTGTTGATATTGTTGGTTGTGTTGTTATTGTCATTGTTGCTGTTGTTGGTTGTGTTCTTATTGTCATTATTGCTGTTGTTGGTTGTGTTGTTATTGTCATTGTTGCTGTTGTTGGTCGTGTTGTTATTGTCATTATTGCTGTTGTTGGTTGTGTTGTTATTGTCATTGTTGCTGTTGTTGGTTGTGTTGTTATTGTCACTGTTGCTGTTGTTGGTTGTGTTGTTATTGACATTATTGCTGTTGTTGGTTGTGTTGTTATTGTCATTGTTGCTGTTGTTGGTTTTGTTGTTATTGTCATTATTGCTGTTGTTGGTTGTGTTGTTATTGTCATTGTTGCTGTTGTTGGTTGTGTCGTTATTGTCATTGTTGTTGTTGTTGGTTGTGTTGTTATTCAATTGTTGATGTTGTTAGTTGTGTTGTTATTGTCATTGTTGCTGTTGTTGGTCGTGTTGTTATTGTCATTGTTGCTGTTGTTGGTTGTGTTGTTATTGTCATTGTTGCTGTTGTTGGTTGTGTTGTTAATGTCATTGTTGCTGTTGTTGGTTGTGTTGTTATTGTCATTGTTGCTGTTGTTGGTTGTGTTGTTAATGTCATTGTTGCTGTTGTTGGTTGTGTTATTATTGTCATTGTTGCTGTTGTTGGTTGTGTTATTATTGTCATTGTTGCTGTTGTTGGTTGTGTTGTTATTGGCATTGTTGTTGTTGTTGGTTGTGTTGTTATTCAATTGTTGCTGTTGTTAGTTGTGTTGTTATTGTCATTGTTGCTGTTGTTGGTCGTGTTGTTATTGTCATTGTTGCTGTTGTTGGTTGTGTTATTATTGTCATTGTTGCTGTTGTTGGTTGTGTTGTTAATGTCATTGTTGCTGTTGTTGGTTGTGTTGTTATTGTCATTGTTGCTGTTGTTGGTTGTGTTGTTAATGTCATTGTTGCTGTTGTTGGTTGTGTTGTTAATGTCATTGTTGCTGTTGTTGGTTGTGTTGTTATTGTCATTGTTGCTGTTGTTGGTTGTGTTGTTATTGACATTGTTGCTGTTGTTGGTTGTGATGTTATTGTCATTGTTGCTGTTGTTGGTTCTGTTGTTATTGTCATTGTTGCTGTTGTTGGTTATGTTGTTATTGTTATTGTTGCTGTTGTTGCTTGTGTTGTTATTGTCATTGTTGCTGTTGTTGGTTTTGTTGTTATTGTCATTGTTGCTGTTGTTGCTTGTGTTGTTATTGTCATTGTTGCTCTTGTTGGTTTTGTTGTTATTGTCATTGTCGCTGTTGATGGTTGTGTTGTTATTGTCATTGTTGGTGTTGTTGGTTGTGTTGTTATTGTCATTGTTGCTGTTGTTGGTAGTGTTGTTATTGTCATTGTTGCTGTTGTTGGTCGTGTTGTTATTGTCATTGTTACTGTTGTTGGTTGTGTTGTTATTGCCATTATTGCTGTTGTTGGTCGTGTTGTTATTGTCATTGTTGCTGTTGTTGGTTGTGTTGTTATTGTCATTGTTGATATTGTTGGTTGTGTTGTTATTGTCATTGTTGCTGTTGTTGGTTGTGTTGTTATTGTCATTGTTGCTGTTGTTGGTTGTGTTGTTAATGTCATTGTTGCTGTTGTTGGTTGTGTTGTTATTATCATTGTTGCTGTTGTTGGTTGTGTTGTTATCGTCATTGTTGATATTGTTGGTTGTGTTGTTATTGTCATTGTTGCTGTTGTTGGTTGTGTTGTTATTGTCACTGTTGCTGTTGTTGGTTTTGTTGTTATTGTCATTGTTGCTGTTGTTGGTTATGTTGTTATTGTCATTGTTGCTGTTGTTGGTTGTGTTGTTATTGTCATTGTTGCTGTTGTTGGTTTTGTTGTTATTGTCAGTGTTGATAGTTTGGTTGTGTTGTTATTGTCATTGTTGCTGTTGTTTGTTGTGTTGTTATTGTCACTGTTGCTGTTGTTGGTTGTGATGTTATTGTCATTGTTGCTGTTGTTGGTTGTGTTGTTATTGTCACTGTTGCTGTTGTTGGTTGTGTTGTTATTGTCATTATTGCCGTTGATGGTTGTGTTGTTATTGTCATTGTTGCTGTTGTTGGTTGTGTTGTTATTTAATTGTTGCTGTTGTTATTTAATTGTTGCTATTGTTGGTTGTGTTGTTATTGTCATTGTTGCTGTTGTTGGTTGTGTTGTTATTGTCATTGTTGCTGTTGTTGGTTGTGTTGTTATTGTCATTATTGCTGTTGTTGGTTGTGTTGTTATTCTCATTGTTGATATTGTTGGTTGTGTTGCTATTGTCATTGTTGCTGTTGTTGGTTGTGTTGTTATTGTCATTGTTGCTGTTCTTGGTCGTGTTGTTATTGTCATTGTTGCTGTTGTTGGTTGTGTTGTTATTGTCATTGTTGCTGTTGTTGGTTGTGTTGTTATTGTCATTGTTGCTGTTGTTGGTTGTGTTGTTATTGTCATTGTTGCTGTTATTGGATTTGTTATTATTGTCATTGTTGTTGGTTGTGTTGTTGTTGTCATTGTTGCTGTTGTTGGTTGTGTTGCTATTGTCATTGTTGCGGTTGTTGGCTGTGTTGTTATTGTCATTGTTGCTGTTGTTGGTTGTGTTGTTATTGTCATTATTGCTGTTGTTGGTTGTGTTGTTATTGTCATTATTGCTGTTGTTGGTTGTGTTGTTATTGTCATTGTTGCTGTTGTTGGTTGTGTTGTTATTGTCATTATTGCTGTCTTTGGTTTTGTTGTTATTGTCGTTATTGCTGTTGTTGGTCCTGTTGTTATTGTCATTGTTGCGGTTGTTGGTTGTGTTGTTATTGTCATTGTTGCTGTTGTTGGTTTTGTTGTTATTGTCATTGTTGCTGTTGTTGGTTGTGTTATTATTGTCATTGTTGCTGTTGTTGGTTGTGTTGTTAATGTCATTGTTGCTGTTGTTGGTTGTGTTGTTATTGTCATTGTTGCTGTTGTTGGTTGTGTTGTTATTGTCACTGTTGCTGTTGTTGGTTTTGTTGTTATTGTCATTGTTGCTGTTGTTGGTTGTGTTGTTATTGACATTGTTGCTGTTGTTGGTTGTGTTGTTATTGTCATTGTTGCTGTTGTTGGTTCTGTTGTTATTGTCATTGTTGCTGTTGTTGGTTATGTTGTTATTGTTATTGTTGCTGTTGTTGCTTGTGTTGTTATTGTCATTGTTGCTGTTGTTGGTTTTGTTGTTATTGTCATTGTCGCTGTTGATGGTTGTGTTGTTATTGTCATTGTTGGTGTTGTTGGTTGTGTTGTTATTGTCATTGTTGCTGTTGTTGGTAGTGTTGTTATTGTCATTGTTGCTGTTGTTGGTTTTGTTGTTATTGTCATTGTCGCTGTTGATGGTTGTGTTGTTATTGTCATTGTTGGTGTTGTTGGTTGTGTTGTTATTGTCATTGTTGCTGTTGTTGGTAGTGTTGTTATTGTCATTGTTGCAGTTGTTGGTCGTGTTGTTATTGTCATTCTTACTGTTGTTGGTTGTGTTGTTATTGTCATTATTGCTGTTGTTGGTCGTGTTGTTATTGCCATTGTTGGTGTTGTTGGTTGTGTTGTTATTGTCATTGTTGCTGTTGTTGGTAGTGTTGTTATTGTCATTGTTGCTGTTGTTGGTTGTGTTATTATTGTCATTGTTGCTGTTGTTGGTTGTGTTGTTATTGTCATTGTTGCTGTTGTTGGTTGTGTTGTTAATGTCATTGATGCTGTTGTTGGTTGTGTTGTTATTATCATTGTTGCTGTTGTTGGTTGTGTTGTTATCGTCATTGTTGATATTGTTGGTTGTGTTGTTATTGTCATTGTTGCTGTTGTTGGTTGTGTTGTTATTGTCACTGTTGCTGTTGTTGGTTTTGTTGTTATTGTCATTGTTGCTGTTGTTGGTTGTGTTGTTATTGTCATTGTTGCTGTTGTTGGTTGTGTTGTTATTGTCATTGTTGATGTTGTTGGTTGTGTTGTTATTGTCACTGTTGCTGTTGTTGGTTGTGTTGTTATTGTCATTATTGCCGTTGATGGTTGTGTTGTTATTGTCATTGTTGCTGTTGTTGGTTGTGTTGTTATTTAATTGTTGCTATTGTTGGTTGTGTTGTTATTGTCATTGTTGCTGTTGTTGGTTGTGTTGTTATTGTCATTGTTGCTGTTGTTGGTTGTGTTGTTATTGTCATTATTGCTATTGTTGGTTGTGTTGTTATTGTCATCGTTGATATTGTTGGTTGTGTTGCTATTGTCATTGTTGCTGTTGTTGGTTGTGTTGTTATTGTCATTGTTGCTGTTGTTGGTCGTGTTGTTATTGTCATTGTTGCTGTTGTTGGTTGTGTTGTTATTGTCATTGTTGCTGTTGTTGGTTGTGTTGTTATTGTCATTGTTGCTGTTGTTGGTTGTGTTGTTATTGTCATTGTTGCTGTTATTGGATTTGTTATTATTGTCATTGTTGTCGGTTGTGTTGTTGTTGTCATTGTTGCTGTTGTTGGTTGTGTTGTTATTGTCATTGTTGCGGTTGTTGGTTGTGATGTTATTGTCATTGTTGCTGTTGTTGGTTGTGTTGTTATTGTCATTATTGCTGTTTTTGGTTGTGTTGTTATTGTCATTATTGCTGTTGTTGGTTGTGTTGTTATTGTCATTATTGCTGTCTTTGGTTTTGTTGTTATTGTCGTTATTGCTGTTGTTGGTCCTGTTGTTATTGTCATTGTTGCGGTTGTTGGTTGTGTTGTTATTGTCATTGTTGCTGTTGTTGGTTTTGTTGTTATTGTCATTGTTGCTGTTGTTGGTTGTGTTGTTATTGTCATTGTTGCTGTTGTTGGTTGTGTTGTTATTGTCATTGTTGCTGTTGTTGGTTGTGTTGTTATTGTCACTGTTGCTGTTGTTGGTTGTGTTGTTATTGTCATTGTTGCTGTTGTTGGTTTTGTTTTATTGTCATTGTTGCTGTTGTTGGTCGTGTTGTTATTGTCATTGTTGCTTTTGTTGGTCGTGTTGTTATTGTCATTGTTGCTGTTGTTGGTTGTGTTGTTATTGTCATTGTTGATATTGTTGGTTGTGTTGTTATTGTCATTGTTGCTGTTGTTGGTTGTGTTCTTATTGTCATTATTGCTGTTGTTGGTTGTGTTGTTATTGTCATTGTTGCTGTTGTTGGTCGTGTTGTTATTGTCATTATTGCTGTTGTTGGTTGTGTTGTTATTGTCATTGTTGCTGTTGTTGGTTGTGTTGTTATTGTCACTGTTGCTGTTGTTGGTTGTGTTGTTATTGACATTATTGCTGTTGTTGGTTGTGTTGTTATTGTCATTGTTGCTGTTGTTGGTTTTGTTGTTATTGTCATTATTGCTGTTGTTGGTTGTGTTGTTATTGTCATTGTTGCTGTTGTTGGTTGTGTTGTTATTGTCATTGTTGTTGTTGTTGGTTGTGTTGTTATTCAATTGTTGCTGTTGTTAGTTGTGTTGTTATTGTCATTGTTGCTGTTGTTGGTCGTGTTGTTATTGTCATTGTTGCTGTTGTTGGTTGTGTTGTTATTGTCATTGTTGCTGTTGTTGGTTGTGTTGTTACTGTCATTGTTGCTGTTGTTGGTTGTGTTGTTATTGTCATTGTTGCTGTTGTTGGTTGTGTTGTTATTGTCATTGTTGATGTTGGTGGTTGTGTTGTTATTGTCACTGTTGCTGTTGTTGGTTTTGTTTTATTGTCATTGTTGCTGTTGTTGGTCGTGTTGTTATTGTCATTGTTGCTTTTGTTGGTCGTGTTGTTATTGTCATTGTTGCTGTTGTTGGTTGTGTTGTTATTGTCATTGTTGATATTGTTGGTTGTGTTGTTATTGTCATTGTTGCTGTTGTTGGTTGTGTTCTTATTGTCATTATTGCTGTTGTTGGTTGTGTTGTTATTGTCATTGTGGCTGTTGTTGGTCGTGTTGTTATTGTCATTATTGCTGTTGTTGGTTGTGTTGTTATTGTCATTGTTGCTGTTGTTGGTTGTGTTGTCATTGTCACTGTTGCTGTTGTTGGTTGTGTTGTTATTGTCATTATTGCTGTTGTTGGTTGTGTTGTTATTGTCATTGTTGCTGTTGTTGGTTTTGTTGTTATTGTCATTATTGCTGTTGTTGGTTGTGTTGTTATTGTCATTGTTGCTGTTGTTGGTTGTGTTGTTATTGTCATTGTTGCTGTTGTTGGTTGTGTTGTTATTGTCATTGTTGATGTTGTTGGTTGTGTTGTTATTGTCACTGTTGCTGTTGTTGGTTGTGTTGTTATTGTCATTATTGCCGTTGATGGTTGTGTTGTTATTGTCATTGTTGCTGTTGTTGGTTGTGTTGTTATTTAATTGTTGCTATTGTTGGTTGTGTTGTTATTGTCATTGTTGCTGTTGTTGGTTGTGTTGTTATTGTCATTGTTGCTGTTGTTGGTTGTGTTGTTATTGTCATTATTGCTATTGTTGGTTGTGTTGTTATTGTCATCGTTGATATTGTTGGTTGTGTTGCTATTGTCATTGTTGCTGTTGTTGGTTGTGTTGTTATTGTCATTGTTGCTGTTGTTGGTCGTGTTGTTATTGTCATTGTTGCTGTTGTTGGTTGTGTTGTTATTGTCATTGTTGCTGTTGTTGGTTGTGTTGTTATTGTCATTGTTGCTGTTGTTGGTTGTGTTGTTATTGTCATTGTTGCTGTTATTGGATTTGTTATTATTGTCATTGTTGTCGGTTGTGTTGTTGTTGTCATTGTTGCTGTTGTTGGTTGTGTTGTTATTGTCATTGTTGCGGTTGTTGGTTGTGATGTTATTGTCATTGTTGCTGTTGTTGGTTGTGTTGTTATTGTCATTATTGCTGTTTTTGGTTGTGTTGTTATTGTCATTATTGCTGTTGTTGGTTGTGTTGTTATTGTCATTATTGCTGTCTTTGGTTTTGTTGTTATTGTCGTTATTGCTGTTGTTGGTCCTGTTGTTATTGTCATTGTTGCGGTTGTTGGTTGTGTTGTTATTGTCATTGTTGCTGTTGTTGGTTTTGTTGTTATTGTCATTGTTGCTGTTGTTGGTTGTGTTGTTATTGTCATTGTTGCTGTTGTTGGTTGTGTTGTTATTGTCATTGTTGCTGTTGTTGGTTGTGTTGTTATTGTCACTGTTGCTGTTGTTGGTTGTGTTGTTATTGTCATTGTTGCTGTTGTTGGTTTTGTTTTATTGTCATTGTTGCTGTTGTTGGTCGTGTTGTTATTGTCATTGTTGCTTTTGTTGGTCGTGTTGTTATTGTCATTGTTGCTGTTGTTGGTTGTGTTGTTATTGTCATTGTTGATATTGTTGGTTGTGTTGTTATTGTCATTGTTGCTGTTGTTGGTTGTGTTCTTATTGTCATTATTGCTGTTGTTGGTTGTGTTGTTATTGTCATTGTTGCTGTTGTTGGTCGTGTTGTTATTGTCATTATTGCTGTTGTTGGTTGTGTTGTTATTGTCATTGTTGCTGTTGTTGGTTGTGTTGTTATTGTCACTGTTGCTGTTGTTGGTTGTGTTGTTATTGACATTATTGCTGTTGTTGGTTGTGTTGTTATTGTCATTGTTGCTGTTGTTGGTTTTGTTGTTATTGTCATTATTGCTGTTGTTGGTTGTGTTGTTATTGTCATTGTTGCTGTTGTTGGTTGTGTTGTTATTGTCATTGTTGTTGTTGTTGGTTGTGTTGTTATTCAATTGTTGCTGTTGTTAGTTGTGTTGTTATTGTCATTGTTGCTGTTGTTGGTCGTGTTGTTATTGTCATTGTTGCTGTTGTTGGTTGTGTTGTTATTGTCATTGTTGCTGTTGTTGGTTGTGTTGTTACTGTCATTGTTGCTGTTGTTGGTTGTGTTGTTATTGTCATTGTTGCTGTTGTTGGTTGTGTTGTTATTGTCATTGTTGATGTTGGTGGTTGTGTTGTTATTGTCACTGTTGCTGTTGTTGGTTTTGTTTTATTGTCATTGTTGCTGTTGTTGGTCGTGTTGTTATTGTCATTGTTGCTTTTGTTGGTCGTGTTGTTATTGTCATTGTTGCTGTTGTTGGTTGTGTTGTTATTGTCATTGTTGATATTGTTGGTTGTGTTGTTATTGTCATTGTTGCTGTTGTTGGTTGTGTTCTTATTGTCATTATTGCTGTTGTTGGTTGTGTTGTTATTGTCATTGTGGCTGTTGTTGGTCGTGTTGTTATTGTCATTATTGCTGTTGTTGGTTGTGTTGTTATTGTCATTGTTGCTGTTGTTGGTTGTGTTGTCATTGTCACTGTTGCTGTTGTTGGTTGTGTTGTTATTGTCATTATTGCTGTTGTTGGTTGTGTTGTTATTGTCATTGTTGCTGTTGTTGGTTTTGTTGTTATTGTCATTATTGCTGTTGTTGGTTGTGTTGTTATTGTCATTGTTGCTGTTGTTGGTTGTGTTGTTATTGTCATTGTTGTTGTTGTTGGTTGTGTTGATATTCAATTGTTGCTGTTGTTAGTTGTGTTGTTATTGTCATTGTTGCTGTTGTTGGTCGTGTTGTTATTGTCATTGTTGCTGTTGTTGGTTGTGTTGTTATTGTCATTGTTGCTGTTGTTGGTTGTGTTGTTATTGTCATTGTTGCTGTTGTTGGTCGTGTTGTTATTGTCATTGTTGCTGTTGTTGGTCGTGTTATTATTGTCAGTGTTGCTGTTGTTGGTTGTGTTGTTATTGTCATTGTTGCTGTTGTTGGTTGTGTTGTTATTGTCATTGTTGATATTGTTGGTTGTGTTGTTATTGTCATTGTTGCTGTTGTTGGTCGTGTTGTTATTGTCATGGCTGCTGTTGTTGGTTGTGTTGTTATTGTCATTGTTGCTGTTGTTGGTTGTGTTGTTATTGTCATTGTTGCTGTTGTTGGTTGTGTTGTTATTGTCATTGTTGATGTTGTTGGTTGTGTTGTTATTGTCATTGTTGCTGTTGTTGGTTTTGTTGTTATTGTCATTGTTGCTGTTGTTGGTTATGTTGTTATTGTCATTGTTGCTGTTGTTGCTTGTGTTGTTATTGTCATTGTTGCTGTTGTTGGTTTTGTTGTTATTGTCATTGTCGCTGTTGATGGTTGTGTTGTTATTGTCATTGTTGGTGTTGTTGGTTGTGTTGTTATTGTCATTGTTGCTGTTGTTGGTAGTATTGTTATTGTCATTGTTGCTGTTGTTGGTCGTGTTGTTATTGTCATTGTTACTGTTGTTGGTTGTGTTGTTATTGCCATTATTGCTGTTGTTGGTCGTGTTGTTATTGTCATTGTTGCTGTTGTTGGTTGTGTTGTTATTGTCATTGTTGATATTGTTGGTTGTGTTGTTATTGTCATTGTTGCTGTTGTTGGTTGTGTTGTTATTGTCATTGTTGCTGTTGTTGGTTGTGTTGTTAATGTCATTGTTGCTGTTCTTGGTTGTGTTGTAATTATCATTGTTGCTGTTGTTGGTTGTGTTGTTATCGTCATTGTTGATATTGTTGGTTGTGTTGTTATTGTCATTGTTGCTGTTGTTGGTTGTGTTCTTATTGTCACTGTTGCTGTTGTTGGTTTTGTTGTTATTGTCATTGTTGCTGTTGTTGGTTATGTTGTTATTGTCATTGTTGCTGTTGTTGGTTGTGTTGTTATTGTCATTGTTGCTGTTGTTGGTTTTGTTGTTATTGTCAGTGTTGATAGTTTGGTTGTGTTGTTATTGTCATTGTTGCTGTTGTTGGTTGTGTTGTTATTGTCATTGTTGCTGTTGTTGGTTGTGTTGTTATTGTCATTGTTGCTGTTGTTGGTTGTGTTGTTATTGTCACTGTTGCTGTTGTTGGTTGTGTTGTTATTGTCATTATTGCCGTTGATGGTTGTGTTGTTATTGTCATTGTTGCTGTTGTTGGTTGTGTTGTTATTTAATTGTTGCTGTTGTTATTTAATTGTTGCTATTGTTGGTTGTGTTGTTATTTTCATTGTTGCTGTTGTTGGTTGTGTTGTTATTGTCATTGTTGCTGTTGTTGGTTGTGTTGTTATTGTCATTATTGCTGTTGTTGGTTGTGTTGTTATTGTCATTGTTGATATTGTTGGTTGTGTTGCTATTGTCATTGTTGCTGTTGTTGGTTGTGTTGTTATTGTCATTGTTGCTGTTGTTGGTCGTGTTGATATTGTCATTGTTGCTGTTGTTGGTTGTGTTGTTATTGTCATTGTTGCTGTTGTTGGTTGTGTTGTTATTGTCATTGTTGCTGTTGTTGGTTGTGTTGTTTTTGTCATTGTTGCTGTTATTGGATTTGTTATTATTGTCATTGTTGTTGGTTGTGTTGTTGTTGTCATTGTTGCTGTTGTTGGTTGTGTTGTTATTGTCATTGTTGCGGTTGTTGGTTGTGTTGTTATTGTCATTGTTGCTGTTGTTGGTTGTGTTGTTATTGTCATTATTACTGTTGTTGGTTGTGTTGTTATTGTCATTATTGCTGTTGTTGGTTGTGTTGTTGTTGTCATTATTGCTGTTGTTGGTTGTGTTGTTATTGTCATTATTGCTGTCTTTGGTTTTGTTGTTATTGTCGTTATAGCTGTTGTTGGTCCTGTTGTTATTGTCATTGTTGCGGTTGTTGGTTGTGTTGTTATTGTCATTGTTGCTGTTGTTGGTTTTGTTGTTATTGTCATTGTTGCTGTTGTTGGTTGTGTTATTATTGTCATTGTTGCTGTTGTTGGTTGTGTTGTTATTGTCATTGTTGCTGTTGTTGGTTGTGTTGTTATTGTCATTGTTGCTGTTGTTGGTTGTGTTGTTATTGTCACTGTTGCTGTTGTTGGTTGTGTTGTTATTGTCATTGTTGCTGTTGTTGGTTTTGTTGTTATTGTCATTGTTGCTGTTGTTGGTTGTGTTGTTATTTTCACTGTTGCTGTTGTTGGTTGTGTTGTTACTGTCATTGTTGATATTGTTGGTTGTGTTGTTATTGTCATTGTTGCTGTTGTTGGTTGTGTTCTTATTGTCATTATTGCTGTTGTTGGTTGTGTTGTTATTGTCATTGTTGCTGTTGTTGGTCGTGTTGTTATTGTCATTATTGCTGTTGTTGGTTGTGTTGTTATTGTCATTGTTGCTGTTGTTGGTTGTGTTGTCATTGTCATTGTTGCTGTTGTTGGTTGTGTTGTTATTGTCATTATTGCTGTTGTTGGTTGTGTTGTTATTGTCATTGTTGCTGTTGTTGGTTTTGTTGTTATTGTCATTATTGCTGTTGTTGGTTGTGTTGTTATTGTCATTATTGCTGTTGTTGGTTGTGTTGTTATTGTCATTGTTGCTGTTGTTGGTTGTGTTGTCATTGTCATTGTTGCTGTTGTTGGTTGTGTTGTTATTGTCATTATTGCTGTTGTTGGTTGTGTTGTTATTGTCATTGTTGCTGTTGTTGGTTTTGTTGTTATTGTCATTGTTGCTGTTGTTGGTTGTGTTGTTATTTTCACTGTTGCTGTTGTTGGTTGTGTTGTTACTGTCATTGTTGATGTTGGTGGTTGTGTTGTTATTGTCACTGTTGCTGTTGTTGGTTTTGTTTTATTGTCATCGTTGCTGTTGTTGGTCGTGTTGTTATTGTCATTGTTGCTTTTGTTGGTCGTGTTGTTATTGTCATTATTGCTGTTGTTGGTTGTGTTGTTATTGTCATTGTTGCGGTTGTTGGTTGTGTTGTTATTGTCATTGTTGCTGTTGTTGGTTGTGTTGTTATTGTCATTGTTGCTGTTGTTGGTCGTGTTGTTATTTAATTGCTGCTGTTGTTGGTTATGTTGTTGTTGTCATTGTTGCTGTTGTTGGTTATGTTGTTATTGTCATTGTTGCTGTTGTTGGTTGTGTTGTTATTGTCATTGTTGCTGTTGTTGGTTTTGTTGTTATTGTCAGTGTTGATAGTTTGGTTGTGTTGTTATTGTCATTGTTGCTGTTGTTGGTTGTGTTGTTATTGTCATTGTTGCTGTTGTTGGTTGTGTTGTTATTGTCATTGTTGCTGTTGTTGGTTGTGTTGTTATTGTCACTGTTGCTGTTGTTGGTCCTGTTGTTATTGTCATTGTTGCGGTTGTTGGTTGTGTTGTTATTGTCATTGTTGCTGTTGTTGGTTTTGTTGTTATTGTCATTATTGCTGTTGTTGGTTGTGTTGTTATTGTCATTGTTGATATTGTTGGTTGTGTTGCTATTGTCATTGTTGCTGTTGTTGGTTGTGTTGTTATTGTCATTGTTGCTGTTGTTGGTCGTGTTGATATTGTCATTGTTGCTGTTGTTGGTTGTGTTGTTATTGTCATTGTTGCTGTTGTTGGTTGTGTTGTTATTGTCATTGTTGCTGTTGTTGGTTGTGTTGTTTTTGTCATTGTTGCTGTTATTGGATTTTTTATTATTGTCATTGTTGTTGGTTGTGTTGTTGTTGTCATTGTTGCTGTTGTTGGTTGTGTTGTTATTGTCATTGTTGCGGTTGTTGGTTGTGTTGTTATTGTCATTATTGCTGTTGTTGGTTGTGTTGTTATTGTCATTA
This sequence comes from Eledone cirrhosa, assembly GCA_964016885.1. Taxonomy (NCBI): domain Eukaryota; kingdom Metazoa; phylum Mollusca; class Cephalopoda; order Octopoda; family Eledonidae; genus Eledone; species Eledone cirrhosa. The sequence goes on along the minus strand of OZ024742.1, from coordinate 7,192,657 downwards.
TTGCTGTTGTTGGTTGTGTTGTTATTGTCATTATTGCTGTTGTTGGTTGTGTTGTTATTGTCATTATTGCTGTCTTTGGTTTTGTTGTTATTGTCGTTATTGCTGTTGTTGGTCCTGTTGTTATTGTCATTGTTGCGGTTGTTGGTTGTGTTGTTATTGTCATTGTTGCTGTTGTTGGTTTTGTTGTTATTGTCATTGTTGCTGTTGTTGGTTGTGTTATTATTGTCATTGTTGCTGTTGTTGGTTGTGTTGTTATTGTCATTGTTGCTGTTGTTGGTTGTGTTGTTATTGTCATTGTTGCTGTTGTTGGTTGTGTTGTTATTGTCACTGTTGCTGTTGTTGGTTGTGTTGTTACTGTCATTGTTGATGTTGGTGGTTGTGTTGTTATTGTCACTGTTGCTGTTGTTGGTTTTGTTTTATTGTCATCGTTGCTGTTGTTGGTCGTGTTGTTATTGTCATTGTTGCTTTTGTTGGTCGTGTTGTTATTGTCATTATTGCTGTTGTTGGTTGTGTTGTTATTGTCATTGTTGCGGTTGTTGGTTGTGTTGTTATTGTCATTGTTGCTGTTGTTGGTTGTGTTGTTATTGTCATTGTTGCTGTTGTTGGTCGTGTTGTTACTTAATTGTTGCTGTTGTTGGTTATGTTGTTGTTGTCATTGTTGCTGTTGTTGGTTGTGTTGTTAATGTCATCGTTGCTGTTGCTGGTTCTGTTGTTATTGTCATTGTTGCTGTTGTTGGTTGTGTTGTTATTGTCATTGTTGCTGTTGTTGGTTGTGTTGTTATTGTTACAGTTGCTGTTGTTTGTTGTGTTGTTATTTAATTGTTGCTGTTGTTGGTTGTGTTGTTATTGTCATTGTTGCTGTTGTTGGTCGTGTTGTTATTGTCATTGTTGCTGTTGTTGGTTGTCTTGTTATTGTCATTGTTGCTGTTGTTGGTTGTGTTGTTATTGTCATTGTTGCTGTTGTTGGTTGTGTTGTTATTGTCATTGTTGCTGTTGTTGGTTGTGTTGTTTTTGTCATTGTTGCTGTTATTGGATTTTTTATTATTGTCATTGTTGTTGGTTGTGTTGTTGTTGTCATTGTTGCTGTTGTTGGTTGTGTTGTTATTGTCATTGTTGCGGTTGTTGGTTGTGTTGTTATTGTCATTGTTGCTGTTGTTGGTTGTGTTGTTATTGTCATTATTGCTGTTGTTGGTTGTGTTGTTATTGTCATTATTGCTGTTGTTGGTTGTGTTGTTATTGTCATTATTGCTGTTGTTGGTTGTGTTGTTATTGTCATTATTGCTGTCTTTGGTTTTGTTGTTATTGTCGTTATTGCTGTTGTTGGTCCTGTTGTTATTGTCATTGTTGCGGTTGTTGGTTGTGTTGTTATTGTCATTGTTGCTGTTGTTGGTTTTGTTGTTATTGTCATTGTTGCTGTTGTTGGTTGTGTTATTATTGTCATTGTTGCTGTTGTTGGTTGTGTTGTTATTGTCATTGTTGCTGTTGTTGGTTGTGTTGTTATTGTCATTGTTGCTGTTGTTGGTTGTGTTGTTATTGTCACTGTTGCTGTTGTTGGTTGTGTTGTTACTGTCATTGTTCATGTTGGTGGTTGTGTTGTTATTGTCACTGTTGCTGTTGTTGGTTTTGTTTTATTGTCATCGTTGCTGTTGTTGGTCGTGTTGTTATTGTCATTGTTGCTTTTGTTGGTCGTGTTGTTATTGTCATTATTGCTGTTGTTGGTTGTGTTGTTATTGTCATTGTTGCGGTTGTTGGTTGTGTTGTTATTGTCATTGTTGCTGTTGTTGGTTGTGTTGTTATTGTCATTGTTGCTGTTGTTGGTCGTGTTGTTACTTAATTGTTGCTGTTGTTGGTTATGTTGTTGTTGTCATTGTTGCTGTTGTTGGTTGTGTTGTTAATGTCATCGTTGCTGTTGCTGGTTCTGTTGTTATTGTCATTGTTGCTGTTGTTGGTTGTGTTGTTATTGTCATTGTTGCTGTTGTTGGTTGTGTTGTTATTGTTACAGTTGCTGTTGTTTGTTGTGTTGTTATTTAATTGTTGCTGTTGTTGGTTGTGTTGTTATTGTCATTGTTGCTGTTGTTGGTCGTGTTGTTATTGTCATTGTTGCTGTTGTTGGTTGTCTTGTTATTGTCATTGTTGCTGTTGTTGGTTGTGTTGTTATTGTCATTGTTGCTGTTGTTGGTTGTGTTGTTATTGTCATTATTGCTGTTGTTGGTCGTGTTGTTATTGTCATTGTTGCTGTTGTTGGTTGTGTTGTTATTGTCATTGTTGATATTGTTGGTTGTGTTGTTATTGTCATTGTTGCTGTTGTTGGTCGTGTTGTTATTGTCATGGTTGCTGTTGTTGGTTTTGTTATTATTGTCATTGTTGCTGTTGTTGGTTGTGTTGTTATTGTCATTGTTGCTGTTGTTGGTTGTGTTGTTATTGCCACTGTTGCTGTTGTTGGTTGTGTTGTTATTGTCATTGTTGCTGTTGTTGGTTTTGTTGTTATTGTCATTGTTGCTGTTGTTGGTTGTGTTGTTATTGTCACTGTTGCTGTTGTTGGTTGTGTTGTTACTGTCATTTTTGCTGTTGATGGTTGTGTTGTTATTGTCACTGTTGCTGTTGTTGGTTTTGTTTTATTGTCATTGTTGCTGTTGTTGGTCGTGTTGTTATTTTCATTGTTGCTTTTGTTGGTCGTGTTGTTATTGTCATTATTGCTGTTGTTGGTCGTGTTGTTATTTAATTGCTGCTGTTGTTGGTTGTGTTGTTAATGTCATCGTTGCTGTTGCTGGTTCTGTTGTTATTGTCATTGTTGCTGTTGTTGGTTGTGTTGTTATTGTCATTGTTGCTGTTGTTGGCTGTGTTGTTATTGTCATTGTTGCTGTTGTTGGTTGTGTTGTTATTTAATTGTTGCTGTTGTTGGTCGTGTTGTTATTGTCATTGTTGCTGTTGTTGGTTGTGTTGTTATTGTCATTGTTGCTGTTGTTGGTTGTGTTGTTATTGTCATTGTTGCTGTTGTTGGTCGTGTTGTTATTGTCATTGTTGCTGTTGTTGGTCGTGTTGTTATTGTCATTGTTGCTGTTGTTGGTTTTGTTGTTATTGTCATTGTTGCTGTTGTTGGTTGTGTTGTTATTGTCATTGTTGCTGTTGTTGGTTTTGTTGTTATTGTCATTGTTGCTGTTGTTGGTTATGTTGTTATTGTCATTGTTGCTGTTGTTGGTTGTGTTGTTAGTGTCATTGTTGCTGTTGTTTGTTTTGTTGTTATTGTCATTGTCGCTGTTGTTGGTTGTGTTGTTATTGTCATTGTTGGTGTTGTTGGTTGTGTTGTTATTGGCATTGTTGCTGTTGTTGGTAGTGTTGTAATTGTCATTGTTGCTGTTGTTGGTCGTGTTGTTATTGCCATTGTTACTGTTGTTGGTTGTGTTGTTATTGTCATTATTGCTGTTGTTGGTCGTGTTATTATTGTCATTGTTGCGGTTGTTGGTTGTGTTGTTATTGTCATTGTTGCTGTTGTTGGTTGTGTTGTTATTGTCATTGTTGCTGTTGTTGGTTTTGTTGTTATTGTCAGTGTTGATAGTTTGGTTGTGTTGTTATTGTCATTGTTGCTGTTGTTGGTTGTGTTGTTATTGTCATTGTTGCTGTTGTTGGTTGTGTTGTTATTGTCATTGTTGCTGTTGTTGGTTGTGTTGTTATTGTCACTGTTGCTGTTGTTGGTTGTGTTGTTATTGTCATTATTGCCGTTGATGGTTGTGTTGCTATTGTCATTGTTGCTGTTGTTGGTTGTGTTGTTATTGTCATTGTTGCTGTTGTTGGTCGTGTTGTTATTGTCATTGTTGCTGTTGTTGGTTGTGTTGTTATTGTCATTGTTGCTGTTGTTGGTTGTGTTGTTATTGTCATTGTTGCTGTTGTTGGTTGTGTTGTTATTGTCATTGTTGCTGTTATTGGATTTGTTATTATTGTCATTGTTGTTGGTTGTGTTGTTGTTGTCATTGTTGCTGTTGTTGGTTGTGTTGTTATTGTCATTGTTGCGGTTGTTGGTTGTGTTGTTATTGTCATTGTTGCTGTTGTTGGTTGTGTTGTTATTGTCATTATTGCTGTTGTTGGTTGTGTTGTTATTGTCATTATTGCTGTTGTTGGTTGTGTTGTTATTGCCATTGTTGCTGTTGTTGGTTGTGTTGTTATTGTCATTATTGCTGTCTTTGGTTTTGTTGTTATTGTCGTTATTGCGGTTGTTGGTCCTGTTGTTATTGTCATTGTTGCGGTTGTTGGTTGTGTTGTTATCGTCATTGTTGCTGTTGTTGGTTTTGTTGTTATTGTCATTGTTGCTGTTGTTGGTTGTGTTGTTATTGTCATTGTTGATATTGTTGGTTGTGCTGTTATTGTCATTGTTGCTGTTGTTGGTCGTGTTGTTATTGTCATGGTTGCTGTTGTTGGTTGTGTTATTATTGTCATTGTTGCTGTTGTTGGTTGTGTTGTTATTGTCATTGTTGCTGTTGTTGGTTGTGTTGTTATTGCCACTGTTGCTGTTGTTGGTTGTGTTGTTATTGTCATTGTTGCTGTTGTTGGTTTTGTTGTTATTGTCATTGTTGCTGTTGTTGGTTGTGTTGTTATTGTCACTGTTGCTGTTGTTGGTTGTGTTGTTACTGTCATTGTTGCTGTTGATGGTTGTGTTGTTATTGTCACTGTTGCTGTTGTTGGTTTTGTTTTATTGTCATTGTTGCTGTTGTTGGTCGTGTTGTTATTGTCATTGTTGCTTTTGTTGGTCGTGTTGTTATTGTCATTATTGCTGTTATTGGTTGTGTTGTTATTGTCATTGTTGCGGTTGTTGGTTGTGTTGTTATTGTCATTGTTGCTGTTGTTGGTTGTGTTGTTATTGGCATTGTTGCTGTTGTTGGTCGTGTTGTTATTTAATTGCTGCTGTTGGTGGTTATGTTGTTGTTGTCATTGTTGCTGTTGTTGGTTGTGTTGTTAATGTCATCGTTGCTGTTGCTGGTTCTGTTGTTATTGTCATTGTTGCTGTTGTTGGTTGTGTTGTTATTGTCATTGTTGCTGTTGTTGGCTGTGTTGTTATTGTCATTGTTGCTGTTGTTGGTTGTGTTGTTATTTAATTTTTGCTGTTGTTGGTCGTGTTGTTATTGTCATTATTGCTGTTGTTGGTTGTGTTGTTATTGTCATTGTTGCTGTTGTTGGTTGTGTTGTTATTGTCATTGTTGCTGTTGTTGGTCGTGTTGTTATTGTCATTGTTGCTGTTGTTGGTCGTGTTGTTATTGTCATTGTTGCTGTTGTTGGTCGTGTTATTATTGTCATTGTTGCTGTTGTTGGTTGTGTTGTTATTGTCATTGTTGCTGTTGTTGGTTGTGTTGTTATTGTTATTGTTGATATTGTTGGTTGTGTTGTTATTGTCATTGTTGCTGTTGTTGGTCGTATTGTTATTGTCATGGTTGCTGTTGTTGGTTGTGTTTTTATTGTCATTGTTGCTGTTGTTGGTTGTGTTGTTATTGTCATTGTTGCTGTTGTTGGTTGTGTTGTTATTGTCATTGTTGCTGTTGTTGGTTGTGTTGTTATTGTCATTGTTGCTCTTGTTGGTTTTGTTGTTATTTTCATTGTTGCTGTTGTTGGTTGTGTTGTTATTGTCATTGTTGCTGTTGTTGGTTTTGTTGTTATTGTCATTGTTGCTGTTGTTGGTTGTGTTGTTATTGTCATTGTTGCTGTTGTTGGTTTTGTTGTTATTGTCATTGTTGATGTTGTTGGTTATGTTGTTATTGTCATTGTTGCTGTTGTTGGTTGTGTTGTTAGTGTCATTGTTGCTGTTGTTTGTTTTGTTGTTATTGTCATTGTCGCTGTTGTTGGTTGTGTTGTTATTGTCATTGTTGGTGTTGTTGGTTGTGTTGTTATTGTCATTGTTGCTGTTGTTGGTAGTGTTGTAATTGTCATTGTTGCTGTTGTTGGTCGTGTTGTTATTGCCATTGTTACTGTTGTTGGTTGTGTTGTTATTGTCATTATTGCTGTTGTTGGTCATGTTATTATTGTCATTGTTGCGGTTGTTGGTTGTGTTGTTATTGTCATTGTTGCTGTTGTTGGTTGTGTTGTTATTGTCATTGTTGCTGTTGTTGGTCGTGTTGTTATTTAATTGCTGCTGTTGTTGGTTATGTTGTTGTTGTCATTGTTGCTGTTGTTGGTTGTGTTGTTGATGTCATCGTTGCTGTTGCTGGTTCTGTTGTTATTGTCATTGTTGCTGTTGTTGGTTGTGTTGTTATTGTCATTGTTGCTGTTGTTGGTTGTGTTGTTATTGTCATTGTTGCTGTTGTTGGTTGTGTTGTTATATAATTGTTGCTGTTGTTGGTCGTGTTGTTATTGTCATTGTTGCTGTTGTTGGTTGTGTTGTTATTGTCATTGTTGCTGTTGTTGGTTGTGTTGTTATTGTCATTGTTGCTGTTGTTGGTCGTGTTGTTATTGTCATTGTTGCTGTTGTTGGTCGTGTTGTTATTGTCATTTTTGCTGTTGTTGGTCGTGTTATTATTGTCATTGTTGCTGTTGTTGGTTGTGTTGTTATTGTCATTGTTGCTGTTGTTGGTTGTGTTGTTATTGTCATTGTTGATATTGTTGGTTGTGTTGTTATTGTCATTGTTGATGTTGTTGGTCGTATTGTTATTGTCATGGTTGCTGTTGTTGGTTGTGTTTTTATTGTCATTGTTGCTGTTGTTGGTTGTGTTGTTATTGTCATTGTTGCTGTTGTTGGTTGTGTTGTTATTGTCATTGTTGCTGTTGTTGGTTGTGTTGTTATTGTCATTGTTGCTGTTGTTGGTTTTGTTGTTATTTTCATTGTTGCTGTTGTTGGTTGTGTTGTTATTGCCATTGTTGCTGTTGTTGGTTGTGTTGTTATTGTCATTGTTGCTGTTGTTGGTTGTGTTGTTATTGTCATTATTGCTGTTGTTGGTTTTGTTGTTATTGTCATTGTTGCTGTTGTTGGTTATGTTGTTATTGTCATTGTTGCTGTTGTTGGTTGTGTTGTTATTGTCATTGTTGCTGTTGTTTGTTTTGTTGTTATTGTCATTGTCGCTGTTGTTGGTTGTGTTGTTAATGTCATTGTTGCTGTTGTTGGTTGTGTTGTTATTATCATTGTTGCTGTTGTTGGTTGTGTTGTTATCGTCATTGTTGATATTGTTGGTTGTGTTGTTACTGTCATTGTTGCTGTTGTTGGTTTTGTTGTTATTGTCATTGTTGCTGTTGTTGGTTTTGTTGTTATTGTCATTGTTGCTGTTGTTGGTTATGTTGTTATTGTCATTGTTGCTGTTGTTGGTTGTGTTGTTATTGTCATTGTTGCTGTTGTTGGTTTTGTTGTTATTGTCATTGTTGATAGTGTTGGTTGTGTTGTTATTTTCATTGTTGCTGTTGTTGGTTGTGTTGTTATTGTCATTGTTGATATTGTTGGTTGTGTTGTTATTGTCATTGTTGCTGTTGTTGGTTGTGTTGTTATTGTCATTGTTGCTGTTGTTGGTTGTGTTGTTAATGTCATTGTTGCTGTTGTTGGTTGTGTTGTTATTGTCATTGTTGCTGTTGTTGGTTGTGTCGTTATTGTCATTGTTGCTGTTGTTGGTTGTGTTGTTATTGTCATTGTTGCTGTTGTTGGTTGTGTTGTTATTGTCATTATTGCTGTTGTTGGTTGTGTTGTTATTGTCATTGTTGATATTGTTGGTTGTGTTGTTATTGTCATTATTGCCGTTGTTGGTTGTGTTGTTATTGTCATTGTTGCTGTTGTTGGTTGTGTTGTTATTTAATTGTTGCTGTTGTTATTTAATTGTTGCTATTGTTGGTTGTGTTGTTATTGTCATTGTTGCTGTTGTTGGTTGTGTTGTTATTGTCATTGTTGCTGTTGTTGGTTGTGTTGTTATTGTCATTATTGCTGTTGTTGGTTGTGTTGTTATTGTCATTGTTGCTGTTGTTGGTTTTGTTGTTATTGTCATTGTTGCTGTTGTTGATTGTGTTATTATTGTCATTGTTGCTGTTGTTGGTTGTGTTGTTATTGTCATTGTTGCTGTTGTTGGTTGTGTTGTTATTGTCATTGTTGCTGTTGTTGGTTGTGTTGTTATTTTCACTGTTGCTGTTGTTGGTTGTGTTGTTATTGTCATTGTTGCTGTTGTTGGTTTTGTTGTTATTGTCATTGTTGCGGTTGTTGGTTTTGTTGTTATTGTCATTGTTGCTGTTGTTGGTTATGTTGTTATTGTCATTGTTGCTGTTGTTGGTTGTGTTGTTAGTGTCATTGTTGCTGTTGTTTGTTTTGTTGTTATTGTCATTGTCGCTGTTGTTGGTTGTGTTGTTATTGTCATTGTTGGTGTTGTTGGTTGTGTTGTTATTGTCATTGTTGCTGTTGTTGGTAGTGTTGTAATTGTCATTGTTGCTGTTGTTGGTCGTGTTGTTATTGCCATTGTTACTGTTGTTGGTTGTGTTGTTATTGTCATTATTGCTGTTGTTGGTCATGTTATTATTGTCATTGTTGCGGTTGTTGGTTGTGTTGTTATTGTCATTGTTGCTGTTGTTGGTTGTGTTGTTATTGTCATTGTTGCTGTTGTTGGTCGTGTTGTTATTTAATTGCTGCTGTTGTTGGTTATGTTGTTGTTGTCATTGTTGCTGTTGTTGGTTGTGTTGTTAATGTCATCGTTGCTGTTGCTGGTTCTGTTGTTATTGTCATTGTTGCTGTTGTTGGTTGTGTTGTTATTGTCATTGTTGCTGTTGTTGGTTGTGTTGTTATTGTCATTGTTGCTGTTGTTGGTTGTGTTGTTATATAATTGTTGCTGTTGTTGGTCGTGTTGTTATTGTCATTGTTGCTGTTGTTGGTTGTGTTGTTATTGTCATTGTTGCTGTTGTTGGTTGTGTTGTTATTGTCATTGTTGCTGTTGTTGGATGTGTTGTTATTGTCATTGTTGCTGTTGTTGGTCGTGTTGTTATTGTCATTGTTGCTGTTGTTGGTCGTGTTGTTATTGTCATTTTTGCTGTTGTTGGTCGTGTTATTATTGTCATTGTTGCTGTTGTTGGTTGTGTTGTTATTGTCATTGTTGCTGTTGTTGGTTGTGTTGTTATTGTCATTGTTGATATTGTTGGTTGTGTTGTTATTGTCATTGTTGCTGTTGTTGGTCGTATTGTTATTGTCATGGTTGCTGTTGTTGGTTGTGTTTTTATTGTCATTGTTGCTGTTGTTGGTTGTGTTGTTATTGTCATTGTTGCTGTTGTTGGTTGTGTTGTTATTGTCATTGTTGCTGTTGTTGGTTGTGTTGTTATTGTCATTGTTGCTGTTGTTGGTTTTGTTGTTATTTTCATTGTTGCTGTTGTTGGTTGTGTTGTTATTGCCATTGTTGGTGTTGTTGGTTGTGTTGTTATTGTCATTGTTGCTGTTGTTGGTTGTGTTGTTATTGTCATTATTGCTGTTGTTGGTTTTGTTGTTATTGTCATTGTTGCTGTTGTTGGTTATGTTGTTATTGTCATTGTTGCTGTTGTTGGTTGTGTTGTTATTGTCATTGTTGCTGTTGTTTGTTTTGTTGTTATTGTCATTGTCGCTGTTGTTGGTTGTGTTGTTAATGTCATTGTTGCTGTTGTTGGTTGTGTTGTTATTATCATTGTTGCTGTTGTTGGTTGTGTTGTTATCGTCATTGTTGATATTGTTGGTTGTGTTGTTACTGTCATTGTTGCTGTTGTTGGTTGTGTTGTTATTGTCATTGTTGCTGTTGTTGGTTTCGTTGTTATTGTCATTGTTGCTGTTGTTGGTTATGTTGTTATTGTCATTGTTGCTGTTGTTGGTTGTGTTGTTATTGTCATTGTTGCTGTTGTTGGTTTTGTTGTTATTGTCATTGTTGATAGTGTTGGTTGTGTTGTTATTTTCATTGTTGCTGTTGTTGGTTGTGTTGTTATTGTCATTGTTGATATTGCTGGTTGTGTTGTTATTGTCATTGTTGCTGTTGTTGGTTGTGTTGTTATTGTCATGGTTGCTGTTGTTGGTTGTGTTGTTAATGTCATTGTTGCTGTTGTTGGTTGTGTTGTTATTGTCATTGTTGCTGTTGTTGGTTGTGTCGTTATTGTCATTGTTGCTGTTGTTGGTTGTGTTGTTATTGTCATTGTTGCTGTTGTTGGTTGTGTTGTTATTGTCATTATTGCTGTTGTTGGTTGTGTTGTTATTGTCATTGTTGATATTGTTGGTTGTGTTGTTATTGTCATTATTGCCGTTGTTGGTTGTGTTGTTATTGTCATTGTTGCTGTTGTTGGTTGTGTTGTTATTTAATTGTTGCTGTTGTTATTTAATTGTTGCTATTGTTGGTTGTGTTGTTATTGTCATTGTTGCTGTTGTTGGTTGTGTTGTTATTGTCATTGTTGCTGTTGTTGGTTGTGTTGTTATTGTCATTATTGCTGTTGTTGGTTGTGTTGTTATTGTCATTGTTGCTGTTGTTGGTTTTGTTGTTATTGTCATTGTTGCTGCTGTTCATTGTGTTATTATTGTCATTGTTGCTGTTGTTGGTTGTGTTGTTATTGTCATTGTTGCTGTTGTTGGTTGTGTTGTTATTGTCATTGTTGCTGTTGTTGGTTGTGTTGTTATTTTCACTGTTGCTGTTGTTGGTTGTGTTGTTATTGTCATTGTTGCTGTTGTTGGTTTTGTTGTTATTGTCATTGTTGCGGTTGTTGGTTGTGTTGTTATTGTCACTGTTGCTGTTGTTGGTTGTGTTGTTACTGTCATTGTTGCTGTTGTTGGTTGTTGTGTTGTTATTGTCATTATTGCTGTTGTTGGTTGTGTTGTTATTGTCATTATTGCTGTTGTTGGTTGTGTTGTTATTGTCATTGTTGCTGTTGTTGGTTGTGTTGTTATTGTCATTGTTGCTGTTGTTGGTCGTGTTGTTATTTAATTGCTGCTGTTGTTGGTTATGTTGTTGTTGTCATTGTTGCTGTTGTTGGTTGTGTTGTTAATGTCATCGTTGCTGTTGCTGGTTTTGTTGTTATTGTCATTGTTGCTGTTGTTGGTTGTGTTGTTATTGTCATTGTTGCTGTTGTTGGTTGTGTTGTTATTGTCATTGTTGCTGTTGTTGGTTGTGTTGTTATTGTCATTGTTGCTGTTGTTGGTTGTGTTGTTATTGTCATTGTTGCTGTTGTTGGTTGTGTTGTTATTGTCATTGTTGCTGTTGTTGGTTGTGTTGTTATTTAATTGTTGCTGTTGTTGGTCGTGTTGTTATTGTCATTGTTGCTGTTGTTTGTCGTGTTGTTATTGTCACTGTTGCTGTTGTTGGTCGTGTTGTTATTGTCATTGTTGCTGTTGTTGGTCGTGTTATTATTGTCATTGTTGCTGTTGTTGGTTGTGTTGTTATTGTCATTGTTGCTGTTGTTGGTTGTGTTGTTATTGTCATGGTTGCTGTTGTTGGTTGTGTTTTTATTGTCATTGTTGCTGTTGTTGGTTGTGTTGTTAGTCATTGTTGCTGTTGTTGGTTGTGTTGTTATTGTCATTGTTGCTGTTGTTGGTTGTGTTGTTATTGTCATTGTTGCTGTTGTTGGTTTTGTTGTTATTTTCATTGTTGCTGTTGTTGGTTGTGTCGTTATTGTCATTGTTGATGTTGTTGGTTGTGTTGTTATTGTCATTGTTGCTGTTGTTGGTTGTGTTGTTATTGTCATTGTTACTGTTGTTGGTTTTGTTGTTATTGTCATTGTTGCTGTTGTTGGTTATGTTGTTATTGTCATTGTCGCTGTTGTTGGTTGTGTTCTTATTGTCATTGTTGGTGTTGTTGGTTGTGTTGTTATTGTCATTGTTGCTGTTGTTGGTAGTGTTGTTATTGTCATTGTTGCTGTTGTTGGTCGTGTTGTTATTGTCATTGTTACTGTTGTTGGTTGTGTTGTTATTGTCATTATTGCTGTTGTTGGTCGTGTTGTTATTGTCATTGTTGCTGTTGTTGGTTGTGTTGTTATTGTCATTGTTGCTGTTGTTGGTTTTGTTGTTATTGTCATTGTTGCTGTTGTTGGTTTTGTTGTTATTGTCATTGTCGCTGTTGTTGGTTGTGTTGTTATTGTCATTGTTGCTGTTGTTGGTTGTGTTGTTATTGTCATCGTTGCTGTTGTTGGTTGTGTTGTTATTGTCATTATTGCTGTTGTTGGTTGTGTTGTTATTGTCATTATTGCTGTTGTTGGTTGTGTTGTTATTGTCATTGTTGCTGTTGTTGGTTGTGTTGTTATTGTCATTGTTGCTGTTGTTGGTCGTGTTGTTATTTAATTGCTGCTGTTGTTGGTTATGTTGTTGTTGTCATTGTTGCTCTTGTTGGTTGTGTTGTTAATGTCATCGTTGCTGTTGCTGGTTCTGTTGTTATTGTCATTGTTGCTGTTGTTGGTTGTGTTGTTATTGTCATTGTTGCTGTTATTGGTTGTGTTGTTATTGTCATTGTTGCTGTTGTTGGTTGTGTTGTTATTTAATTGTTGCTGTTGTTGGTCGTGTTGTTATTGTCATTGTTGCTGTTGTTGGTTGTGTTGTTATTGTCATTGTTGCTGTTGTTGGTTGTGTTGTTATTGTCATTGTTGCTGTTGTTGGTCGTGTTGTTATTGTCATTGTTGCTGTTGTTGGTCGTGTTGTTATTGTCATTGTTGCTGTTGTTGGTCGTGTTATTATTGTCATTGTTGCTGTTGTTGGTTGTGTTGTTATTGTCATTGTCGCTGTTGTTGGTTGTGTTGTTATTGTCATCGTTGATATTGTTGGTCGTTTTGTTATTGTCATTGTTGCTGTTGTTGGTTGTGTTGTTATTGTCATTGTTGCTGTTGTTGGTTTTGTTGTTATTGTCATTGTCGCTGTTGTTCGTTGTGTTGTTATTGTCGTTGTTGGTGTTGTTGGTTGTGTTGTTATAGTCATTGTTGCTGTTGTTGGTAGTGTTGTTATTGTCATTGTTGCTGTTGTTGGTCGTGTTGTTATTGTCATTGTTACTGTTGTTGGTTGTGTTGTTATTGTCATTATTGCTGTTGTTGGTCGTGTTGTTATTGTCATTGTTGCTGTTGTTGGTTGTGTTGTTATTGTCATTGATATTGTTGGTTGTGTTGTTATTGTCATTGTTGCTGTTGTTGGTTGTGTTGTTATTGTCATTGTTGCTGTTGTTGGTTGTGTTGTTAATGTCATTGTTGCTGTTGTTGGTTGTGTTGTTATTATCATTGTTGCTGTTGTTGGTTGTGTTGTTATCGTCATTGTTGATATTGTTGGTTGTGTTGTTATTGTCATTGTTGCTGTTGTTGGTTTTGTTGTTATTGTCATTGTTGCTGTTGTTGGTTATGTTGTTATTGTCATTGTTGCTGTTGTTGGTTGTGTTGTTATTGTCATTGTTGATGTTGTTGGTTGTGTTGTTATTGTCATTGTTGCTGTTGTTGGTTTTGTTGTTATTTTCATTGTTTCTGTTGTTGGTTGTGTTGTTATTGCCATTGTTGCTGTTGTTGGTTGTGTTGTTATTGTCATTGTTGCTGTTGTTGGTTGTGTTGTTATTGTCATTGTTGCTGTTGTTGGTTTTGTTGTTATTGTCATTGTTGCTGTTGTTGGTTATGTTGTTATTGTCATTGTTGCTGTTGTTGGTTGTGTTGTTATTGTCATTGTTGCTGTTGTTTGTTTTGTTGTTATTGTCATTGTCGCTGTTGTTGGTTGTGTTGTTAATGTCATTGTTGCTGTTGTTGGTTGTGTTGTCATTATAATTGTTGCTGTTGTTGGTTGTGTTGTTATCGTCATTGTTGATATTGTTGGTTGTGTTGTTATTGTCATTGTTGCTGTTGTTGGTTGTGTTGTTATTGTCATTGTTGCTGTTGTTGGTTTTGTTGTTATTGTCATTGTTGCTGTTGTTGGTTATGTTGTTATTGTCATTGTTGCTGTTGTTGGTTGTGTTGTTATTGTCATTGTTGCTGTTGTTGGTTTTGTTGTTATTGTCATTGTTGATAGTGTTGGTTGTGTTGTTATTTTCATTGTTGCTGTTGTTGGTTGTGTTGTTATTGTCATTGTTGATATTGTTGGTTGTGTTGTTATTGTCATTGTTGCTGTTGTTGGTTGTGTTGTTAATGTCATTGTTGCTGTTGTTGGTTGTGTTGTTATTGTCATTGTTGCTGTTGTTGGTTGTGTCGTTATTGTCATTGTTGCTGTTGTTGGTTGTGTTGTTATTGTCATTGTTGCTGTTGTTGGTTGTGTTGTTATTGTCATTATTGCTGTTGTTGGTTGTGTTGTTATTGTCATTGTTGATATTGTTGGTTGTGTTGTTATTGTCATTATTGCCGTTGTTGGTTGTGTTGTTATTGTCATTGTTGCTGTTGTTGGTTGTGTTGTTATTTAATTGTTGCTGTTGTTATTTAATTGTTGCTATTGTTGGTTGTGTTATTATTGTCATTGTTGCTGTTGTTGGTTGTGTTGTTATTGTCATTGTTGCTGTTGTTGGTTGTGTTGTTATTGTCATTATTGCTGTTGTTGGTTGTGTTGTTATTTTCATTGTTGCTGTTGTTGGTTTTGTTGTTATTGTCATTGTTGCTGTTGTTCATTGTGTTATTATTGTCATTGTTGCTGTTGTTGGTTGTGTTGTTATTGTCATTGTTGCTGTTGTTGGTTGTGTTGTTATTGTCATTGTTGCTGTTGTTGGTTGTGTTGTTATTTTCACTGTTGCTGTTGTTGGTTGTGTTGTTATTGTCATTGTTGCTGTTGTTGGTTTTGTTGTTATTGTCATTGTTGCTGTTGTTGGTTGTGTTGTTATTGTCACTGTTGCTGTTGTTGGTTGTGTTGTTACTGTCATTGTTGCTGTTGTTGGTTGTTGTGTTGTTATTGTCATTATTGCTGTTGTTGGTTGTGTTGTTATTGTCATTATTGCTGTTGTTGGTTGTGTTGTTATTGTCATTGTTGCTGTTGTTGGTTGTGTTGTTATTGTCATTGTTGCTGTTGTTGGTCGTGTTGTTATTTAATTGCTGCTGTTGTTGGTTATGTTGTTGTTGTCATTGTTGCTGTTGTTGCTTGTGTTGTTAATGTCATCGTTGCTGTTGCTGGTTGTGTTGTTATTGTCATTGTTGCTGTTGTTGGTTGTGTTGTTATTGTCATTGTTGCTGTTGTTGGTTGTGTTGTTATTTAATTGTTGCTGTTGTTGGTCGTGTTGTTATTGTCATTGTTGCTGTTGTTGCTTGTGTTGTTATTGTCATTGTTGCTTTTGTTGGTCGTGTTGTTATTGTCACTGTTGCTGTTGTTGGTTGTGTTGTTATTGTCATTGTTGCTGTTGTTGGTCGTGTTATTATTGTCATTGTTGCTGTTGTTGGTTGTGTTGTTATTGTCATTGTTGCTGTTGTTGGTTGTGTTGTTATTGTCATTGTTGATATTGTTGGTTGTGTTGTTATTGTCATTGTTGCTGTTGTTGGTCGTATTGTTATTGTCATGGTTGCTGTTGTTGGTTGTGTTTTTATTGTCATTGTTGCTGTTGTTGGTTGTGTTGTTATTGTCATTGTTGCTGTTGTTGGTTGTGTTGTTATTGTCATTGTTGTTGTTGTTGGTTGTGTTGTTATTGTCATTGTTGCTGTTGTTGGTTTTGTTGTTATTGTCATTGTTGCTGTTGTTGTTTGTGTTGTTATTGTCATTGTTGCTGTTGTTGGTTGTGTTGTTATTGTCATTATTGCTGTTGTTGGTTGTGTTGTTATTGTCATTGTTGATATTGTTGGTTGTGTTGTTATTGTCATTATTGCCGTTGTTGGTTGTGTTGTTATTGTCATTGTTGCTGTTGTTGGTTGTGTTGTTATTTAATTGTTGCTGTTGTTATATAATTGTTGCTATTGTTGGTTGTGTTGTTATTGTCATTGTTGCTGTTGTTGGTTGTGTTGTTATTGTCATTGTTGCTGTTGTTGGTTGTGTTGTTATTGTCATTATTGCTGTTGTTGGTTGTGTTGTTATTGTCATTGTTGCTGTTGTTGGTTTTGTTGTTATTGTCATTGTTGCTGTTGTTGATTGTGTTATTATTGTCATTGTTGCTGTTGTTGGTTGTGTTGTTATTGTCATTGTTGCTGTTGTTGGTTGTGTTGTTATTGTCATTGTTGCTGTTGTTGGTTGTGTTGTTATTTTCACTGTTGCTGTTGTTGGTTGTGTTGTTATTGTCATTGTTGCTGTTGTTGGTTTTGTTGTTATTGTCATTGTTGCGGTTGTTGGTTGTGTTGTTATTGTCACTGTTGCTGTTGTTGGTTGTGTTGTTACTGTCATTGTTGCTGTTGTTGGTTGTTGTGTTGTTATTGTCATTATTGCTGTTGTTGGTCGTGTTGTTATTGTCATTATTGCTGTTGTTGGTTGTGTTGTTATTGTCATTGTTGCTGTTGTTGGTTGTGTTGTTATTGTCATTGTTGCTGTTGTTGGTCGTGTTGTTATTTAATTGCTGCTGTTGTTGGTTATGTTGTTGTTGTCATTGTTGCTGTTGTTGGTTGTGTTGTTAATGTCATCGTTGCTGTTGCTGGTTCTGTTGTTATTGTCATTGTTGCTGTTGTTGGTTGTGTTGTTATTGTCATTGTTGCTGTTGTTGGTTGTGTTGTTATTGTCATTGTTGCTGTTGTTGGTTGTGTTGTTATTTAATTGTTGCTGTTGTTGGTCGTGTTGTTATTGTCATTGTTGCTGTTGTTGGTCGTGTTGTTATTGTCACTGTTGCTGTTGTTGGTCGTGTTGTTATTGTCATTGTTGCTGTTGTTGGTCGTGTTATTATTGTCATTGTTGCTGTTGTTGGTTGTGTTGTTATTGTCATTGTTGATATTGTTGGTTGTGTTGTTATTGTCATTGTTGCTGTTGTTGGTCGTATTGTTATTGTCATGGTTGCTGTTGTTGGTTGTGTTTTTATTGTCATTGTTGCTGTTGTTGGTTGTGTTGTTATTGTCATTGTTGCTGTTGTTGGTTGTGTTGTTATTGTCATTGTTGCTGTTGTTGGTTGTGTTGTTATTGTCATTGTTGCTGTTGTTGGTTTTGTTGTTATTGTCATTGTTGCTGTTGTTGGTTGTGTCGTTATTGTCATTGTTGCTGTTGTTGGTTGTGTTGTTATTGTCATTGTTGCTGTTGTTGGTTGTGTTGTTATTGTCATTGTTACTGTTCTTGGTTTTGTTGTTATTGTCATTGTTGCTGTTGTTGGTTATGTTGTTATTGTCATTGTTGCTGTTGTTGGTTGTGTTGTTATTATCATTGTTGCCGTTGTTGGTTTTGTTGTTATTGTCATTGTCGCTGTTGTTGGTTGTGTTCTTATTGTCATTGTTGGTGTTGTTGGTTGTGTTGTTATTGTCATTGTTGCTGTTGTTGGTAGTGTTGTTATTGTCATTGTTGCTGTTGTTGGTCGTGTTGTTATTGTCATTGTTACTGTTGTTGGTTGTGTTGTTATTGTCATTATTGCTGTTGTTGGTCGTGTTGTTATTGTCATTGTTGCTGTTGTTGGTTGTGTTGTTATTGTCATTGTTGCTGTTGTTGGTTTTGTTGTTATTGTCATTGTTGCTGTTGTTGGTTTTGTTGTTATTGTCATTGTCGCTGTTGTTGGTTGTGTTGTTATTGTCATTGTTGCTGTTGTTGGTTGTGTTGTTATTGTCATTGTTGCTGTTGTTGGTTGTGTTGTTATTGTCATTGTTGCTGTTGTTGGTCGTGTTGTTATTTAATTGCTGCTGTTGTTGGTTATGTTGTTGTTGTCATTGTTGCTGTTGTTGCTCGTGTTGTTAATGTCATCGTTGCTGTTGCTGGTTCTGTTGTTATTGTCATTGTTGCTGTTGTTGGTTGCGTTGTTATTGTCATTGTTGCTGTTGTTGGTTGTGTTGTTATTGTCATTGTTGCTGTTGTTGGTTGTGTTGTTATTTAATTGTTGCTGTTGTTGGTCGTATTGTTATTGTCATGGTTGCTGTTGTTGGTTGTGTTTTTATTGTCATTGTTGCTGTTGTTGGTTGTGTTGTTATTGTCATTGTTGCTGTTGTTGGTTGTGTTGTTATTGTCATTGTTGCTGTTGTTGGTTGTGTTGTTATTGTCATTGTTGCTGTTGTTGGTTTTGTTGTTATTGTCATTGTTGCTGTTGTTGGTTGTGTCGTTATTGTCATTGTTGCTGTTGTTGGTTGTGTTGTTATTGTCATTGTTGCTGTTGTTGGTTGTGTTGTTATTGTCATTGTTACTGTTCTTGGTTTTGTTGTTATTGTCATTGTTGCTGTTGTTGGTTATGTTGTTATTGTCATTGTTGCTGTTGTTGGTTGTGTTGTTATTATCATTGTTGCCGTTGTTGGTTTTGTTGTTATTGTCATTGTCGCTGTTGTTGGTTGTGTTCTTATTGTCATTGTTGGTGTTGTTGGTTGTGTTGTTATTGTCATTGTTGCTGTTGTTGGTAGTGTTGTTATTGTCATTGTTGCTGTTGTTGGTCGTGTTGTTATTGTCATTGTTACTGTTGTTGGTTGTGTTGTTATTGTCATTATTGCTGTTGTTGGTCGTGTTGTTATTGTCATTGTTGCTGTTGTTGGTTGTGTTGTTATTGTCATTGTTGCTGTTGTTGGTTTTGTTGTTATTGTCATTGTTGCTGTTGTTGGTTTTGTTGTTATTGTCATTGTCGCTGTTGTTGGTTGTGTTGTTATTGTCATTGTTGCTGTTGTTGGTTGTGTTGTTATTGTCATTGTTGCTGTTGTTGGTTGTGTTGTTATTGTCATTGTTGCTGTTGTTGGTCGTGTTGTTATTTAATTGCTGCTGTTGTTGGTTATGTTGTTGTTGTCATTGTTGCTGTTGTTGCTCGTGTTGTTAATGTCATCGTTGCTGTTGCTGGTTCTGTTGTTATTGTCATTGTTGCTGTTGTTGGTTGCGTTGTTATTGTCATTGTTGCTGTTGTTGGTTGTGTTGTTATTGTCATTGTTGCTGTTGTTGGTTGTGTTGTTATTTAATTGTTGCTGTTGTTGGTCGTGTTGTTATTGTCATTGTTGCTGTTGTTGCTTGTGTTGTTATTGTCATTGTTGCTGTTGTTGGTCGTGTTGTTATTGTCACTGTTGCTGTTGTTGGTTGTGTTGTTATTGTCATTGTTGCTGTTGTTGGTCGTGTTATTATTGTCATTGTTGCTGTTGTTGGTTGTGTTGTTATTGTCATTGTTGCTGTTTTTGGTTGTGTTGTTATTGTCATTGTTGATATTGTTGGTTGTGTTGTTATTGTCATTATTGCTGTTGTTGGTCGTATTGTTATTGTCATGGTTGCTGTTGTTGGTTGTGTTTTTATTGTCATTGTTGCTGTTGTTGGTTGTGTTGTTATTGTCATTGTTGCTGTTGTTGGTTGTGTTGTTATTGTCATTGTTGTTGTTGTTGGTTGTGTTGTTATTGTCATTGTTGCTGTTGTTGGTTTTGTTGTTATTGTCATTGTTGCTGTTGTTGGTTGTGTTGTTATTGTCATTGTTGCTGTTGTTGGTTGTGTTGTTATTGTCATTATTGCTGTTGTTGGTTGTGTTGTTATTGTCATTGTTGATATTGTTGGTTGTGTTGTTATTGTCATTATTGCCGTTGTTGGTTGTGTTGTTATTGTCATTGTTGCTGTTGTTGGTTGTGTTGTTATTTAATTGTTGCTGTTGTTATATAATTGTTGCTATTGTTGGTTGTGTTGTTATTGTCATTGTTGCTGTTGTTGGTTGTGTTGTTATTGTCATTGTTGCTGTTGTTGGTTGTGTTGTTATTGTCATTATTGCTGTTGTTGGTTGTGTTGTTATTGTCATTGTTGCTGTTGTTGGTTTTGTTGTTATTGTCATTGTTGCTGTTGTTGATTGTGTTATTATTGTCATTGTTGCTGTTGTTGGTTGTGTTGTTATTGTCATTGTTGCTGTTGTTGGTTGTGTTGTTATTGTCATTGTTGCTGTTGTTGGTTGTGTTGTTATTTTCACTGTTGCTGTTGTTGGTTGTGTTGTTATTGTCATTGTTGCTGTTGTTGGTTTTGTTGTTATTGTCATTGTTGCGGTTGTTGGTTGTGTTGTTATTGTCACTGTTGCTGTTGTTGGTTGTGTTGTTACTGTCATTGTTGCTGTTGTTGGTTGTTGTGTTGTTATTGTCATTATTGCTGTTGTTGGTCGTGTTGTTATTGTCATTATTGCTGTTGTTGGTTGTGTTGTTATTGTCATTGTTGCTGTTGTTGGTTGTGTTGTTATTGTCATTGTTGCTGTTGTTGGTCGTGTTGTTATTTAATTGCTGCTGTTGTTGGTTATGTTGTTGTTGTCATTGTTGCTGTTGTTGGTTGTGTTGTTAATGTCATCGTTGCTGTTGCTGTTTCTGTTGTTATTGTCATTGTTGCTGTTGTTGGTTGTGTTGTTATTGTCATTGTTGCTGTTGTTGGTTGTGTTGTTATTGTCATTGTTGCTGTTGTTGGTTGTGTTGTTATTTAATTGTTGCTGTTGTTGGTAGTGTTGTTATTGTCATTGTTGCTGTTGTTGGTCGTGTTGTTATTGTCACTGTTGCTGTTGTTGGTCGTGTTGTTATTGTCATTGTTGCTGTTGTTGGTCGTGTTATTATTGTCATTGTTGCTGTTGTTGGTTGTGTTGTTATTGTCATTGTTGATATTGTTGGTTGTGTTGTTATTGTCATTGTTGCTGTTGTTGGTCGTATTGTTATTGTCATGGTTGCTGTTGTTGGTTGTGTTTTTATTGTCATTGTTGCTGTTGTTGGTTGTGTTGTTATTGTCATTGTTGCTGTTGTTGGTTGTGTTGTTATTGTCATTGTTGCTGTTGTTGGTTGTGTTGTTATTGTCATTGTTGCTGTTGTTGGTTTTGTTGTTATTGTCATTGTTGCTGTTGTTGGTTGTGTCGTTATTGTCATTGTTGCTGTTGTTGGTTGTGTTGTTATTGTCATTGTTGCTGTTGTTGGTTGTGTTGTTATTGTCATTGTTACTGTTCTTGGTTTTGTTGTTATTGTCATTGTTGCTGTTGTTGGTTATGTTGTTATTGTCATTGTTGCTGTTGTTGGTTGTGTTGTTATTATCATTGTTGCCGTTGTTGGTTTTGTTGTTATTGTCATTGTCGCTGTTGTTGGTTGTGTTGTTATTGTCACTGTTGCTGTTGTTGGTTGTGTTGTTATTGTCATTGTTGCTGTTGTTGGTTGTGTTGTTATTGTCACTGTTGCTGTTGTTGGTTGTGTTGTTATTGTCATTGTTGCTGTTGTTGGTTGTGTTCTTATTGTCATTGTTGGTGTTGTTGGTTGTGTTGTTATTGTCATTGTTGCTGTTGTTGGTAGTGTTGTTATTGTCATTGTTGCTGTTGTTGGTCGTGTTGTTATTGTCATTGTTACTGTTGTTGGTTGTGTTGTTATTGTCATTATTGCTGTTGTTGGTCGTGTTGTTATTGTCATTGTTGCTGTTGTTGGTTGTGTTGTTATTGTCATTGTTGCTGTTGTTGGTTTTGTTGTTATTGTCATTGTTGCTGTTGTTGGTTTTGTTGTTATTGTCATTGTCGCTGTTGTTGGTTGTGTTGTTATTGTCATTGTTGCTGTTGTTGGTTGTGTTGTTATTGTCATCGTTGCTGTTGTTGGTTGTGTTGTTATTGTCATTATTGCTGTTGTTGGTTGTGTTGTTATTGTCATTATTGCTGTTGTTGGTTGTGTTGTTATTGTCATTGTTGCTGTTGTTGGTTGTGTTGTTATTGTCATTGTTGCTGTTGTTGGTCGTGTTGTTATTTAATTGCTGCTGTTGTTGGTTATGTTGTTGTTGTCATTGTTGCTGTTGTTGGTTGTGTTGTTATTGTCATCGTTGCTGTTGTTGGTTGTGTTGTTATTGTCATTATTGCTGTTGTTGGTTGTGTTGTTATTGTCATTGTTGCTGTTGTTCGTTGTGTTGTTATTGTCATCGTTGCTGTTGTTGGTTGTGTTGTTATTGTCATTGTTGCTGTTGTTGGTTGTGTTGTTATTGTCATTGTTGCTGTTGTTGGTTTTGTTGTTATTTTCATTGTTTCTGTTGTTGGTTGTGTTGTTATTGCCATTGTTGCTGTTGTTGGTTGTGTTGTTATTGTCATTGTTGCTGTTGTTGGTTGTGTTGTTATTGTCATTGTTGCTGTTGTTGGTTTTCTTGTTATTGTCATTGTTGCTGTTGTTGGTTATGTTGTTATTGTCATTGTTGCTGTTGTTGGTTGTGTTGTTATTGTCATTGTTGCTGTTGTTTGTTTTGTTGTTATTGTCATTGTCGCTGTTGTTGGTTGTGTTGTTAATGTCATTGTTGCAGTTGTTGGTTGTGTTGTTATTATCATTGTTGCTGTTGTTGGTTGTGTTGTTATCGTCATTGTTGATATTGTTGGTTGTGTTGTTATTGTCATTGTTGCTGTTGTTGGTTGTGTTGTTATTGTCATTGTTGCTGTTGTTGGTTTTGTTGTTATTGTCATTGTTGCTGTTGTTGGTTATGTTGTTATTGTCATTGTTGCTGTTGTTGGTTGTGTTGTTATTGTCATTGTTGCTGTTGTTGGTTTTGTTGTTATTGTCATTGTTGATAGTGTTGGTTGTGTTGTTATTTTCATTGTTGCTGTTGTTGGTTGTGTTGTTATTGTCATTGTTGATATTGTTGGTTGTGTTGTTATTGTCATTGTTGCTGTTGTTGGTTGTGTTGTTAATGTCATTGTTGCTGTTGTTGGTTGTGTTGTTATTGTCATTGTTTCTGTTGTTGATTGTGTCGTTATTGTCATTGTTGCTGTTGTTGGTTGTGTTGTTATTGTCATTGTTGCTGTTGTTGGTTGTGTTGTTATTGTCATTATTGCTGTTGTTGGTTGTGTTGTTATTGTCATTGTTGATATTGTTGGTTGTGTTGTTATTGTCATTATTGCCGTTGTTGGTTGTGTTGTTATTGTCATTGTTGCTGTTGTTGGTTGTGTTGTTATTTAATTGTTGCTGTTGTTATTTAATTGTTGCTATTGTTGGTTGTGTTGTTATTGTCATTGTTGCTGTTGTTGGTTGTGTTGTTATTGTCATTGTTGCTGTTGTTGGTTGTGTTGTTATTGTCATTATTGCTGTTGTTGGTTGTGTTGTTATTGTCATTGTTGCTGTTGTTGGTTTTGTTGTTATTGTCATTGTTGCTGTTGTTCATTGTGTTATTATTGTCATTGTTGCTGTTGTTGGTTGTGTTGTTATTGTCATTGTTGCTTTTGTTGGTTGTGTTGTTATTGTCATTGTTGCTGTTGTTGGTTGTGTTGTTATTTTCACTGTTGCTGTTGTTGGTTGTGTTGTTATTGTCATTGTTGCTGTTGTTGGTTTTGTTGTTATTGTCATTGTTGCTGTTGTTGGTTGTGTTGTTATTGTCACTGTTGCTGTTGTTGGTTGTGTTGTTACTGTCATTGTTGCTGTTGTTGGTTGTTGTGTTGTTATTGTCATTATTGCTGTTGTTGGTTGTGTTGTTATTGTCATTATTGCTGTTGTTGGTTGTGTTGTTATTGTCATTGTTGCTGTTGTTGGTTGTGTTGTTATTGTCATTGTTGCTGTTGTTGGTCGTGTTGTTATTTAATTGCTGCTGTTGTTGGTTATGTTGTTGTTGTCATTGTTGCTGTTGTTGGTTGTGTTGTTAATGTCATCGTTTCTGTTGCTGGTTCTGTTGTTATTGTCATTGTTGCTGTTGTTGGTTGTGTTGTTATTGTCATTGTTGCTGTTGTTGGTTGTGTTGTTATTGTCATTGTTGCTGTTGTTGGTTGTGTTGTTATTTAATTGTTGCTGTTGTTGGTCGTGTTGTTATTGTCATTGTTGCTGTTGTTGCTTGTGTTGTTATTGTCATTGTTGCTGTTGTTGGTCGTGTTGTTATTGTCACTGTTGCTGTTGTTGGTCGTGTTGTTATTGTCATTGTTGCTGTTGTTGGTCGTGTTATTATTGTCATTGTTGCTGTTGTTGGTTGTGTTGTTATTGTCATTGTTGCTGTTGTTGGTTGTGTTGTTATTGTCATTGTTGATATTGTTGGTTGTGTTGTTATTGTCATTGTTGCTGTTGTTGGTCGTATTGTTATTGTCATGGTTGCTGTTGTTGGTTGTGTTTTTATTGTCATTGTTGCTGTTGTTGGTTGTGTTGTTATTGTCATTGTTGCTGTTGTTGGTTGTGTTGTTATTGTCATTGTTGCTGTTGTTGGTTGTGTTGTTATTGTCATTGTTGCTGTTGTTGGTTTTGTTGTTATTGTCATTGTTGCTGTTGTTGGTTGTGTTGTTATTGACATTGTTGCTGTTGTTGGTTGTGTTGTTATTGTCATTGTTGCTGTTGTTGGTTGTGTTGTTATTGTGATTGTTGCTGTTGTTGGTTTTGTTGTTATTGTCATTGTTGCTGTTGTTGGTTATGTTGTTATTGTCATTGTTGCTGTTGTTGGTTGTGTTGTTATTATCATTGTTGCCGTTGTTGGTTTTGTTGTTATTGTCATTGTCGCTGTTGTTGGTTGTGTTCTTATTGTCATTGTTGGTGTTGTTGGTTGTGTTGTTATTGTCATTGTTGCTGTTGTTGGTAGTGTTGTTATTGTCATTGTTGCTGTTGTTGGTCGTGTTGTTATTGTCATTGTTACTGTTGTTGGTTGTGTTGTTATTGTCATTATTGCTGTTGTTGGTCGTGTTGTTGTTGTGATTGTTGCTGTTGTTGGTTGTGTTGTTATTGTCATTGTTGCTGTTGTTGGTTTTGTTGTTATTGTCATTGTTGCTGTTGTTGGTTTTGTTGTTATTGTCATTGTCGCTGTTGTTGGTTGTGTTGTTATTGTCACTGTTGCTGTTGTTGGTTGTGTTGTTATTGTCATTGTTGCTGTTGTTGGTTGTGTTGTTATTGTCATTGTTGCTGTTGTTGGTCGTGTTGTTATTTAATTGCTGCTGTTGTTTGTTATGTTGTTGTTGTCATTGTTGCTGTTGTTGGTTGTGTTGTTAATGTCATCGTTGCTGTTGCTGGTTCTGTTGTTATTGTCATTGTTGCTGTTGTTGGTTGTGTTGTTATTGTCATTGTTGCTGTTGTTGGTTGTGTTGTTATTGTCATTGTTGCTGTTGTTGGTTGTGTTGTTATTTAATTGTTGCTGTTGTTGGTCGTGTTGTTATTGTCATTGTTGCTGTTGTTGGTTGTGTTGTTATTGTCATTGTTGCTGTTGTTGGTTGTGTTGTTATTGTCATTGTTGCTGTTGTTGGTCGTGTTGTTATTGTCATTGTTGCTGTTGTTGGTCGTGTTGTTATTGTCATTGTTGCTGTTGTTGGTCGTGTTATTATTGTCATTGTTGCTGTTGTTGGTTGTGTTGTTATTGTCATTGTCGCTGTTGTTGGTTGTGTTGTTATTGTCATCGTTGATATTGTTGGTCGTGTTGTTATTGTCATTGTTGCTGTTGTTGGTTGTGTTGTTATTGTCATTGTTGCTGTTGTTGGTTTTGTTGACATTGTCATTGTCGCTGTTATTGGTTGTGTTGTTATTGTCATTGTTGGTGTTGTTGGTTGTGTTGTTATAGTCATTGTTGCTGTTGTTGGTAGTGTTGTTATTGTCATTGTTGCTGTTGTTGGTCGTGTTGTTATTGTCATTGTTACTGGTGTTGGTTGTGTTGTTATTGTCATTATTGCTATTGTTGGTCGTGTTGTTATTGTCATTGATATTGTTGGTTGTGTTGTTATTGTCATTGTTGCTGTTGTTGGTTGTGTTGTTATTGTCATTGTTGCTGTTGTTGGTTGTGTTGTTAATGTCATTGTTGCTGTTGTTGGTTGTGTTGTTATTATCATTGTTGCTGTTGTTGGTTGTGTTGTTATCGTCATTGTTGATATTGTTGGTTGTGTTGTTATTGTCATTGTTGCTGTTGTTGGTTTTGTTGTTATTGTCATTGTTGCTGTTGTTGGTTATGTTGTTATTGTCATTGTTGCTGTTGTTGGTTGTGTTGTTATTGTCATTGTTGCTGTTGTTGGTTTTGTTGTTATTGTCATTGTTGATAGTGTTGGTTGTGTTGTTATTGTCATTGTTGCTGTTGTTGGTTGTGTTGTTATTGTCATTGTTGATATTGTTGGTTGTGTTGTTATTGTCATTGTTGATATTGTTTGGTTGTGTTGTTATTGTCATTATTGCCGTTGTTGGTTGTGTTGTTATTGTCATTGTTGCTGTTGTTGGTTGTGTTGTTATTGTCATTGTTGCTGTTGTTGGTTGTGTTGTTATTGTCATTATTGCTGTTGTTGGTTGTGTTGTTATTGTCATTGTTGCTGTTGTTGGTTTTGTTGTTATTGTCATTGTTGATAGTGTTGGTTGTGTTGTTATTGTCATTGTTGCTGTTGTTGGTTGTGTTGTTATTGTCATTGTTGATATTGTTGGTTGTGTTGTTATTGTCATTGTTGCTGTTGTTGGTTGTGTTGTTATTGTCATTGTTGCTGTTGTTGGTTGTGTTGTTAATGTCATTGTTGCTGTTGTTGGTTGTGTTGTTATTGTCATTGTTGCTGTTGTTGGTTGTGTCGTTATTGTCATTGTTGCTGTTGTTGGTTGTGTTGTTATTGTCATTGTTGCTGTTGTTGGTTGTGTTGTTATTGTCATTATTGCTGTTGTAGGTTGTGTTGTTATTGTCATTGTTGATATTGTTTGGTTGTGTTGTTATTGTCATTATTGCCGTTGTTGGTTGTGTTGTTATTGTCATTGTTGCTGTTGTTGGTTGTGTTGTTATTTAATTGTTGCTGTTGTTATTTAATTGTTGCTATTGTTGGTTGTGTTGTTATTGTCATTGTTGCTGTTGTTGGTTGTGTTGTTATTGTCATTGTTGCTGTTGTTGGTTGTGTTGTTATTGTCATTATTGCTTTTGTTGGTTGTGTTGTTATTGTCATTGTTGCTGTTGTTGGTCGTGTTGTTATTGTCATTGTTGCTGTTGTTGGTTGTGTTGTTATTGTCATTGTTGCTGTTGTTGGTTGTGTTGTTATTGTCATTGTTGCTGTTGTTGGTTGTGTTGTTATTGTCATTGTTGTTGTTATTGGATGTGTTATTATTGTCATTGTTGTTGGTTGTGTTGTTGTTGTCATTGTTGCTGTTGTTGGTTGTGTTGTTATTGTCATTGTTGCGGTTGTTGGTTGTGTTGTTATTGTCATTGTTGCTGTTGTTGGTTGTGTTGTTATTGTCATTGTTGATATTGTTGGTTGTGTTGTTATTGTCATTGTTGCTGTTGTTGGTTGTGTTGTTATTATCATTGTT
Source organism: Eledone cirrhosa (assembly GCA_964016885.1). Classification (NCBI taxonomy): domain Eukaryota; kingdom Metazoa; phylum Mollusca; class Cephalopoda; order Octopoda; family Eledonidae; genus Eledone; species Eledone cirrhosa. The sequence continues at coordinate 7,165,606 of OZ024742.1, read as the reverse complement.
GATATTGTTGGTTGTGTTGTTATTGTCATTGTTGCTGTTGTTGGTTGTGTTGTTATTGTCATTGTTGATAGTGTTGGTTGTGTTGTTATTGTCATTGTTGCTGTTGTTGGTTGTGTTGTTATTGTCATTGTTGATATTGTTGGTTGTGTTGTTATTGTCATTGTTGCTGTTGTTGGTTGTGTTGTTATTGTCATCGTTGCTGTTGTTGGTTGTGTTGTTAATGTCATTGTTGCTGTTGTTGGTTGTGTTGTTATTGTCATTGTTGCTGTTGTTGGTTGTGTTGTTATTGTCATTATTGCTGTTGTAGGTTGTGTTGTTATTGTCATTGTTGATATTGTTGGTTGTGTTGTTATTGTCATTATTGCCGTTGTTGGTTGTGTTGTTATTGTCATTGTTGCTGTTGTTGGTTGTGTTGTTATTTAATTGTTGCTGTTGTTATTTAATTGTTGCTATTGTTGGTTGTGTTGTTATTGTCATTGTTGCTGTTGTTGGTTGTGTTGTTATTGTCATTGTTGCTGTTGTTGGTTGTGTTGTTATTGTCATTATTGCTGTTGTTGGTTGTGTTGTTATTGTCATTGTTGCTGTTGTTGGTCGTGTTGTTATTGTCATTGTTGCTGTTGTTGGTTGTGTTGTTATTGTCATTGTTGCTGTTGTTGGTTGTGTTGTTATTGTCATTGTTGCTGTTTTTGGTTGTGTTGTTATTGTCATTGTTGCTGTTATTGGATGTGTTATTATTGTCATTGTTGTTGGTTGTGTTGTTGTTGTCATTGTTGCTGTTGTTGGTTGTGTTGTTATTGTCATTGTTGCGGTTGTTGGTTGTGTTGTTATTGTCATTGTTGCTGTTGTTGGTTGTGTTGTTATTGTCATTGTTGATATTGTTGGTTGTGTTGTTATTGTCATTGTTGCTGTTGTTGGTTGTGTTGTTATTGTCATTGTTGCTGTTGTTGGTTGTGTTGTTAATGTCATTGTTGCTGTTGTTGGTTGTGTTGTTATTATCATTGTTGCTGTTGTTGGTTGTTTTGTTATCGTCATTGTTGATATTGTTGGTTGTGTTGTTCTTGTCATTGTTGCTGTTGTTGGTTGTGTTGTTATTGTCATTGTTGCTGTTGTTGGTTTTGTTGTTATTGTCATTGTTGCTGTTGTTGGTTATGTTGTTATTGTCATTGTTGCTGTTGTTGGTTGTGTTGTTATTGTCATTGTTGCTGTTGTTGGTCGTGTTGTTATTGTCATTGTTGATAGTGTTGGTTGTGTTGTTATTGTCATTGTTGCTGTTGTTGGTTGTGTTGTTATTGTCATTGTTGATATTGTTGGTTGTGTTGTTATTGTCATTGTTGCTGTTGTTGGTTGTGTTGTTATTGTCATTGTTGCTGTTGTTGGTTGTGTTGTTAATGTCATTGTTGCTGTTGTTGGTTGTGTTGTTATTGTCATTGTTGCTGTTGTTGGTTGTATCGTTATTGTCATTGTTGCTGTTGTTGGTTGTGTTGTTATTGTCATTGTTACTGTTGTTGGTTGTGTTGTTATTGTCATTATTGCTGTTGTTGGTTGTGTTGTTATTGTCATTGTTGATATTGTTGGTTGTGTTGTTATTGTCATTATTGCCGTTGTTGGTTGTGTTGTTATTGTCATTGTTGCTGTTGTTGGTTGTGTTGTTATTTAATTGTCGCTGTTGTTATTTAATTGTTGCTATTGTTGGTTGTGTTGTTATTGTCATTGTTGCTGTTGTTGGTTGTGTTGTTATTGTCATTGTTGCTGTTGTTGGTTGTGTTGTTATTGTCATTATTGCTGTTGTTGGTTGTGTTGTTATTGTCATTGTTGATATTGTTGGTTGTGTTGCTATTGTCATTGTTGCTGTTGTTGGTTGTGTTGTTATTGTCATTGTTGCTGTTGTTGGTCGTGTTGTTATTGTCATTGTTGCTGTTGTTGGTTGTGTTGTTATTGTCATTATTGCTGTTGTTGGTTGTGTTGTTATTGTCATTATTGCTGTTGTTGGTTGTGTTGTTATTGTCATTGTTGCTGTTGTTGGTTGTGTTGTTATTGTCATTATTGCTGTCTCTGGTTTTCTTGTTATTGTCATTATTGCTGTTGTTGGTCGTGTTGTTATTGTCATTGTTGCGGTTGTTGGTTGTGTTGTTATTGTCATTGTTGCTGTTGTTGGTTTTGTTGTTATTGTCATTGTTGCTGTTGTTGGTTGTGTTATTATTGTCATTGTTGATGTTGTTGGTTGTCTTGTTTTTGTCATTGTTGCTGTTGCTGGTTGTGTTGTTATTGTCATTGTTGCTGTTGTTGGTTGTGTTGTTATTTTCACTGTTGCTGTTGTTGGTTGTGTTGTTATTGTCATTGTTGCTGTTGTTGGTTTTGTTGTTATTGTCATTGTTGCTGTTGTTGGTTGTGTTGTTATTGTCACTGTTGCTGTTGTTGGTTTTTGTTGTTACCGTCAATGTTGCTGTTGTTGGTTGTTGTGTTGTTATTGTCATTATTGCTGTTGTTGGTTGTGTTGTTATTGTCATTATTGCTGTTGTTGGTTGTGTTGTTATTGTCATTGTTGCTGTTGTTGGTTGTGTTGTTATTGTCATTGTTGCTGTTGTTGGTCGTGTTGTTATATAATTGCTGCTGTTGTTGGTTATGTTGTTGTTGTAATTGTTGCTGTTGTTGGTTGTGTTGTTAATGTCATCGTTGCTGTTGCTGGTTCTGTTGTTATTGTCATTGTTGCTGTTGTTGGTTGTGTTGTTATTGTCATTGTTGCTGTTGTTGGTTGTGTTGTTATTGTCATTGTTGCTGTTGTTGGTTGTGTTGTTATTTAATTGTTGCTGTTGTTGGTCGTGTTGTTATTGTCATTGTTGCTGTTGTTGGTTGTGTTGTTATTGTCATTGTTGCTGTTGTTGGTCGTGTTGTTATTGTCATTGTTGCTGTTGTTGGTCGTGTTGTTATTGTCATTGTTGCTGTTGTTGGTCGTGTTATTATTGTCATTGTTGCTGTTGTTGGTTGTGTTGTTATTGTCATTGTTGCTGTTGTTGGTTGTGTTGTTATTGTCATTGTTGATATTGTTGGTTTTGTTGTTATTGGTTGTGTTGTTATTGTCATTGTTGCTGTTGTTGGTTTTGTTGTTATTGTCATTGTTGCTGTTGTTGGTTTTGTTGTTATTGTCATTGTTGATATTGTTGGTTGTGTTGTTATTGTCATTGTTGCTGTTGTTGGTTGTGTTGTTATTGTCATTGTTGCTGTTGTTCGTTGTGTTGTTATTGTCATTTTTGCTGTTGTTGGTTGTGTTGTTATTGTCATTGTTGCTGTTGTTGGTTTTGTTGTTATTGTCATTGTTGCTGTTGTTGGTTTTGTTGTTATTGTCATTGTTGATATTGTTGGTTGTGTTGTTATTGTCATTGTTGCTGTTGTTGGTTGTGTTGTTATTGTCATTGTTGATATTGTTGGTTGTGTTGTTATTGTCATTGTTGCTGTTGTTGGTTATGTTGTTATTGTCATTGTTGCTGTTGTTGGTTGTGTTGTTATTGTCATTGTTGCTGTTGTTGGTTTTGTTGTTATTGTCATTGTCGCTGTTGTTGGTTTTGTTGTTATTGTCATTGTTGATATTGTTGGTTGTGTTGTTATTGTCATTGTTGCTGTTGTTGGTTATGTTGTTATTGTCATTGTTGCTGTTGTTGGTTGTGTTGTTAATGTCATTGTTGCTGTTGTTGGTTGTGTTGTTATTGTCATTGTTGCTGTTGTTGGTTGTGTCGTTATTGTCATTGTTGATATTGTTGGTTGTGTTGTTATTGTCATTGTTGCTGTTGTTGGTTGTGTTGTTATTGTCATTGTTGCTGTTGTTGGTTGTGTTGTTAATGTCATTGTTGCTGTTGTTGGTTGTGTTGTTATTGTCATTGTTGCTGTTGTTGGTTGTGTCGTTATTGTCATTGTTGCTGTTGTTGGTTGTGTTGTTATTGTCATTGTTGCTGTTGTTGGTTGTGTCGTTATTGTCATTGTTGCTGTTGTTGGTTGTGTTGTTATTGTCATTGTTGATATTGTTGGTTGTGTTGTTATTGTCATTGTTGCTGTTGTTGGTTGTGTTGTTATTGTCATTGTTGCTGTTGTTGGTTGTGTTGTTAATGTCATTGTTGCTGTTGTTGGTTGTGTTGTTATTGTCATTGTTGCTGTTGTTGGTTGTGTCGTTATTGTCATTGTTGCTGTTGTTGGTTGTGTTGTTATTGTAATTGTTGCTGTTGTTGGTTGTGTTGTTATTGTCATTATTGCTGTTGTTGGTTGTGTTGTTATTGTCATTGTTGATATTGTTGGTTGTGTTGTTATTGTCATTATTGCCGTTGTTGGTTGTGTTGTTATTGTCATTGTTGCTGTTGTTGGTTGTGTTGTTATTTAATTGTTGCTGTTGTTATTTAATTGTTGCTATTGTTGGTTGTGTTGTTATTGTCATTGTTGCTGTTGTTGGTTGTGTTGTTATTGTCATTGTTGCTGTTGTTGGTTGTGTTGTTATTGTCATTATTGCTGTTGTTGGTTGTGTTGTTATTGTCATTGTTGCTGTTGTTGGTTTTGTTGTTATTGTCATTGTTGCTGTTGTTCATTGTGTTATTATTGTCATTGTTGCTGTTGTTGGTTGTGTTGTTATTGTCATTGTTGCTGTTGTTGGTTGTGTTGTTATTGTCATTGTTGCTGTTGTTGGTTGTGTTGTTATTTTCACTGTTGCTGTTGTTGGTTGTGTTGTTATTGTCATTGTTGCTGTTGTTGGTTTTGTTGTTATTGTCATTGTTGCTGTTGTTGGTTGTGTTGTTAATGTCATTGTTGCTGTTGTTGGTTGTGTTGTTATTGTCATTGTTGCTGTTGTTGGTTGTGTTGTTATTGTCATTGTTGCTGTTGTTGGTTGTGTTGTTAATGTCATTGTTGCTGTTGTTGGTTGTGTTGTTATTGTCATTGTTGCTGTTGTTGGTTGTATCGTTATTGTCATTGTTGCTGTTGTTGGTTGTGTTGTTATTGTCATTGTTACTGTTGTTGGTTGTGTTGTTATTGTCATTATTGCTGTTGTTGGTTGTGTTGTTATTGTCATTGTTGATATTGTTGGTTGTGTTGTTATTGTCATTATTGCCGTTGTTGGTTGTGTTGTTATTGTCATTGTTGCTGTTGTTGGTTGTGTTGTTATTTAATTGTCGCTGTTGTTATTTAATTGTTGCTATTGTTGGTTGTGTTGTTATTGTCATTGTTGCTGTTGTTGGTTGTGTTGTTATTGTCATTGTTGCTGTTGTTGGTTGTGTTGTTATTGTCATTATTGCTGTTGTTGGTTGTGTTGTTATTGTCATTGTTGATATTGTTGGTTGTGTTGCTATTGTCATTGTTGCTGTTGTTGGTTGTGTTGTTATTGTCATTGTTGCTGTTGTTGGTCGTGTTGTTATTGTCATTGTTGCTGTTGTTGGTTGTGTTGTTATTGTCATTATTGCTGTTGTTGGTTGTGTTGTTATTGTCATTATTGCTGTTGTTGGTTGTGTTGTTATTGTCATTGTTGCTGTTGTTGGTTGTGTTGTTATTGTCATTATTGCTGTCTCTGGTTTTCTTGTTATTGTCATTATTGCTGTTGTTGGTCGTGTTGTTATTGTCATTGTTGCGGTTGTTGGTTGTGTTGTTATTGTCATTGTTGCTGTTGTTGGTTTTGTTGTTATTGTCATTGTTGCTGTTGTTGGTTGTGTTATTATTGTCATTGTTGATGTTGTTGGTTGTCTTGTTTTTGTCATTGTTGCTGTTGCTGGTTGTGTTGTTATTGTCATTGTTGCTGTTGTTGGTTGTGTTGTTATTTTCACTGTTGCTGTTGTTGGTTGTGTTGTTATTGTCATTGTTGCTGTTGTTGGTTTTGTTGTTATTGTCATTGTTGCTGTTGTTGGTTGTGTTGTTATTGTCACTGTTGCTGTTGTTGGTTTTTGTTGTTACCGTCAATGTTGCTGTTGTTGGTTGTTGTGTTGTTATTGTCATTATTGCTGTTGTTGGTTGTGTTGTTATTGTCATTATTGCTGTTGTTGGTTGTGTTGTTATTGTCATTGTTGCTGTTGTTGGTTGTGTTGTTATTGTCATTGTTGCTGTTGTTGGTCGTGTTGTTATATAATTGCTGCTGTTGTTGGTTATGTTGTTGTTGTAATTGTTGCTGTTGTTGGTTGTGTTGTTAATGTCATCGTTGCTGTTGCTGGTTCTGTTGTTATTGTCATTGTTGCTGTTGTTGGTTGTGTTGTTATTGTCATTGTTGCTGTTGTTGGTTGTGTTGTTATTGTCATTGTTGCTGTTGTTGGTTGTGTTGTTATTTAATTGTTGCTGTTGTTGGTCGTGTTGTTATTGTCATTGTTGCTGTTGTTGGTTGTGTTGTTATTGTCATTGTTGCTGTTGTTGGTCGTGTTGTTATTGTCATTGTTGCTGTTGTTGGTCGTGTTGTTATTGTCATTGTTGCTGTTGTTGGTCGTGTTATTATTGTCATTGTTGCTGTTGTTGGTTGTGTTGTTATTGTCATTGTTGCTGTTGTTGGTTGTGTTGTTATTGTCATTGTTGATATTGTTGGTTTTGTTGTTATTGGTTGTGTTGTTATTGTCATTGTTGCTGTTGTTGGTTTTGTTGTTATTGTCATTGTTGCTGTTGTTGGTTTTGTTGTTATTGTCATTGTTGATATTGTTGGTTGTGTTGTTATTGTCATTGTTGCTGTTGTTGGTTGTGTTGTTATTGTCATTGTTGCTGTTGTTCGTTGTGTTGTTATTGTCATTTTTGCTGTTGTTGGTTGTGTTGTTATTGTCATTGTTGCTGTTGTTGGTTTTGTTGTTATTGTCATTGTTGCTGTTGTTGGTTTTGTTGTTATTGTCATTGTTGATATTGTTGGTTGTGTTGTTATTGTCATTGTTGCTGTTGTTGGTTGTGTTGTTATTGTCATTGTTGATATTGTTGGTTGTGTTGTTATTGTCATTGTTGCTGTTGTTGGTTATGTTGTTATTGTCATTGTTGCTGTTGTTGGTTGTGTTGTTATTGTCATTGTTGCTGTTGTTGGTTTTGTTGTTATTGTCATTGTCGCTGTTGTTGGTTTTGTTGTTATTGTCATTGTTGATATTGTTGGTTGTGTTGTTATTGTCATTGTTGCTGTTGTTGGTTATGTTGTTATTGTCATTGTTGCTGTTGTTGGTTGTGTTGTTAATGTCATTGTTGCTGTTGTTGGTTGTGTTGTTATTGTCATTGTTGCTGTTGTTGGTTGTGTCGTTATTGTCATTGTTGATATTGTTGGTTGTGTTGTTATTGTCATTGTTGCTGTTGTTGGTTGTGTTGTTATTGTCATTGTTGCTGTTGTTGGTTGTGTTGTTAATGTCATTGTTGCTGTTGTTGGTTGTGTTGTTATTGTCATTGTTGCTGTTGTTGGTTGTGTCGTTATTGTCATTGTTGCTGTTGTTGGTTGTGTTGTTATTGTCATTGTTGCTGTTGTTGGTTGTGTCGTTATTGTCATTGTTGCTGTTGTTGGTTGTGTTGTTATTGTCATTGTTGATATTGTTGGTTGTGTTGTTATTGTCATTGTTGCTGTTGTTGGTTGTGTTGTTATTGTCATTGTTGCTGTTGTTGGTTGTGTTGTTAATGTCATTGTTGCTGTTGTTGGTTGTGTTGTTATTGTCATTGTTGCTGTTGTTGGTTGTGTCGTTATTGTCATTGTTGCTGTTGTTGGTTGTGTTGTTATTGTAATTGTTGCTGTTGTTGGTTGTGTTGTTATTGTCATTATTGCTGTTGTTGGTTGTGTTGTTATTGTCATTGTTGATATTGTTGGTTGTGTTGTTATTGTCATTATTGCCGTTGTTGGTTGTGTTGTTATTGTCATTGTTGCTGTTGTTGGTTGTGTTGTTATTTAATTGTTGCTGTTGTTATTTAATTGTTGCTATTGTTGGTTGTGTTGTTATTGTCATTGTTGCTGTTGTTGGTTGTGTTGTTATTGTCATTGTTGCTGTTGTTGGTTGTGTTGTTATTGTCATTATTGCTGTTGTTGGTTGTGTTGTTATTGTCATTGTTGCTGTTGTTGGTTTTGTTGTTATTGTCATTGTTGCTGTTGTTCATTGTGTTATTATTGTCATTGTTGCTGTTGTTGGTTGTGTTGTTATTGTCATTGTTGCTGTTGTTGGTTGTGTTGTTATTGTCATTGTTGCTGTTGTTGGTTGTGTTGTTATTTTCACTGTTGCTGTTGTTGGTTGTGTTGTTATTGTCATTGTTGCTGTTGTTGGTTTTGTTGTTATTGTCATTGTTGCTGTTGTTGGTTGTGTTGTTATTGTCACTGTTGCTGTTGTTGGTTGTGTTGTTACTGTCATTGTTGCTGTTGTTGGTTGTTGTGTTGTTATTGTCATTATTGCTGTTGTTGGTTGTGTTGTTATTGTCATTATTGCTGTTGTTGGTTGTGTTGTTATTGTCATTGTTGCTGTTGTTGGTTGTGTTGTTATTGTCATTGTTGCTGTTGTTGGTCGTGTTGTTATTTAATTGCTGCTGTTGTTGGTTATGTTGTTGTTGTCATTGTTGCTGTTGTTGGTTGTGTTGTTAATGTCATCGTTTCTGTTGCTGGTTCTGTTGTTATTGTCATTGTTGCTGTTGTTGGTTGTGTTGTTATTGTCATTGTTGCTGTTGTTGGTTGTGTTGTTATTGTCATTGTTGCTGTTGTTGGTTGTGTTGTTATTTAATTGTTGCTGTTGTTGGTCGTGTTGTTATTGTCATTGTTGCTGTTGTTGCTTGTGTTGTTATTGTCATTGTTGCTGTTGTTGGTCGTGTTGTTATTGTCACTGTTGCTGTTGTTGGTCGTGTTGTTATTGTCATTGTTGCTGTTGTTGGTCGTGTTATTATTGTCATTGTTGCTGTTGTTGGTTGTGTTGTTATTGTCATTGTTGCTGTTGTTGGTTGTGTTGTTATTGTCATTGTTGATATTGTTGGTTGTGTTGTTATTGTCATTGTTGCTGTTGTTGGTCGTATTGTTATTGTCATGGTTGCTGTTGTTGGTTGTGTTTTTATTGTCATTGTTGCTGTTGTTGGTTGTGTTGTTATTGTCATTGTTGCTGTTGTTGGTTGTGTTGTTATTGTCATTGTTGCTGTTGTTGGTTGTGTTGTTATTGTCATTGTTGCTGTTGTTGGTTTTGTTGTTATTGTCATTGTTGCTGTTGTTGGTTGTGTTGTTATTGACATTGTTGCTGTTGTTGGTTGTGTTGTTATTGTCATTGTTGCTGTTGTTGGTTGTGTTGTTATTGTGATTGTTGCTGTTGTTGGTTTTGTTGTTATTGTCATTGTTGCTGTTGTTGGTTATGTTGTTATTGTCATTGTTGCTGTTGTTGGTTGTGTTGTTATTATCATTGTTGCCGTTGTTGGTTTTGTTGTTATTGTCATTGTCGCTGTTGTTGGTTGTGTTCTTATTGTCATTGTTGGTGTTGTTGGTTGTGTTGTTATTGTCATTGTTGCTGTTGTTGGTAGTGTTGTTATTGTCATTGTTGCTGTTGTTGGTCGTGTTGTTATTGTCATTGTTACTGTTGTTGGTTGTGTTGTTATTGTCATTATTGCTGTTGTTGGTCGTGTTGTTGTTGTGATTGTTGCTGTTGTTGGTTGTGTTGTTATTGTCATTGTTGCTGTTGTTGGTTTTGTTGTTATTGTCATTGTTGCTGTTGTTGGTTTTGTTGTTATTGTCATTGTCGCTGTTGTTGGTTGTGTTGTTATTGTCACTGTTGCTGTTGTTGGTTGTGTTGTTATTGTCATTGTTGCTGTTGTTGGTTGTGTTGTTATTGTCATTGTTGCTGTTGTTGGTCGTGTTGTTATTTAATTGCTGCTGTTGTTTGTTATGTTGTTGTTGTCATTGTTGCTGTTGTTGGTTGTGTTGTTAATGTCATCGTTGCTGTTGCTGGTTCTGTTGTTATTGTCATTGTTGCTGTTGTTGGTTGTGTTGTTATTGTCATTGTTGCTGTTGTTGGTTGTGTTGTTATTGTCATTGTTGCTGTTGTTGGTTGTGTTGTTATTTAATTGTTGCTGTTGTTGGTCGTGTTGTTATTGTCATTGTTGCTGTTGTTGGTTGTGTTGTTATTGTCATTGTTGCTGTTGTTGGTTGTGTTGTTATTGTCATTGTTGCTGTTGTTGGTCGTGTTGTTATTGTCATTGTTGCTGTTGTTGGTCGTGTTGTTATTGTCATTGTTGCTGTTGTTGGTCGTGTTATTATTGTCATTGTTGCTGTTGTTGGTTGTGTTGTTATTGTCATTGTAGCTGTTGTTGGTTGTGTTGTTATTGTCATCGTTGATATTGTTGGTCGTGTTGTTATTGTCATTGTTGCTGTTGTTGGTTGTGTTGTTATTGTCATTGTTGCTGTTGTTGGTTTTGTTGACATTGTCATTGTCGCTGTTATTGGTTGTGTTGTTATTGTCATTGTTGGTGTTGTTGGTTGTGTTGTTATAGTCATTGTTGCTGTTGTTGGTAGTGTTGTTATTGTCATTGTTGCTGTTGTTGGTCGTGTTGTTATTGTCATTGTTACTGGTGTTGGTTGTGTTGTTATTGTCATTATTGCTATTGTTGGTCGTGTTGTTATTGTCATTGATATTGTTGGTTGTGTTGTTATTGTCATTGTTGCTGTTGTTGGTTGTGTTGTTATTGTCATTGTTGCTGTTGTTGGTTGTGTTGTTAATGTCATTGTTGCTGTTGTTGGTTGTGTTGTTATTATCATTGTTGCTGTTGTTGGTTGTGTTGTTATCGTCATTGTTGATATTGTTGGTTGTGTTGTTATTGTCATTGTTGCTGTTGTTGGTTTTGTTGTTATTGTCATTGTTGCTGTTGTTGGTTATGTTGTTATTGTCATTGTTGCTGTTGTTGGTTGTGTTGTTATTGTCATTGTTGCTGTTGTTGGTTTTGTTGTTATTGTCATTGTTGATAGTGTTGGTTGTGTTGTTATTGTCATTGTTGCTGTTGTTGGTTGTGTTGTTATTGTCATTGTTGATATTGTTGGTTGTGTTGTTATTGTCATTGTTGATATTGTTTGGTTGTGTTGTTATTGTCATTATTGCCGTTGTTGGTTGTGTTGTTATTGTCATTGTTGCTGTTGTTGGTTGTGTTGTTATTTAATTGTTGCTGTTGTTATTTAATTGTTGCTATTGTTGGTTGTGTTGTTATTGTCATTGTTGCTGTTGTTGGTTGTGTTGTTATTGTCATTGTTGCTGTTGTTGGTTGTGTTGTTATTGTCATTATTGCTGTTGTTGGTTGTGTTGTTATTGTCATTGTTGCTGTTGTTGGTTTTGTTGTTATTGTCATTGTTGATAGTGTTGGTTGTGTTGTTATTGTCATTGTTGCTGTTGTTGGTTGTGTTGTTATTGTCATTGTTGCTGTTGTTGGTTGTGTTGTTAATGTCATTGTTGCTGTTGTTGGTTGTGTTGTTATTGTCATTGTTGATATTGTTGGTTGTGTTGTTATTGTCATTGTTGCTGTTGTTGGTTGTGTTGTTATTGTCATTGTTGCTGTTGTTGGTTGTGTTGTTAATGTCATTGTTGCTGTTGTTGGTTGTGTTGTTATTGTCATTGTTGCTGTTGTTGGTTGTGTCGTTATTGTCATTGTTGCTGTTGTTGGTTGTGTTGTTATTGTCATTGTTGCTGTTGTTGGTTGTGTTGTTATTGTCATTATTGCTGTTGTAGGTTGTGTTGTTATTGTCATTGTTGATATTGTTTGGTTGTGTTGTTATTGTCATTATTGCCGTTGTTGGTTGTGTTGTTATTGTCATTGTTGCTGTTGTTGGTTGTGTTGTTATTTAATTGTTGCTGTTGTTATTTAATTGTTGCTATTGTTGGTTGTGTTGTTATTGTCATTGTTGCTGTTGTTGGTTGTGTTGTTATTGTCATTGTTGCTGTTGTTGGTTGTGTTGTTATTGTCATTATTGCTTTTGTTGGTTGTGTTGTTATTGTCATTGTTGCTGTTGTTGGTCGTGTTGTTATTGTCATTGTTGCTGTTGTTGGTTGTGTTGTTATTGTCATTGTTGCTGTTGTTGGTTGTGTTGTTATTGTCATTGTTGCTGTTGTTGGTTGTGTTGTTATTGTCATTGTTGTTGTTATTGGATGTGTTATTATTGTCATTGTTGTTGGTTGTGTTGTTGTTGTCATTGTTGCTGTTGTTGGTTGTGTTGTTATTGTCATTGTTGCGGTTGTTGGTTGTGTTGTTATTGTCATTGTTGCTGTTGTTGGTTGTGTTGTTATTGTCATTGTTGATATTGTTGGTTGTGTTGTTATTGTCATTGTTGCTGTTGTTGGTTGTGTTGTTATTATCATTGTTGATATTGTTGGTTGTGTTGTTATTGTCATTGTTGCTGTTGTTGGTTGTGTTGTTATTGTCATTGTTGATAGTGTTGGTTGTGTTGTTATTGTCATTGTTGCTGTTGTTGGTTGTGTTGTTATTGTCATTGTTGATATTGTTGGTTGTGTTGTTATTGTCATTGTTGCTGTTGTTGGTTGTGTTGTTATTGTCATCGTTGCTGTTGTTGGTTGTGTTGTTAATGTCATTGTTGCTGTTGTTGGTTGTGTTGTTATTGTCATTGTTGCTGTTGTTGGTTGTGTTGTTATTGTCATTATTGCTGTTGTAGGTTGTGTTGTTATTGTCATTGTTGATATTGTTGGTTGTGTTGTTATTGTCATTATTGCCGTTGTTGGTTGTGTTGTTATTGTCATTGTTGCTGTTGTTGGTTGTGTTGTTATTTAATTGTTGCTGTTGTTATTTAATTGTTGCTATTGTTGGTTGTGTTGTTATTGTCATTGTTGCTGTTGTTGGTTGTGTTGTTATTGTCATTGTTGCTGTTGTTGGTTGTGTTGTTATTGTCATTATTGCTGTTGTTGGTTGTGTTGTTATTGTCATTGTTGCTGTTGTTGGTCGTGTTGTTATTGTCATTGTTGCTGTTGTTGGTTGTGTTGTTATTGTCATTGTTGCTGTTGTTGGTTGTGTTGTTATTGTCATTGTTGCTGTTTTTGGTTGTGTTGTTATTGTCATTGTTGCTGTTATTGGATGTGTTATTATTGTCATTGTTGTTGGTTGTGTTGTTGTTGTCATTGTTGCTGTTGTTGGTTGTGTTGTTATTGTCATTGTTGCGGTTGTTGGTTGTGTTGTTATTGTCATTGTTGCTGTTGTTGGTTGTGTTGTTATTGTCATTGTTGATATTGTTGGTTGTGTTGTTATTGTCATTGTTGCTGTTGTTGGTTGTGTTGTTATTGTCATTGTTGCTGTTGTTGGTTGTGTTGTTAATGTCATTGTTGCTGTTGTTGGTTGTGTTGTTATTATCATTGTTGCTGTTGTTGGTTGTTTTGTTATCGTCATTGTTGATATTGTTGGTTGTGTTGTTCTTGTCATTGTTGCTGTTGTTGGTTGTGTTGTTATTGTCATTGTTGCTGTTGTTGGTTTTGTTGTTATTGTCATTGTTGCTGTTGTTGGTTATGTTGTTATTGTCATTGTTGCTGTTGTTGGTTGTGTTGTTATTGTCATTGTTGCTGTTGTTGGTCGTGTTGTTATTGTCATTGTTGATAGTGTTGGTTGTGTTGTTATTGTCATTGTTGCTGTTGTTGGTTGTGTTGTTATTGTCATTGTTGATATTGTTGGTTGTGTTGTTATTGTCATTGTTGCTGTTGTTGGTTGTGTTGTTATTGTCATTGTTGCTGTTGTTGGTTGTGTTGTTAATGTCATTGTTGCTGTTGTTGGTTGTGTTGTTATTGTCATTGTTGCTGTTGTTGGTTGTATCGTTATTGTCATTGTTGCTGTTGTTGGTTGTGTTGTTATTGTCATTGTTACTGTTGTTGGTTGTGTTGTTATTGTCATTATTGCTGTTGTTGGTTGTGTTGTTATTGTCATTGTTGATATTGTTGGTTGTGTTGTTATTGTCATTATTGCCGTTGTTGGTTGTGTTGTTATTGTCATTGTTGCTGTTGTTGGTTGTGTTGTTATTTAATTGTCGCTGTTGTTATTTAATTGTTGCTATTGTTGGTTGTGTTGTTATTGTCATTGTTGCTGTTGTTGGTTGTGTTGTTATTGTCATTGTTGCTGTTGTTGGTTGTGTTGTTATTGTCATTATTGCTGTTGTTGGTTGTGTTGTTATTGTCATTGTTGATATTGTTGGTTGTGTTGCTATTGTCATTGTTGCTGTTGTTGGTTGTGTTGTTATTGTCATTGTTGCTGTTGTTGGTCGTGTTGTTATTGTCATTGTTGCTGTTGTTGGTTGTGTTGTTATTGTCATTATTGCTGTTGTTGGTTGTGTTGTTATTGTCATTATTGCTGTTGTTGGTTGTGTTGTTATTGTCATTGTTGCTGTTGTTGGTTGTGTTGTTATTGTCATTATTGCTGTCTCTGGTTTTCTTGTTATTGTCATTATTGCTGTTGTTGGTCGTGTTGTTATTGTCATTGTTGCGGTTGTTGGTTGTGTTGTTATTGTCATTGTTGCTGTTGTTGGTTTTGTTGTTATTGTCATTGTTGCTGTTGTTGGTTGTGTTATTATTGTCATTGTTGATGTTGTTGGTTGTCTTGTTTTTGTCATTGTTGCTGTTGCTGGTTGTGTTGTTATTGTCATTGTTGCTGTTGTTGGTTGTGTTGTTATTTTCACTGTTGCTGTTGTTGGTTGTGTTGTTATTGTCATTGTTGCTGTTGTTGGTTTTGTTGTTATTGTCATTGTTGCTGTTGTTGGTTGTGTTGTTATTGTCACTGTTGCTGTTGTTGGTTTTTGTTGTTACCGTCAATGTTGCTGTTGTTGGTTGTTGTGTTGTTATTGTCATTATTGCTGTTGTTGGTTGTGTTGTTATTGTCATTATTGCTGTTGTTGGTTGTGTTGTTATTGTCATTGTTGCTGTTGTTGGTTGTGTTGTTATTGTCATTGTTGCTGTTGTTGGTCGTGTTGTTATATAATTGCTGCTGTTGTTGGTTATGTTGTTGTTGTAATTGTTGCTGTTGTTGGTTGTGTTGTTAATGTCATCGTTGCTGTTGCTGGTTCTGTTGTTATTGTCATTGTTGCTGTTGTTGGTTGTGTTGTTATTGTCATTGTTGCTGTTGTTGGTTGTGTTGTTATTGTCATTGTTGCTGTTGTTGGTTGTGTTGTTATTTAATTGTTGCTGTTGTTGGTCGTGTTGTTATTGTCATTGTTGCTGTTGTTGGTTGTGTTGTTATTGTCATTGTTGCTGTTGTTGGTCGTGTTGTTATTGTCATTGTTGCTGTTGTTGGTCGTGTTGTTATTGTCATTGTTGCTGTTGTTGGTCGTGTTATTATTGTCATTGTTGCTGTTGTTGGTTGTGTTGTTATTGTCATTGTTGCTGTTGTTGGTTGTGTTGTTATTGTCATTGTTGATATTGTTGGTTTTGTTGTTATTGGTTGTGTTGTTATTGTCATTGTTGCTGTTGTTGGTTTTGTTGTTATTGTCATTGTTGCTGTTGTTGGTTTTGTTGTTATTGTCATTGTTGATATTGTTGGTTGTGTTGTTATTGTCATTGTTGATATTGTTGGTTGTGTTGTTATTGTCATTGTTGCTGTTGTTGGTTGTGTTGTTATTGTCATTGTTGCTGTTGTTCGTTGTGTTGTTATTGTCATTTTTGCTGTTGTTGGTTGTGTTGTTATTGTCATTGTTGCTGTTGTTGGTTTTGTTGTTATTGTCATTGTTGATATTGTTGGTTGTGTTGTTATTGTCATTGTTGCTGTTGTTGGTTGTGTTGTTATTGTCATTGTTGATATTGTGGGTTGTGTTGTTATTGTCATTGTTGCTGTTGTTGGTTATGTTGTTATTGTCATTGTTGCTGTTGTTGGTTGTGTTGTTATTGTCATTATTGCTGTTGTTGGTTGTGTTGTTATTGTCACTGTTGCTGTTGTTGGTTGTGTCGTTATTGTCATTGTTGCTGTTGTTGGTTGTGTTGTTATTGTCATTGTTGCTGTTGTTGGTTGTGTTGTTAATGTCATTGTTGCTGTTGTTGGTTGTGTTGTTATTGTCACTGTTGCTGTTGTAGGTTGTGTCGTTATTGTCATTGTTGCTGTTGTTGGTTGTGTAATTATTGTCATTATTGGTGTTGTTGGTTGTGTTGTTATTGTCACTGTTGCTGTTGTTGGTTGTGTTGTTATTGTCACTGTTGCTGTTGTTGGTTGTGTTGTTATTGTCATTATTGCTGTTGTTGGTTGTGTTGTTATTGTCATTGTTGCTGTTGTTGGTTGTGTTGTTATTGTCATTGTTGCTGTTGTTGGTTGTGTTGTTATTGTCATTGTTGCTGTTGTTGGTTGTGTTTTTATTGTCATTGTTGCTGTTGTTGGTTTTGTTGTTATTGTCATTGTTGATACTGTTGGTTGTGTTGTTATTGTCATTGTTGCTGTTGTTGGTTGTGTTGTTATTGTCATTGTTGCTGTTGTTGGTTGTGTTGTTAATGTCATTGTTGCTGTTGTTGGTTGTGTTGTTATTGGCATTATTGCTGTTGTTGGTTGTGTTGTTATTGTCACTGTTGCTGTTGTTGGTTGTGTCGTTATTGTCATTATTGCTGTTGTTGGTTTTGTTGTTATTGTCATTGTTGCTGTTGTTGGTTGTGTTGTTATTGTCACTGTTGCTGTTGTTGGTTGTGTTGTTATTGTCATTGTTGCTGTTGTTGGTTGTGTTGTTATTGTCACTGTTGCTGTTGTTGGTTGTGTTGTTATTGTCACTGTTGCTGTTGTTGGTTGTGTTGTTATTGTCATTGTTTCTGTTGTTGGTTGTGTTGTTAGTGTCATTATTGCTGTTGTTGGTTGTGTTGTTATTGTCATTGTTGCTGTTGTTGGTTGTGTTGTTATTGTCACTGTTGCTGTTGTTGGTTGTGTTCTTATTGTCATTATTGCTGTTGTTGGTTGTGTTGTTACTGTCATTGGTGCTGTTGTTGGTTGTGCTGTTATTGTCATTGATGCTGTTGTTGGTTGTGTTGTTATTGTCATTGTTGCTGGTGTTGGTTGTGTTGTTATTGTCATTGTTGCTGTTGTTTTGTTGTGTTGTTATTGTCATTGTTGCTGTTGTTGGTAGTGTTTTACTGTCATTGTTGCTGTTGTTGGTCGTGTTGTTATTGTCATTGTTGCTGTTGTTGGTTGTGTTGTTATTGTCATTGTTGCTGTTGTTGGTTGTGTTGTTATTGTCATTGTTGCTGTTGTTGGTTGTGTTGTTATTGTCATTGTTGTTGTTGTTGGTTGTGTTGTTATTGTCATTGTTGCTGTTGTTGGTTGTGCTGTTATTGTCATTGTTGCTGTTGTTGGTTGTGTTGTTATTGTCATTGATGCTGTTGTTGGTTTTGTTGTTATTGTCATTGTTGCTGTTGTTGGTTGTGTTGTTATTGTCATTGTTGCTGTTGTTGGTTGTGTTGTTATTGTCATTGTTGCTGTTGTTGGTTTTGTTGTTATTATCATTGTTGCTGTTGTTGGTTTTGTTGTTATTGTCATTGTTGATATTGTTGGTTGTGTTGTTATTGTCATTGTTGCTGTTGTTGGTTGTGTTGTTATTGTCATTGTTGCTGTTGTTGGTTGTGTTGTTATTGTCATTTTTGCTGTTGTTGGTTGTGTTGTTATTGTCATTATTGCTGTTGTTGGTTGTGTTGTTATTGTCATTGTTGCTGTTGTTGGTTGTGTTGTTATTGTCATTGTTGCTGTTGTTGGTCATGTTGTAATTTAATTGCTGCTGTTGTTGGTTATGTTGTTGTTGTCATTGTTGCTGTTGTTGGTTGTGTTGTTAATGTCATCGTTGCTGTTGCTGGTTCTGTTGTTATTGTCATTGTTGCTGTTGTTGGTTGTGTTGTTATTGTCATTGTTGCTGTTGTTGGTTGTGTTGTTATTGTCATTGTTGCTGTTGTTGGTTGTGTTGTTATTTAATTGTTGCTGTTGTTGGTCGTGTTGTTATTGTCATTGTTGCTGTTGTTGGTTGTGTTGTTATTGTCATTGTTGCTGTTGTTGGTCGTGTTGTTATTGTCATTGTTGCTGTTGTTGGTCGTGTTATTATTGTCATTGTTGCTGTTGTTGGTCGTGTTATTATTGTCATTGTTGCTGTTGTTGGTTGTGTTGTTATTGTCATTGTTGCTGTTGTTGGTTGTGTTGTTATTGTCATTGTTGATATTGTTGGTTTTGTTGTTATTGGTTGTGTTGTTATTATCATTGTTGCTGTTGTTGGTTGTGTTGTTATTGTCATTGTTGCTGTTGTTGGTTTTGTTGTTATTGTCATTGTTGCTGTTGTTGGTTTTGTTGTTATTGTCATTGTTGATATTGTTGGTTGTGTTGTTATTGTCATTGTTGCTGTTGTTGGTTGTGTTGTTATTGTCATTGTTGATATTGTGGGTTGTGTTGTTATTGTCATTGTTGCTGTTGTTGGTTGTGTTTTTATTGTCATTGTTGCTGTTGTTGGTTGTGTTGTTATTGTCATTATTGCTGTTGTTGGTTGTGTTGTTATTGTCACTGTTGCTGTTGTTGGTTGTGTCGTTATTGTCATTGTTGCTGTTGTTGGTTGTGTTGTTATTGTCATTGTTGCTGTTGTTGGTTGTGTTGTTAATGTCATTGTTGCTGTTGTTGGTTGTGTTGTTATTGTCACTGTTGCTGCTGTTGGTTGTGTCGTTATTGTCATTGTTGCTGTTGTTGGTTGTGTTGTTATTGTCATTATTGGTGTTGTTGGTTGTGTTGTTATTGTCACTGTTGCTGTTGTTGGTTGTGTTGTTATTGTCACTGTTGCTGTTGTTGGTTGTGTTGTTATTGTCATTATTGCTGTTGTTGGTTGTGTTCTTATTGTCATTGTTGCTGTTGTTGGTTGTGTTGTTATTGTCATTGTTGCTGTTGTTGGTTGTGTTGTTATTGTCATTGTTGCTGTTGTTGGTTGTGTTTTTATTGTCATTGTTGCTGTTGTTGGTTTTGTTGTTATTGTCATTGTTGATATTGTTGGTTGTGTTGTTATTGTCACTGTTGCTGTTGTTGGTTGTGTTGTTATTGTCATTGTTGATATTGTTGGTTGTGTTGTTATTGTCACTGTTGCTGTTGTTGGTTGTGTTGTTAATGTCATTGTTGCTGTTGTTGGTTGTGTTGTTATTGTCACTGTTGCTGTTGTAGGTTGTGTCGTTATTGTCATTGTTGCTGTTGTTGGTTGTGTAATTATTGTCATTATTGGTGTTGTTGGTTGTGTTGTTATTGTCACTGTTGCTGTTGTTGGTTGTGTTGTTATTGTCACTGTTGCTGTTGTTGGTTGTGTTGTTATTGTCATTATTGCTGTTGTTGGTTGTGTTGTTATTGTCATTGTTGCTGTTGTTGGTTGTGTTGTTATTGTCATTGTTGCTGTTGTTGGTTGTGTTGTTATTGTCATTGTTGCTGTTGTTGGTTGTGTTTTTATTGTCATTGTTGCTGTTGTTGGTTTTGTTGTTATTGTCATTGTTGATATTGTTGGTTGTGTTGTTATTGTCATTGTTGCTGTTGTTGGTTGTGTTGTTATTGTCATTGTTGCTGTTGTTGGTTGTGTTGTTAATGTCATTGTTGCTGTTGTTGGTTGTGTTGTTATTGTCATTATTGCTGTTGTTGGTTGTGTTGTTATTGTCACTGTTGCTGTTGTTGGTTGTGTCGTTATTGTCATTATTGCTGTTGTTGGTTTTGTTGTTATTGTCATTGTTGCTGTTGTTGGTTGTGTTGTTATTGTCACTGTTGCTGTTGTTGGTTGTGTTGTTATTGTCATTGTTGCTGTTGTTGGTTGTGTTGTTATTGTCACTGTTGCTGTTGTTGGTTGTGTTGTTATTGTCACTGTTGCTGTTGTTGGTTGTGTTGTTATTGTCATTGTTTCTGTTGTTGGTTGTGTTGTTAGTGTCATTATTGCTGTTGTTGGTTGTGTTGTTATTGTCATTGTTGCTGTTGTTGGTTGTGTTGTTATTGTCACTGTTGCTGTTGTTGGTTGTGTTCTTATTGTCATTATTGCTGTTGTTGGTTGTGTTGTTACTGTCATTGGTGCTGTTGTTGGTTGTGCTGTTATTGTCATTGATGCTGTTGTTGGTTGTGTTGTTATTGTCATTGTTGCTGGTGTTGGTTGTGTTGTTATTGTCATTGTTGCTGTTGTTTTGTTGTGTTGTTATTGTCATTGTTGCTGTTGTTGGTAGTGTTTTACTGTCATTGTTGCTGTTGTTGGTCGTGTTGTTATTGTCATTGTTGCTGTTGTTGGTTGTGTTGTTATTGTCATTGTTGCTGTTGTTGGTTGTGTTGTTATTGTCATTGTTGCTGTTGTTGGTTGTGTTGTTATTGTCATTGTTGTTGTTGTTGGTTGTGTTGTTATTGTCATTGTTGCTGTTGTTGGTTGTGCTGTTATTGTCATTGTTGCTGTTGTTGGTTGTGTTGTTATTGTCATTGATGCTGTTGTTGGTTTTGTTGTTATTGTCATTGTTGCTGTTGTTGGTTGTGTTGTTATTGTCATTGTTGCTGTTGTTGGTTGTGTTGTTATTGTCATTGTTGCTGTTGTTGGTTTTGTTGTTATTATCATTGTTGCTGTTGTTGGTTTTGTTGTTATTGTCATTGTTGATATTGTTGGTTGTGTTGTTATTGTCATTGTTGCTGTTGTTGGTTGTGTTGTTATTGTCATTGTTGCTGTTGTTGGTTGTGTTGTTATTGTCATTTTTGCTGTTGTTGGTTGTCTTGTTATTGTCATTATTGCTGTTGTTGGTTGTGTTGTTATTGTCATTGTTGCTGTTGTTGGTTGTGTTGTTATTGTCATTGTTGCTGTTGTTGGTCATGTTGTAATTTAATTGCTGCTGTTGTTGGTTATGTTGTTGTTGTCATTGTTGCTGTTGTTGGTTGTGTTGTTAATGTCATCGTTGCTGTTGCTGGTTCTGTTGTTATTGTCATTGTTGCTGTTGTTGGTTGTGTTGTTATTGTCATTGTTGCTGTTGTTGGTTGTGTTGTTATTGTCATTGTTGCTGTTGTTGGTTGTGTTGTTATTTAATTGTTGCTGTTGTTGGTCGTGTTGTTATTGTCATTGTTGCTGTTGTTGGTTGTGTTGTTATTGTCATTGTTGCTGTTGTTGGTCGTGTTGTTATTGTCATTGTTGCTGTTGTTGGTCGTGTTGTTATTGTCATTGTTGCTATTGTTGGTCGTGTTATTATTGTCATTGTTGCTGTTGTTGGTTGTGTTGTTATTGTCATTGTTGCTGTTGTTGGTTGTGTTGTTATTGTCATTGTTGATATTGTTGGTTTTGTTGTTATTGGTTGTGTTGTTATTGTCATTGTTGCTGTTGTTGGTTGTGTTGTTATTGTCATTGTTGCTGTTGTTGGTTTTGTTGTTATTGTCATTGTTGCTGTTGTTGGTTTTGTTGTTATTGTCATTGTTGATATTGTTGGTTGTGTTGTTATTGTCATTGTTGCTGTTGTTGGTTGTGTTGTTATTGTCATTGTTGATATTGTGGGTTGTGTTGTTATTGTCATTGTTGCTGTTGTTGGTTGTGTTTTTATTGTCATTGTTGCTGTTGTTGGTTGTGTTGTTATTGTCATTATTGCTGTTGTTGGTTGTGTTGTTATTGTCACTGTTGCTGTTGTTGGTTGTGTCGTTATTGTCATTGTTGCTGTTGTTGGTTGTGTTGTTATTGTCATTGTTGCTGTTGTTGGTTGTGTTGTTAATGTCATTGTTGCTGTTGTTGGTTGTGTTGTTATTGTCACTGTTGCTGCTGTTGGTTGTGTCGTTATTGTCATTGTTGCTGTTGTTGGTTGTGTTGTTATTGTCATTATTGGTGTTGTTGGTTGTGTTGTTATTGTCACTGTTGCTGTTGTTGGTTGTGTTGTTATTGTCACTGTTGCTGTTGTTGGTTGTGTTGTTATTGTCATTATTGCTGTTGTTGGTTGTGTTCTTATTGTCATTGTTGCTGTTGTTGGTTGTGTTGTTATTGTCATTGTTGCTGTTGTTGGTTGTGTTGTTATTGTCATTGTTGCTGTTGTTGGTTGTGTTTTTATTGTCATTGTTGCTGTTGTTGGTTTTGTTGTTATTGTCATTGTTGATATTGTTGGTTGTGTTGTTATTGTCACTGTTGCTGTTGTTGGTTGTGTTGTTATTGTCATTGTTGATATTGATGGTTGTGTTGTTATTGTCATTATTGCTGTTGTTGGTTGTGTTGTTATTGTCATTGTTGCTGGTGTTGGTTGTGTTGTTATTGTCATTGTTGCTGTTGTTGGTTGTGTTGTTATTGTCATTGTTGCTGTTGTTGGTTGTGTTGTTATTGTCATTTTTGCTGTTGTTGGTTGTGTTGTTATTGTCATTATTGCTGTTGTTGGTTGTGTTGTTATTGTCATTGTTGCTGTTGTTGGTTGTGTTGTTATTGTCATTGTTGATGTTGTTGGTCATGTTGTAATTTAATTGCTGCTGTTGTTGGTTATGTTGTTGTTGTCATTGTTGCTGTTGTTGGTTGTGTTGTTAATGTCATCGTTGCTGTTGCTGGTTCTGTTGTTATTGTCATTGTTGCTGTTGTTGGTTGTGTTGTTATTGTCATTGTTGCTGTTGTTGGTTGTGTTGTTATTGTCATTGTTGCTGTTGTTGGTTGTGTTGTTATTTAATTGTTGCTGTTGTTGGTCGTGTTGTTATTGTCATTGTTGCTGTTGTTGGTTGTGTTGTTATTGTCATTGTTGCTGTTGTTGGTCGTGTTGTTATTGTCATTGTTGCTGTTGTTGGTCGTGTTGTTATTGTCATTGTTGCTGTTGTTGGTCGTGTTATTATTGTCATTGTTGCTGTTGTTGGTTGTGTTGTTATTGTCATTGTTGCTGTTGTTGGTTGTGTTGTTATTGTCATTGTTGATATTGTTGGTTTTGTTGTTATTGGTTGTGTTGTTATTGTCATTGTTGCTGTTGTTGGTTGTGTTGTTATTGTCACTGTTGCTGTTGTTGGTTGTGTTGTTATTGTCACTGTTGCTGTTGTTGGTTGTGTTGTTATTGTCATTGTTGCTGTTGTTGGTTGTGTTGTTAGTGTCATTATTGCTGTTGTTGGTTGTGTTGTTAATGTCATTGTTGCTGTTGTTGGTTGTGTTGTTATTGTCACTGTTGCTGTTGTTGGTTGTGTTCTTATTGTCATTATTGCTGTTGTTGGTTGTGTTGTTATTGTCATTGGTGCTGTTGTTGGTTGTGTTGTTATTGTCATTGATGCTGTTGTTGGTTGTGTTGTTATTGTCATTGTTGCTGGTGTTGGTTGTGTTGTTATTGTCATTGTTGCTGTTGTTTTGTTGTGTTGTTATTGTCATTGTTGCTGTTGTTGGTTGTGTTGTTATTGTCATTGTTGCTGCTGTTGGTTTTGTTTTATTGTCATTGTTGCTGTTGTTGGTTGTGTTTTACTGTCATTGTTGCTGTTGTTGGTCGTGTTGTTATTGTCATTGTTGCTGTTGTTGGTTGTGTTGTTATTGTCATTGTTGCTGTTGTTGGTTGTGTTGTTATTGTCATTGTTGCTGTTGTTGGTTGTGTTGTTATTGTCATTGTTGTTGTTGTTGGTTGTGTTGTTATTGTCATTGTTGCTGTTGTTGGTTGTGTTGTTATTGTCATTGTTGCTGTTGTTGGTTTTGTTGTTATTGTCATTGTTGCTGTTGTTGGTTGTGTTGTTATTGTCATTGTTGCTGTTGTTGGTTGTGTTGTTATTGTCATTGTTGCTGTTGTTGGTTTTGTTGTTATTATCATTGTTGCTGTTGTTGGTTTTGTTGTTATTGTCATTGTTGATATTGTTGGTTGTGTTGTTATTGTCATTGTTGCTGTTGTTGGTTGTGTTGTTATTGTCATTGTTGCTGTTGTTGGTTGTGTTGTTATTGTCATTTTTGCTGTTGTTGGTTGTGTTGTTATTGTCATTGTTGCTGTTGTTGGTTTTGTTGTTATTGTCATTGTTGCTGTTGTTGGTTGTGTTGTTATTGTCATTGTTGCTGTTGTTGGTTGTGTTGTTATTGTCATTGTTGCTGTTGTTGGTTTTGTTGTTATTGTCATTGTTGCTGTTGTTGGTTTTGTTGTTATTGTCATTGTTGCTGTTATTGGTTTTGTTGTTATTGTCATTGTTGATATTGTTGGTTGTGTTGTTATTGTCATTGTTGCTGTTGTTGGTTGTGTTGTTATTGTCATTGTTGCTGTTGTTGGTTGTGTTGTTATTGTCATTGTTGCTGTTGTTGGTTGTGTTGTTAGTGTCATTATTGCTGTTGTTGGTTGTGTTGTTATTGTCATTGTTGCTGTTGTTGGTTGTGTTGTTATTGTCACTGTTGCTGTTGTTGGTTGTGTTCTTATTGTCATTATTGCTGTTGTTGGTTGTGTTGTTATTGTCATTGTTGCTGTTGTTGGTTGTGTTGTTATTGTCATTGATGCTGTTGTTGGTTGTATTGTTATTGTCATTGTTGCTGGTGTTGGTTGTGTTGTTATTGTCATTGTTGCTGTTGTTGGTCGTGTTGTTATTGTCATTGTTGCTGTTGTTGGTTGTGTTGTTATTGTCATTGTTGCTGTTGTTGGTTTTGTTTTATTGTCATTGTTGCTGTTGTTGGCTGTGTTTTACTGTCATTGTTGCTGTTGTTGGTTGTGTTGTTATTGTCATTGTTGCTGCTGTTGGTTGTGTTGTTATTGTCATTGTTGCTGTTGTTGGTCGTGTTGTTATTGTCACTGTTGCTGTTGTTGGTTGTGTTGTTATTGTCATTGTTGCTGTTGTTGGTTGTGTTGTTAGTGTCATTATTGCTGTTGTTGGTTGTGTTGTTATTGTCATTGTTGCTGTTGTTGGTTGTGTTGTTATTGTCACTGTTGCTGTTGTTGGTTGTGTTGTTATTGTCATTGTTGCTGTTGTTGGTTGTGTCGTTATTGTCATTATTGCTGCTGTTGGTTTTGTTGTTATTGTCATTGTTGCTGTTGTTGGTTGTGTTGTTATTGTCACTGTTGCTGTTGTTGGTTGTGTTCTTATTGTCATTATTGCTGTTGTTGGTTGTGTTGTTATTGTCATTGTTGCTGTTGTTGGTTGTGTTGTTATTGTCATTGTTGCTGTTGTTGGTTGTGTTGTTATTGTCATTGTTGCTGTTGTTGGTTGTGTTGTTATTGTCATTGTTGCTGTTGTTGGTTGTGTTGTTATTGTCATTGTTGTTATTGTTGGTTGTGTTGTTATTGTCATTGTTGCTGTTGTTGGTTGTGTTGTTATTGTCATTGTTGCTGTTGTTGGTTGTGTTGTTATTGTCATTGTTGCTGTTGTTGGTTTTGTTGTTATTGTCATTGTTGCTGTTGTTGGTTGTGTTGTTATTGTCATTGTTGCTGTTGTTGGTTGTGTTGTTATTGTCATTGTTGCTGTTGTTGGTTTTGTTGTTATTATCATTGTTGCTGTTGTTGGTTTTGTTGTTATTGTCATTGTTGATATTGTTGGTTGTGTTGTTATTGTCATTGTTGCTGTTGTTGGTTGTGTTGTTATTGTCATTGTTGCTGTTGTTGGTTGTGTTGTTATTGTCATTTTTGCTGTTGTTGGTTGTGTTGTTATTGTCATTGTTGCTGTTGTTGGTTTTGTTGTTATTGTCATTGTTGCTGTTGTTGGTTGTGTTGTTATTGTCATTGTTGCTGTTGTTGGTTGTGTTGTTATTGTCATTGTTGCTGTTGTTGGTTTTGTTGTTATTGTCATTGTTGCTGTTGTTGGTTTTGTTGTTATTGTCATTGTTGCTGTTATTGGTTTTGTTGTTATTGTCATTGTTGATATTGTTGGTTGTGTTGTTATTGTCATTGTTGCTGTTGTTGGTTGTGTTGTTATTGTCATTGTTGATATTGTGGGTTGTGTTGTTATTGTCATTGTTGCTGTTGTTGGTTGTGTTGTTATTGTCATTATTGCTGTTGTTGGTTGTGTTGTTATTGTCACTGTTGCTGTTGTTGGTTGTGTCGTTATTGTCATTGTTGCTGTTGTTGGTTGTGTTGTTATTGTCATTGTTGCTGTTGTTGGTTGTGTTGTTAATGTCATTGTTGCTGTTGTTGGTTGTGTTGTTATTGTCATTATTGGTGTTGTTGGTTGTGTTGTTATTGTCACTGTTGCTGTTGTTGGTTGTGTTGTTATTGTCACTGTTGCTGTTGTTGGTTGTGTTGTTATTGTCATTATTGCTGTTGTTGGTTGTGTTGTTATTGTCATTGTTGCTGTTGTTGGTTGTGTTGTTATTGTCATTGTTGCTGTTGTTGGTTGTGTTGTTATTGTCATTGTTGCTGTTGTTGGTTGTGTTTTTATTGTCATTGTTGCTGTTGTTGGTTTTGTTGTTATTGTCATTGTTGATATTGTTGGTTGTGTTGTTATTGTCATTGTTTCTGTTGTTGGTTGTGTTGTTATTGTCATTGTTGATATTGATGGTTGTGTAGTTATTGTCATTGTTGCTGTTGTTAGTTGTGTTGTTATTGTCATTGTTGCTGTTGTTGGTTGTGTTGTTAATGTCATTGTTGCTGTTGTTGGTTGTGTTGTTATTGTCATTATTGCTGTTGTTGGTTGTGTTGTTATTGTCACTGTTGCGGTTGTTGGTTGTGTCGTTATTGTCATTATTGCTGTTGTTGGTTTTGTTGTTATTGTCATTGTTGCTGTTGTTGGTTGTGTTGTTATTGTCACTGTTGCTGTTGTTGGTTGTGTTGTTATTGTTATTGTTGCTGTTGTTGGTTGTGTTGTTATTGTCACTGTTGCTGTTGTTGGTTGTGTTGTTATTGTCATTGTTGCTGTTGTTGGTTGTGTTGTTAGTGTCATTATTGCTGTTGTTGGTTGTGTTGTTATTGTCATTGTTGCTGTTGTTGGTTGTGTTGTTATTGTCACTGTTGCTGTTGTTGGTTGTGTTCTTATTGTCATTATTGCTGTTGTTGGTTGTGTTGTTATTGTCATTGTTGCTGTTGTTGGTTGTGTTGTTATTGTCATTGATGCTGTTGTTGGTTGTGTTGTTATTGTCATTGTTGCTGGTGTTGGTTGTGTTGTTATTGTCATTGTTGCTGTTGTTGGTTGT
Source organism: Eledone cirrhosa (assembly GCA_964016885.1). Classification (NCBI taxonomy): domain Eukaryota; kingdom Metazoa; phylum Mollusca; class Cephalopoda; order Octopoda; family Eledonidae; genus Eledone; species Eledone cirrhosa. Next base: position 7,138,722 of record OZ024742.1, on the reverse strand, counting down.
GTTGTTATTGTCATTGTTGCTGTTGTTGGTTTTGTTTTATTGTCATTGTTGCTGTTGTTGGTTGTGTTTTATTGTCATTGTTGCTGTTGTTGGTTGTGTTGTTATTGTCATTATTGCTGTTGTTGGTTGTGTTGTTATTGTCACTGTTGCGGTTGTTGGTTGTGTCGTTATTGTCATTATTGCTGTTGTTGGTTTTGTTGTTATTGTCATTGTTGCTGTTGTTGGTTGTGTTGTTATTGTCACTGTTGCTGTTGTTGGTTGTGTTGTTATTGTTATTGTTGCTGTTGTTGGTTGTGTTGTTGTTGTCACTGTTGCTGTTGTTGGTTGTGTTGTTATTGTCATTGTTGCTGTTGTTGGTTGTGTTGTTATTGTCACTGTTGCTGTTGTTGGTTGTGTTCTTATTGTCATTATTGCTGTTGTTGGTTGTGTTGTTATTGTCATTGTTGCTGTTGTTGGTTGTGTTGTTATTGTCATTGATGCTGTTGTTGGTTGTGTTGTTATTGTCATTGTTGCTGGTGTTGGTTGTGTTGTTATTGTCATTGTTGCTGTTGTTGGTTGTGTTGTTATTGTCATTGTTGCTGTTGTTGGTTTTGTTTTATTGTCATTGTTGCTGTTGTTGGTTTTGTTTTATTGTCATTGTTGCTGTTGTTGGTTGTGTTGTTATTGTCATTATTGCTGTTGTTGGTTGTGTTGTTATTGTCACTGTTGCTGTTGTTGGTTGTGTTGTTATTGTCATTGTTGCTGTTGTTGGTTGTGTCGTTATTGTCATTATTGCTGTTGTTGGTTTTGTTGTTATTGTCATTGTTGCTGTTGTTGGTTGTGTTGTTATTGTCACTGTTGCTGTTGTTGGTTGTGTCGTTATTGTTATTATTGCTGTTGTTGGTTTTGTTGTTATTGTCATTGTTGCAGTTGTTGGTTGTGTTGTTATTGTCACTGTTGCTGTTGTTGGTTGTGTTGTTATTGTTATTGTTGCTGTTGTTGGTTGTGTTGTTATTGTCACTGTTGCTGTTGTTGGTTGTGTTGTTATTGTCATTGTTGCTGTTGTTGGTTGTGTTGTTAGTGTCATTATTGCTGTTGTTGGTTGTGTTGTTATTGTCATTGTTACTGTTGTTAGTTGTGTTGTTAGTGTCATTATTGCTGTTGTTGGTTGTGTTGTTATTGTCATTGTTGCTGTTGTTTGGTTGTGTTGTTATTGTCACTGTTGCTGTTGTTGGTTGTGTTGTTATTGTCATTGTTGCTGTTGTTGGTTGTGTTGTTATTGTCATTGATGCTGTTGTTGGTTGTGTTGTTATTGTCATTGTTGCTGGTGTTGGTTGTGTTGTTATTGTCATTGTTGCTGTTGTTGGTTGTGTTGTTATTGTCATTGTTGCTGTTGTTGGTTTTGTTGTTATTGTCATTGTTGCTGTTATTGGTTTTGTTGTTATTGTCATTGTTGATATTGTTGGTTGTGTTGTTATTGTCATTGTTGCTGTTGTTGGTTGTGTTGTTATTGTCATTGTTGATATTGTGGGTTGTGTTGTTATTGTCATTGTTGCTGTTGTTGGTTGTGTTGTTATTGTCATTATTGCTGTTGTTGGTTGTGTTGTTATTGTCACTGTTGCTGTTGTTGGTTGTGTCGTTATTGTCATTGTTGCTGTTGTTGGTTGTGTTGTTATTGTCATTGTTGCTGTTGTTGGTTGTGTTGTTAATGTCATTGTTGCTGTTGTTGGTTGTGTTGTTATTGTCATTATTGGTGTTGTTGGTTGTGTTGTTATTGTCACTGTTGCTGTTGTTGGTTGTGTTGTTATTGTCACTGTTGCTGTTGTTGGTTGTGTTGTTATTGTCATTGTTGCTGTTGTTGGTTGTGTTGTTATTGTCATTGTTGCTGTTGTTGGTTGTGTTGTTATTGTCATTGTTGCTGTTGTTGGTTGTGTTTTTATTGTCATTGTTGCTGTTGTTGGTTTTGTTGTTATTGTCATTGTTGATATTGTTGGTTGTGTTGTTATTGTCATTGTTTCTGTTGTTGGTTGTGTTGTTATTGTCATTGTTGATATTGATGGTTGTGTAGTTATTGTCATTGTTGCTGTTGTTAGTTGTGTTGTTATTGTCATTGTTGCTGTTGTTGGTTGTGTTGTTAATGTCATTGTTGCTGTTGTTGGTTGTGTTGTTATTGTCATTATTGCTGTTGTTGGTTGTGTTGTTATTGTCACTGTTGCGGTTGTTGGTTGTGTCGTTATTGTCATTATTGCTGTTGTTGGTTTTGTTGTTATTGTCATTGTTGCTGTTGTTGGTTGTGTTGTTATTGTCACTGTTGCTGTTGTTGGTTGTGTTGTTATTGTTATTGTTGCTGTTGTTGGTTGTGTTGTTATTGTCACTGTTGCTGTTGTTGGTTGTGTTGTTATTGTCATTGTTGCTGTTGTTGGTTGTGTTGTTAGTGTCATTATTGCTGTTGTTGGTTGTGTTGTTATTGTCATTGTTGCTGTTGTTGGTTGTGTTGTTATTGTCACTGTTGCTGTTGTTGGTTGTGTTCTTATTGTCATTATTGCTGTTGTTGGTTGTGTTGTTATTGTCATTGTTGCTGTTGTTGGTTGTGTTGTTATTGTCATTGATGCTGTTGTTGGTTGTGTTGTTATTGTCATTGTTGCTGGTGTTGGTTGTGTTGTTATTGTCATTGTTGCTGTTGTTGGTTGTGTTGTTATTGTCATTGTTGCTGTTGTTGGTTTTGTTTTATTGTCATTGTTGCTGTTGTTGGTTGTGTTTTATTGTCATTGTTGCTGTTGTTGGTTGTGTTGTTATTGTCATTATTGCTGTTGTTGGTTGTGTTGTTATTGTCACTGTTGCGGTTGTTGGTTGTGTCGTTATTGTCATTATTGCTGTTGTTGGTTTTGTTGTTATTGTCATTGTTGCTGTTGTTGGTTGTGTTGTTATTGTCACTGTTGCTGTTGTTGGTTGTGTTGTTATTGTTATTGTTGCTGTTGTTGGTTGTGTTGTTGTTGTCACTGTTGCTGTTGTTGGTTGTGTTGTTATTGTCATTGTTGCTGTTGTTGGTTGTGTTGTTATTGTCACTGTTGCTGTTGTTGGTTGTGTTCTTATTGTCATTATTGCTGTTGTTGGTTGTGTTGTTATTGTCATTGTTGCTGTTGTTGGTTGTGTTGTTATTGTCATTGATGCTGTTGTTGGTTGTGTTGTTATTGTCATTGTTGCTGGTGTTGGTTGTGTTGTTATTGTCATTGTTGCTGTTGTTGGTTGTGTTGTTATTGTCATTGTTGCTGTTGTTGGTTTTGTTTTATTGTCATTGTTGCTGTTGTTGGTTTTGTTTTATTGTCATTGTTGCTGTTGTTGGTTGTGTTGTTATTGTCATTATTGCTGTTGTTGGTTGTGTTGTTATTGTCACTGTTGCTGTTGTTGGTTGTGTTGTTATTGTCATTGTTGCTGTTGTTGGTTGTGTCGTTATTGTCATTATTGCTGTTGTTGGTTTTGTTGTTATTGTCATTGTTGCTGTTGTTGGTTGTGTTGTTATTGTCACTGTTGCTGTTGTTGGTTGTGTCGTTATTGTTATTATTGCTGTTGTTGGTTTTGTTGTTATTGTCATTGTTGCAGTTGTTGGTTGTGTTGTTATTGTCACTGTTGCTGTTGTTGGTTGTGTTGTTATTGTTATTGTTGCTGTTGTTGGTTGTGTTGTTATTGTCACTGTTGCTGTTGTTGGTTGTGTTGTTATTGTCATTGTTGCTGTTGTTGGTTGTGTTGTTAGTGTCATTATTGCTGTTGTTGGTTGTGTTGTTATTGTCATTGTTACTGTTGTTAGTTGTGTTGTTAGTGTCATTATTGCTGTTGTTGGTTGTGTTGTTATTGTCATTGTTGCTGTTGTTTGGTTGTGTTGTTATTTTCACTGTTGCTGTTGTTGGTTGTGTTCTTATTGTCATTATTGCTGTTGTTGGTTGTGTTGTTATTGTCATTTTTGCTGTTGTTGGTTGTGTTGTTATTTTCATTGATGCTGTTTTTGGTTGTGTTGTTATTGTCATTGTTGCTGGTGTTGGTTGTGTTGTTATTGTCATTGTTGCTGTTGTTGGTTGTGTTGTTATTCTCATTGTTGCTGTTGTTGGTTGTGTTGTTATTGTCATTGTTGCTGTTGTTGGTTTTGATTTATTGTCATTGTTGCTGTTGTTGGTTGTGTTTTACTGTCATTGTTGCTGTTGTTGGTCGTGTTGTTATTGTCATTGTTGCTGTTGTTGGTTGTGTTGTTATTGTCATTGTTGCTGTTGTTGGTTGTGTTGTTATTGTCATTGTTGCTGTTGTTGGTTGTGTTGTTATTGTCATTGTTGTTGTTGTTGGTTGTGTTGTTATTGTCATTGTTGCTGTTGTTGGTTGTGTTGTTATTGTCATTGTTGCTGTTGCTGGTTGTGTTGTTATTGTCATTGTTGCTGTTGTTTGTTGTGTTGTTATTGTCATTGTTGATATTGTTGGTTGTTTTGTTATTGTCATTGTTGCTGTTGTTGGTTTTGTTGTTATTGTCATTATTGCTGTTGTTGGTCGTGTTGTTATTGTCATTGTTGCTGTTGTTGGTTGTGTTGTTATTGTCATTGTTGCTGTTGTTGGTTGTGTTGTTATTGTCATTATTGCTGTTGTTGGTCGTGTTGTTATTGTCATTGTTGCTGTTGTTGGTTGTGTTGTTATTGTCATTGTTGCTGTTGTTGGTTGTGTTGTTATTGTCATTGTTGCTGTTGTTGGTTGTGTTGTTATTGTCATTATTGCCGTTGTTGGTCGTGTTGTTATTGTCATTGTTGCTGTTGTTGGTTGTGTTGTTATTGTCATTGTTGCTGTTGTTGGCTGTGTTGTTATTGTCATTGTTGCTGTTGTTGGTTGTGTTGTTATTGTCACTGTTGCTGTTGTTGGTCGTGTTGTTATTGTCATTATTGCTGTTGTTGGTTGTGTTGTTATTGTCATTGTTGCTGTTGTTGGTCGTGTTGTTATTGTCATTGTTGCTGTTGTTGGTTGTGTTGTTATTGTCATTGTTGCTGTTGTTGGTTGTGTTGTTATTGTCATTGTTGCTGTTGTTGGTTGTGTTGTTATTGTCATTGTTGATATTGTTGGTTGTGTTGTTATTGTCACTGTTGCTGTTGTTGGTTGTGTTGTTATTGTCATTGTTGCTGTTGTTGGTTGTGTTGTTATTGTCATTGTTGATATTGTTGGTTGTGTTGTTATTGTCATTGTTGATATTGTTGGTTGTGTTGTTATTGTCATTGTTGCTGTTGTTGGTTGTGTTGTTATTGTCACTGTTGCTGTTGTTGGATGTGTTGTTATTGTCATTGTTGCTGTTGTTGGTTGTGTTGTTATTGTCATTGTTGATATTGTTGGTTGTGTTGTTATTGACATTGTTGCTGTTGTTGGTTGTGTTGTTATTGTCATTGTTGCTGTTGTTGGCTGTGTTGTTATTGTCATTGTTGCTGTTGTTGGTTGTGTTGTTAATGTCATTGTTGCTGTTGTTGGTTGTGTTGTTATTGTCACTGTTGCTGTTGTTGGTCGTGTTGTTATTGTCATTATTGCTGTTGTTGGTTGTGTTGTTATTGTCATTGTTGCTGTTGTTGGTTGTGTTGTTATTGTTATTTTTGGGGTTTTCACCCATTTCCACAATTTTTTCTTTTGATTCCGCGGTGTCTTTTGCGGGAGTGAGGAGGGAAGGCTTACAGCGTTGTGCTGCGACCTTTTCTCTATCACTTTCCTTGGGGGACGTGGAATGTGTCGTATTAATGGCGTACATTTTCACTAAACGACTTTTTATCGACAACTTATAACTATTATATTTCGCCCCAAAAAGGGGCGAAATTTATTTTACCCAACGTCTGCTGGCACAGGCGGTGGGTTAAACACAACAAATAACAAATTACTTAAACAAACCTACCGCTTCTCGTAATAAATTCCGACAAAATGCACGACCGAAACAAAATCACGTGATCTTCTCCGAGATAGATAGATAGAAAAAATATGTATATATATATATATATATAAATACATTTATATACATATATATATATATATATATATATATATATATATATGTGTGTGTGTGTGTGTGTGTGTGTATGTATATTAATGTATTTATATGTATGTATATATATATATAAATATATATATATATATATATATATATATATATATATATATATATATATATATATATATATATATATATATATATATATATATGCGTGTGTGTGTGTATAATCATATTACTGAATAACAGGGTTTCTTTTTAATTTTAAAGCCATATGCCATCACATATACTCTTAATATTTCTCCCGTTGATTTAATGATCTTTTACTGCTGTGGATATTTACAGTTCCGATGTCCTACCTATATCCTCCATTACTGGTAATTTGATCACATTTTATAAATCGTCTTAAGTTTTCCTTTACCTCCAAGGTGTACTTAATTCCTGGATATTTATTGTCTGACAACAACGGCAATATTTGTATAATTCCACTGAATATTGCCCGAAGAAGAAGCGTAACTTTGACAATTTTCGCTGATGTGATATTAGTTCATACATAATATATGAAATCCATATTTAACAGAACAGTTGTTTGTGAATATACAACATGATATATGACCTCAATCCTCAAATAAAATGATATATATTTAACTATATATTTTATTATATTATGCAAAAGAAAGCATTAATATTATTTCATATGAAATAATAGCATGTACGTATTTAAAAATCATACAGACATATACCAAAGAGTAAAATAATTATATTCACAGTTGTATTAATAACATTACAAATTGTTCACAATCCTCTTTCAGACTGAAAATATAAACACAAACATAAACACATAATTGTTTCTATTTTAGGCACAAGGCCAGCAATTATGCAGTACATTACTGGTACTTTATTTTATCGACCCCGTAAGGATGAAAGGCAAAGTTAACCTCGGCAGGATTTGAACTCAGATCGTAAAGGGACGTAACTATGCTGGAAAGCATGTCCGACCCGCCACCGATACTGCAAATTCACCGCCCTAAACACATAATAATCACAATTAACCGTTGCTAGGAAACTTTCAAATACAACAACATATACG
>OZ024742.1:7122657-7125157 GCA_964016885.1 Eledone cirrhosa | reverse complement strand
TATGTAACTTCTATATTGTTTGATATCAGATATAGTTAAAGCTCTCTGCCATATCAACGACTCTACAATCGAAATGTGAAAGAAATACTACAAAACCTATCCTTCGTGTGAGGTCATTCCTTTTTGGGAGACTAGAAGTAAAATATATTAGAATTGTACTGAGATATATATAGTCACGGGACGGCCTATGTAAGACCTCGTGTGTAAATTAGATGGTATGTCAGAAGATACAACTCTCTTGTTTTTGCACGTAAACAATCTAGAGAAAAGTGCATCAACATCTACAGGTTTAACATATGCCTGAAGATATATATTATAAATATTTCTTCAAACATGATGAAATTGGATATTGCTTTGCAGACTTTCACCAGAATAACAAAGATATTAATAATACACATATATACATATATACATATATTCTTATATACATATGCATATATACATAAACATATTCATACATAAACAGTCATATATATATATATATATATATATATATATATATATATATATATATATATATATATATATGTTCATATGTGTATGTGTGTGTGTCTTTGAGTATGTGTGTGTGCGCAAATGTGTATATGGATTGGTGAAAATGTTTCTTCTTTCCAAAAATATGTGAGGACTGCCTCAAATATCGTTCAATATATTAAGTTTAATAATGTTAAATATGTATCTATGTGTGTGTGTGTGTGTGAGTGTGTGTGTGGTGTACGTGTGTCTGTGTGTGTTTGTATACCCACTGAGAATTACCTTAAGGGTATGCCTAACATGCTGTGCCACTTATAAATTTATTTCACGTTTAGGTTGATCGAACGAAAAGAACACTCATCACGAAATCGACGGAGATTCATTCGTTACATGAAAGCATATTAGTGTGTGTGTATGTATGCATGTGTGTGTAAGTATGTGTACAACAGACAGGAAGTAGTTTGTCGAAGATTCAAACTGTAAGGGGAACATGATATTCGCCGCATCTTTTTAAATGATATTGTTTCTCTTCGTATTGTTTCTCTTCAAAGAATCTCTAGCTATATCAAAATTTATATAATGATATATACATATATACATACATATATATAGATTTATATATGTATATATATATATACATATATATATATATAATGATATATGCATGTATATATATATATACATATATATAATATAATGATATATACACATATGTATATATATATATATATATATATATATATATATATGGATTACTCGTATGTGGATCTTGACCGCGGAATCAACTACTATCGTAGGATTTTACTAACCATTCCACCACATCTTCTTACGGAATCACCTTTATGACTCACCCACACACACACCCCAAACCATTTTTTTTCCTACACCCACAACACGCTTAAACACCACACACACGTGCGTTCCACCACATATTTACACATTCAGCCTCCGGATTCCTCTCCCCCCCACCCCTATATCCACACACGCACACACACTCCGACCTACACCCCACCCCACACACACCTCTTCCTGAACATGCAACCCCGTCTTCCCCCAACCCTTGCTTTCACATACACACACACACACACACACGTACACCTACACACACACACCACCTTCAGCCCTCCCCGCTCGGACACCCCGTCTCCCTCTCCCCACTCCACCCGCCACGACCCCTACACACCCCAAACCCTTCCACCACCTGTTTTACCCCATTTTAATTTTATTTTGATCATGCTTTTATTTTTAATTTCATTTGCACCGTTTCCTCCCACCCCCTTTTTTCTATATGTCTCTCCACCACTCCCCTACACACCCTTTGAACTCTCTTCCCACACACTTTTCACCTGAAGAAGGGCTTATGCCCGAAACGTCGTTCCCCACCACCACCGCACTCTCAAGAGCGTGAAATTAATAAACATTCGTTGTACTGCCTCTCTGTTTTGTTCCTGTTCAAATTTTCCATTATATATATATATATATATATATATATATATATATATATATATATATATATATATATATATAAATATATATATACATATATACATATATACATATATATATATATATATATATACATATAGATATATATATATATACATGCGAGAGTTTGTAAGTGTTTGTTTCCATCTAAAGCAGTCAAATTTCTATGTGGCAGCAGACATATATAACTATATTTTAGTGTGTATATATCTATACAACTATATGTCAGTGTGTATATATATATATCTAGATAACTATATTTTAGTGTGTATATATCTATACAACTATATGTTAGTGTGTATATATCTATAAAACTATATGTCAGTGTGTATATATATCTATATAACTATATGTTAGTGTATATATATCTATATAACTATATGTTAGTGTGTATACATATCTATATAACTATATTTTAGTGTGTATATATATCTATATGACTATATGTCAGTGTGTATATATCTATACAACTATATGTCAGTGTGTATATATATCTATACAACTATATGTTAGTGTGTATATATCTATAAAACTATATGTC